>JAMPIV010008766.1:0-376563 GCA_024509875.1 Oreohelix idahoensis | reverse complement strand
TTACCGCTGCCACAATCGGCTCCTTTGGTCTCCCAATAAACACATATCTACATCCCAGGATAACTGGGTAGATAGGATCATCCATAATGGCCGCTTTTACAACTCCTCTGACAAAATCAGAGTGTATTTCTACCAGTGCGATAGGCAGCGTCCTGGGCGCATCACTCTTAAACACTCCACTAAGTTTGACGGTTTCCTCTGTCTCCTGACCTGGTTTGACTAGGTGTCTAGCAACAATACAACTAAAACTTAATCCAGTGTCAAAGAGACAAGTGGTTGAGGTACCATTCAAAATTACAGTTCCTCGAGTTGAGGGTCGGTCCCCCTCAGGTTGAGAATCACTGACATTGACTCTACCTTTCGAGGCTGTATGCAAACATCCAACGCGGTTTGGACCGGTTTGTTTGCCCTGATCAGACGTTCCTGGTGTAGGGGTCTTTCCTTTTCCTTGACCTTGGTGGCCGCGCTGCCACGTAGGCTTGGTGGGTTGATCAGAATTGTTGTTGGGGGGGTATCGGGTTTTGTAGAATTTCGATTTTTCCTGGGGAGGTCTCTGTGTATTATTTTCTCGTTGGTTATAATTCTGAGAGGAATTAGAGGAATAGGATGACTGCTCTAGATTTTGTTTACGAGATGGCTCATCTGTGGGTTTACGTTTAGTGCTGGGAAGTTCGGCCATTGCATTGGTATAGCGTTCGGCCTTATTGAGTATGTCCTCAAGCCTGACTGCGCCCTGTTCAGCCAAAAATCTACGGGTTTCGTTTGACATAGTTGCCTTTATCTGTTCCACAAGAACAAGTTCAAGTAGTCCCTCATATGTAAGAGGTAGGTCAGATAATTCAATGCACTTTGTCAGATAACCCGTGAGACGTGAAGAGAACTGGGGAAATGTTTCCGTGCTCTCTTTTCGGCTGTTTCTGAACAACTGCAGAAACTTTTGGGCAGTCATCTCAAACTGCTGTAGTAAGGCCTTCTTCAACATGTCGTAATCATGTTGATTCGGTCCCAGCTTTGTGTACACGTCATAAGCATTGCCTTTCAGTGACGTTGAAAGTTTGAGCGCCCAGCGGGTACTCTCTAACCCATAAAGATTTGCGAGTCTCTCGAATTTTTCTAGGTAGCTGTCAATTTTTTCGTTAGGGCTAGGAAAAGACTCTAAAGCGAAAGACATCGCAGTTAATTGGGCAGACTGAGTGCTGGAGAGACCCATTGTTTGAGACTGGGGCGAAGACGGCTCTCCATTATTTGAAGTAGAGGCACTCCGACTCTCTAAAGCCTTGAGCGCTAATTCATGTTGTCTTTCCCTCTCTCTTTCTCTCTCTCTGCGGGCTTCCATTTCTGCCTCAATTTTCTTCTGTTCCAATTGACGATCGTCCCGCTTCTTTCTTCCTAGCTTCTGCCCTCTCTTCTCTCTCTCTTTCTTCCTTCCTCTCAGCTTCTGCTCTTTGTTGCTCCGCGTCATATATTTGCAGTTCCTGGGTGATAAACAGATTCGCGGCTTCTGTGTCTAATCCTGAGTCTTTCGCTTCCTGTCTCAAAATGGATCTTATCCTAATTCTCTCAGCCATTGTCAAAGAACTGGATGCTTCTAAGACTAGAGAATAGTAAGATGGAACAAGAAGGGGAAAAAACTCAAAGCCGCTACGAGAAAAACAAAGTAAAAAATTTACTGAATGACCTCGTGTGTTAACTTATCGCCGCTATTATTGTCACTTAAGACTCGTAACGCAAGCAACTATGCCAATTCAATGGTAAGTTACACTAGAAAAGAATCTACTCTTACTAACAGTAGAGAAAATTTATATTAAACAATTTAAAAGGAAAAAAAATTTTTCCCAGAAAATGTTAATTCTCTAACAACAAACTCCGTCCCTGAAGACAATTTTTGAGATGAGACGTAGTTAACTTAATTTTAAAAATCAGAACAATCCGTCTTTAGCTTAGCTCAACTCAAACGCTTCATAACCTTTAGTGATTGTAAAACAATCACGCAGTCCCAGCAATTATATAACCAAAAATTTTCAATTCCCTCTGCCAGAGAATACAAATGTGACAATCTTTTATTATCACTAACTGCCTGTTCCTGTGGAAAAACAAACCTGTCTAAATTATTGTGTGGTTGGCCCAAAATACTGAACGGCTTGGTCTAGGGGAAGTAATACTTTTAAAGATTATACCCTACTTCACAAAGACAATCAACCACACTCTATTTTAACAAAGTTCAGAATCTCGAACGAGCTAACCATATATTGTCGTAATTTTTATCTGAGAGGGTGCTGATGAATATTGGTCCCTTTAGAGCGTAAAGTGATATTGAAGGCTCTGTGAGAATAAGGATTTAGGTGAATGAGGTAGTAGATTCACAAGCGCTGGGAAGGAGCAAGGACAGTCTCTTATTACGACAATATCTGTTTTCTCACAGACTACTCCTATCTCTCTTCTGCACAAACAATTGTGTCAGTTCCAGTCGCTCAGGCGCGCTCACCGATTTGGTGATTCTGTCGCTCAACGTACATGAATACAAACTACACAGATGGAAATGTTTGGAGTTTTAGGCCAACCGACAACCAACACAAATAAATATTCATACCTTTATTATCATTATGGACTCACACATAATTGTACATTTACAGTCAAAAATCAAAAAGTTACAGAATACAAATATAACTAGGGAAGAGGGGCTTTTGAGGAGAAATATCCCATCCACCGTTTCCCGTTTATATCTACTAACAGACAAAACCCGGTCCCAAAAGACAAGAAAGGGGGGGGGGGGGGGGATCAGAGATAGGCAATTTAACCCACTGGTAAATTTATTACTCTGAGGCAAGGGGTTACAGAAGAAGGGGGGGGGGGGTGATCAGAGATAAGCTAGGGTTCTCAATTGTCTCCCTTTAAATCAACAAATTTTTACGGGAGGGGAAATGTACACAGTTACCCAATCCCGCTAGGAGAGATCCCGTACAAGGAATATAATGCACCTTAGTATAAGGTCGAACTAATTAAAAGGGTAAAGAAAAGATAAATCTCCTTTCATTCAAAAAAACACACTAGGGCTGGCCATCCCAACAAACACACACGCAGACTTACCAAAATGGTGAATTCTGTCAATCTAGGAATTATTTATCACAGCAGCTAATACCGTGGAATAATGGACTGGTCCTCTTATTTCTTCCGTGTCAGGCCCCAGATTTAACGAGGTAACAAACAGTCTCAAAAAATCGCCAGACGGTGAAGCGTAAAGGCTACTGTTGGTTTAGATAAAGTTCCTAATGAATGGCACAGGCACTTGGCTAAGCGTGAGGTATGGTCTGGTTCCTAAAATCGGCACAGCTGATGGAGATAACTTCCTTTTTCCGTAATGTCACAAGTTAAGAAAAACACTGAGGTAAGTTCTTCTTCGAGGGGGGGGGGGGGGGGGGCGCCCCCGGGCCGGGCCCCCACGCCCCCCACCCCCGTGTAGGGGTGGGGGGTGGGGGGGGGGGGGGTTAGGGGGGAATGTTAAAATCCACTGAATATGCGTGACAGACAGTGTTCAGGTATCGATGCTTTTTCTTCACAAATAGGGGCAGTGAATAAAATATGTTCTGCTTCCAGTTTCCTTTAAGGACTCGCCTATATGAACTAGTATTTTAAAAGTGTTTCTTGGGTGGCTCTTATTCTCAGTTAAATTCGGAGGAGCGTGGCCCATTACAGGTCGCCACAAGTTTAGCTTTAAAAAGGTTCATATGTTACTGGAGTTATCAAATTGAGTTTGGCAGAACTCTGTATATAGTTAATAATTGCTGGGATGCAGGTTGAATGATCGTTCTGAATGAAAGATAATCAAAACAAGAAATGCATTACAAATCATATTATAATCTGACGCGATAAATTACAGTTAGCCTATTTACTTATTCGCGTCGTCAATTAACAAATCAGGAAAACTACCCGTGAGTTAAAAATAATTAAACGCACATTTATCTATACAGAACTAAACTGTATTAAAGTTATAATTCTCTTTAACGTCTGCAAAATAAATTTACGCGTCAATTGTATTAGGAAATACTTTTAGCTGTAACATTAGTTTGCACTAGAACTTTGAAAATGGGTTTATTTAATAAGGTTAAATTTACACCACAATCCATTGAAATCAATAGAAATAACTCGACCAATGATCACTCGAAGCTAATGTATAAATTACCGTCTGCACAGAAAGAATACACTCCAATAGTCACGAAGGTAGATGAAATCCAGCAGGAATCCGACTATGCTAGTGCAACTAAAATTCTGTCAGAGCGAACAATAAAATGCAGTTTATCGGAGTTCTCTATTTATACTTATCGAATGTAACTTGAATGGGGCGTGTTAAATTTTCGCACCTTCCTTGATCTTGAGCAAAATTCGGGGTACCTCGCCGATGTGTTAAACGTTGCGATTCCTACGTTTTCCCCGGTCTACCGATTTTCTTCCGTCTCAGGCTGCTCGCATAAGAGTGCGAAAATTTCCCGAGAAGCTAACTCTGTGAGCTGCAAGTCCCTGATTCTTTAGATCGCGGTCGCTCCACGTTGAATTCTGAAGATCAGCCTGTTCTTTGATGGTACCGCTGCATGCCGGTAAAAGTTACAACAGATGATCAGGGGTTCTAAAGTTATGAGAGGCCAATATTCTGTTATCATCCATCGAGTCAGGGAAATTCATTTGTCATACTTAGACGTACGTCACATGCGCAACAAAAGATATGTGACAATATATATATATATATATATATATATATATATATATATATATATATATATATATATATATATATATATATATATATATATATATACATATATATATTAGGGTTGGGCCCTTTAACGGTTAATTATTCGATTAACCGGTTTAAAATGTGTGAATCTATTAATTGATAAAACTAATTTTAACAGAGTACTCTATTTTTAGCAATGTTTATGTTTCTTTGCTTAAATGTGAGAACATCTGCTATGCTAGAGGTTTGTGTGATAACGCCGGCCTGTGTCCACCGCATAGAAGACGGTCGCATCCCGAAAGATATCTTCTACGGACAACTGGCAGATGGCAAAAGAACAATTGGGCGACCGCAGCCAAACTTCAAAGATGTGTACAAGAGACACATGAGGGCACTGGACATAAATTTAGCAACCTGGGAGGATGAAGCTGCCGATCGCACCAAGTGGCGATTATCTCTACGGCTCCATCTCAGATGGGGCGTAAAGAAGCTCTCTCGGCAAGCAGAAGAGAGGAGAAAACGTCGAAAGGAACACCAGGAAAATAAGCAGCTGAGAGCTGTCACCTCAGGGGCGCATTCCCATAGTCAGTTATGACGGAAGGGGCTTTTATTATTACAAATAAAGTCCTTAGTAATTTAAAAAAAAAAAAATTTTTTAATGATTTTTTATAATTTATCAAATTGTTCGAAATTAATCGATTAATCGTCGATTAAGAAATTCAATTAAATCAATCCCAGCCCAATTTTATATATATATATATATATATATATATATATATATATATATATATATATATATATATATATATATATATATATATATATATATATATATATATATATATATATATATATATATATATATATATATATATATATATATATATATATATATATATATATATATATATATATATATATATATATATATATATATATATATATATATATATAGTACTTTGCAAAAAAAATGGCAGTCATATTTTTGCAACACAGCACACTCAAAGAAGCAAATAATAATAAAAACTGTATGTCCAGAGGAAGATTGGTATCTCCCCTATCTATTAACAGTGGTTTCAGTACAATATAATGTTGCTTTCTCCAGCAAGGCAAGCCTGGATGCGGTGAGGCATACTTCCCACAAGTGTTTGTAGGTAATTGTGAGTCAGACTGTCCCAGTTGTTCAACGTCTCTGAGTCCACTCTTTTTAAAATGATTCTTGAGTAGTGCCCAAACGTTTTCAATTGGGTTTAGGTCGGGACTGTTGCTGGGCCACTTCAGCACTATCACATTCTTCTCTTGCAGCCATGCTTTGGTGGTATGAGCTGTATGCTTTGGGTCATTGTCATGTTGAAATGTGCGCCCATCGGGGTACATGACCTGCATAAATGGCAGAAGGTGTCCCTCTAGTATGTCGATGTACCTTTCTTTCGTGAGAATTCCTGTGAAAACAAACAGTGGGGTGGCACCTCTTGCTGACACCCCTCCCCAAAGATGAAATTTCTGGGTATGTTTCGGTCGCTGGTACACAGGCGTTATAGAGTCTTTCGTCCAAATATTTATTTGGGCAGGATAAGACCAAACAGAACATTCATCTGAAAAAATCACATTGTCCCATGACAAATTTTGGTGTTCGTGGCACCAGTTCAAGCGCATCTGTTTGTGAGTCTCTGTGAGCAATGGTGACGAAATTACCCGCTTTTTTGTGTAATTCATCCTGTGTAGCTCCCGGTTGACAGTAGCATTAGATACCTCTGGGCTTCCCAACTCGATCATGCGCTGCCGTATGTTTTCTACACTCTTCATTGGCCCAGCCCGAACGATTTGGGCGAGACACCGATGGTCCTTTGTGTCCAAAATTCTTGGACCCCCACTACCTTCTTTTCGCTCGATTCCATTACCTGCTTTTAATTTACTCACAACTTTGTAGTCAGTCCGCTCAGGAATGTTCAAGGTTTTAGAAATGTTGGAACATGTTTGATTTCCTTCATTTCAAAGCTGTGAAATTAACATACACTTTGACTTTGTATCCATTTTCTGCCACTAGCATTAGAAATTGTCGTCTGCTCTATTATCAGTTGACTTTACTCTCCGCTAATTTTTTTTTACTTTTGGTAGTGTTTGCTCACTTAAGTGGAGTGCAAATTTGGGGCAGAACATGCATATTTAATTAGATTTCAGCATATTTAGCTGAGCAATATGACTGCCATTTTTTTTTTTGCAAAGTACTGTATATATGATGTTCTCGAGTGTTGCCAGTCTTGTATGCCATATTATTTTTTGTTTAATGTCGTATAAAGTGCAGACGTAGAAAATTAACAGATCGGACGTACTAGAGGGACCTCGGTTTTTTGCAAACCCAGAGGACCACACGAACTCAGCAAGCTCTACATTTGTAATACATACCAGACCTGCTAAATGGCGGGGTCGCGTAATGCCACGAGTTGGAGGGTCGTCTACTCTAGAGGGTTTGACTGACTTAACTGCAGATACTGAGAAATACTTTGATGGATTATTCTGTTACAAACGTTGTAAACACGAAACATGACCACGACACGATCCGTTGAAGTACTTGGCTGTAAGAAGCATCGAAATCTTATACTACACTGATTTAACTATCAATACTGACAAATACTTTGACAGATTTACAAAGGCAGTAAACACGAAATATGACCACGACTCGATCTGTTGAAGTTCTCGGCCGCAAACAGCATTAAGACTTCATACTACCCTGATCTATAGATACTGAGGAATACGCCCCGCGTAGTTCCCGGGGGTCTGTTATGAGATTAAGACAGATTAGGACTACCTCTACCTCAGGGACGTCAGGGGGCTAGGCGCAGTGGTGGTTCCATGCTCCGTAAGGAGGGCAAAGGAAAATGATGATGATGAATCCGAAGGAAGGTATCGATGGTGTTGGTGATGGTGTTGATGTTGGTGATGGTGTTGGTGATGGTGTTGGCAAAGATCACGATTTGTTCTAACAAAAGCTAACAGTCCTATGATAGGCTATGTGTTAAACCCGCTGTAAAATGTTTCAAAATGAAGAAAATAAAAAAAATAAAAAACAACAACAACTGAATACGATGTAAAGTAAAACTAGGGACAAAGAAAAACAAAGGTCAAAGATCAAGGCATGTTTTCCGTGACTAACAAACGCTACCTGTAATAGGATTGAACCAGCAGTATTCTGTTTTCAGCATACTTTGTACTTATCAAACACCCGTATTCCCATTAAAAAACACCTGTATTTTGGATTATACAGCCGGGCACCGCCATTCTTATGGTCAAGGAAGGCTGGCAATCATCTACGGCTTTTAAAGATGGTGGTTACTTAAAACAATAAACTAAAGCAGACTGAACAGTAAAGATTGCGGTTAGTCAATTTAACAGACTAAAACAGATTGAACAATTACGATGGTGGTTAGTCAAGATGATAGCCTAAAACAGAATAAACATTCAAGATTACGGTTAGTCAAGGCAATCCACTAAAAGAAGTTGAACAGTAAAGATTACGGTTGGTCGGGGTAATATACTAAAACAGGTTGAGCGGTAACAATTACGGTTAGTCAATTTAACAGATTGCCAGTGGAACAAGAGTTGAGAAGAAGACGCTGGCGATGGATAGGATACACATTGAGGAAACATGTTGATAGCATTACAAGGCAGTCCTTGTTCTGTAATCCACAGAGAAAGAGAGGCAGAGGTAGACCCAAAAAACACATGGAGAAGAGAACTGAATAAAGAGGTGAAAATGATGAGGAAAACATGGAAAGAACTTAAGCGGATGGCATGGGACAGGAAGACTTGGCAAGTGTTTGTTGAAGGCCTATGCTCATTGGGGAGCTAAAGGGTATTGATTGATTGATTGAATTTAACAGATTAAAACAGATTGAGTAGTAAAGGTGGCGGTTAGTCAAGTTAATAGACTAAAACAGATTGAACAGTGAAGATTACGGTTAATCAAGGCAATATACTAAAATAGATTAAACAGTAAAGATTACGGTTAGTCAAGGCTATAGACTTAAAAGGATTAAACGGTAAAGTTTACAATTAGTCGCGGCAATAGACTAAAACAGATTAAACAGTAAAGATTAGTGTCAGGCAAGGTAATAGACTAAAACAGATTAAACAGTAAAGATTACGGTTAGTCAAGGCTAAAGACTAACACAGATTGGACAGTAAAGACTACGATTAGTCAAGGCTAGACTAAAACAGATCAAACAGTAAAGACTACGGTTAGTCAAGGCAAAGACAACAGATTGAACAGTAACGCAACCAACGTCCTTTTCAGGACGAACGAAGAAGAAGAAGCAGATACTGGAGCGAAAGGGAAAATAATGGTGATGATGATGATAATGATGATAAAGATGTCTGTTAGAAAAAACAATGCACTAAAACAGATCACTGTGGTGAAGTGGGATGTTATAAATATTTATAGGGGACTTAGTGTACTGACTGAGATCAGCTGTGAAGGTATCTATATCTATTAAGAGTAGTGTATTATAGATAACCTTACTTGCTACCACATATCTATATATCTCAGTCAGAATTATTCTGCAATAGTGTGATGACTACGTTATGTGTCTAGGGTATGTGTAGGATGAAGTGTAAGTCAAAACAACAACAGACAGATAAACAATTAAATTTAATCCACTACTCTTGACAACACTGTGACACTCACATACATATAACACTCTATAAGGATATCTTAAAAGAGTCACTGATAACTTTTCAAATAACAATATGTATTCATTACTGGCATGAATGAATATGTGTCCTGATTCAACTACAAAGGGAACCAGGAATCACAAGCAATTTAAATTACAAGTATATATACAGAATTTATTAATATGAATATTGTAGTGACATATATTATTAAAAATATCCTATGTGTGTCAGTTGTGTAGTGGTAATATGAGGTAATACTGGTTTTGTTTTGTTCAAGCTCTGTTGGTATTTGTCATCATGACTTCAATAGTTTGTCTTTAGGGACTAGTATTGGAGATGTTCTCAGTTCCTGATATTAAGACAAGTAAATTCCCCTCTTAAGGTTATTTTTACAAAGTCATTTCAAGATGAGGGGACATAATGTTGAGCTCAGCTGGCCAAATCAGCTTATCTGGCGTGATGGCGGCAGGAAAAGACTCCTCTGCTCGAATTCTCCTCTGGGCTCTGGAGACACCTCACTGATAGCTAAATGGACCAAGGAGTATGCTGTCCGACTCTGGAATCAGCAAAGCTCTGACCAGGTGCAGCTCAATACCATCAAGACCACGATCCCACAATTTCATGGAAATAAACACAGATACGTTGATTAGCAATGAATTCTGGCACATTTACTGGCACAAATTCCCATCTGCTTATGTTCCAGGCTTTTATTTTAGCAAAAATGTGAGCTGGCTTCAACGCACTGTCGCTTTATCAAGCTTATTTAAACAAGTGGTTTCGAACTAACGCTCCTAAGTGATTATATCAGCGAGTCTAGCCAATGAGGCCCCGTTTCGACAAGTGTTTGAAAAAATGTTACCTTTCCCCGTCTCCCCTAACAACGAAAGATAGTATTTATAGCCCGACCAATCGTGGTCAGTCTTTCATTTGTTGCGCTCCAATCAATTTGGAGTTTACATGGTAGGCTATTTCTGTAACGTAAGTTTTTTTTTCAAACACGTTATAAAAAAATTTTATGAGCAGAAATGATTTCATGCTGTCAGGCATCCCCAATATTTTATTTTGGTTATAACTTGTTAATTCCTAGACTATTTGCGTAACGTTTTACATATTCTTTGTCAGCAAACCCTAAGGAACCCAAATATCCAAATTTAAAAGCGCTAAGTGGCTGCGTTCAAAATATGTATTTTCTACCTCCTGTTTCGAAGATGTGCTGTCTGGGTACTGTTATGTTTTCAACCGTAAACCCATCTATTGTTATCTTTCCTAATAAGCGTTTTTTGTGATTTTAAAACCTAACTCTGGGAAGGGTAATGTATTTTATCACTGTCCGTCTGAAAAAAAAGTTAGTGCATGTAGTCTTACACGCGTGATGGCAGCATTTGTGTATCGCGCGACGCGTGTTGCATGCGTTCCTGATTTTCAGCCCTCCCTCTCTCTTTATCCTTTTGTCCATCTGTTCGTTCGTTTTGGTAACGCCGTGTAGAAAAAGACATGAATGGAATTTAAAATTTAGGTCAACTTGCATATTTCAAGGTTTTTCTTAGAAAGGCAGCACATTTTACAGCACACGTTTCATTGAAGAACGCGGGTATAATACATTAAGCTTTTACTATCAACGTGAAAGCGTTACAATTTGCATACGCAGTATAAAACAAGGGGATTTCGAGTACAGTCATTGTGACAGCACTGTTATTTTTCCATTGCTCTTCTCTTTATTAATTTTATTTGTTAGGCTTCATATTTACCTAATAATTTATATATGTGGATTAGAATATTCCACGACACCTCCCCTCTTAAAACAGACATTATATGTCAGTCCTTTATACTATATACACATAGAGAAATTTATTATTATTTCTGGGGTTTACGGTGATTCTCATCACACGGATGGCGGCTTAAAAAATCCGCTCCCAAATTGGTTTTTTCCAGATATATACTCAATGCTAAAATTATATGGAGCCAGAAGTAAAGACCATCGGAGTAACCTAGAGTTCTCATGCTTAGCCTGTGCTAGAAACGATAAAGGTTTGTGGTCTGTTTGCAACTTAAATGCCTTCCCATATATAGATAAATATTGAATTTCTTTATCGCCCATATTACTGCAAGACATTCTTTTTCGCTAGTTGAGTAGTTGATTTCAGCTTTATTCAACTTTCTGCTAGCATATGCCACTGGGCTTAATTCCCCATCCAATGCATCTGATTTCTGTAGTAGAGTTGCACCTAACCCAATATTACTTGCATCCGTCCTTACTATGAATTCTTGACTTAAGTCAGGTAATTTCAAAATGGGTTTACTTGTGAGCTTTTCCTTCAATTCTTGGTAAGTCATTTCACATTGTGGTGTCCATGTAATGCGATCTGGATGTACTTTACGTGTCAATTCAGTTAACGGTGCACATATGGAATTAAAGTTTTTGATATACTTCTGGTAGAAACCACATAATGAGACAAAGGATCTCACGTCCTTCTTGGTTTGTGGTCTCGGGGCTTTCTGTAGTTTCTCTAAGTTCTTTGGGTCAGGGGTCATGTTTCCCTGATAAACTGTGTGTCCCAAAAATTCCAATTCTTTACATCCAACGCAACATTTGGTTGGTCGGGCTGTTAAATTTGCCTCCCTAAGTCGAGTAAACAGCATGTTCAGAGAGTCAATGTGTTCCTCAAATGTTTCTGTTGCTATAAGGATATCATCCATAAAATTTTTTATACAGGGATTATTCAGAGGATCCAATAATTTTCTCATCATTCTAGAGAAGACACTAGGCGCATTCTTCAATCCAAATGGCAATCTATTAAACTCATAGTGTCCTTCTGAGGTACTAAAAGCTAGGTATGGTCTAACCTCAGGCTTTACTGGAATCTGATAGTATCCTTTACTCAGATCCACTTTTGAGAAATATTTAGCTTTATTTAGTCTGGAAAACAGCTGATTTGTATCCGCAATGGATCCACCTGTCCTTCTGTAATAGCATTCAGTCTCCTGTAATCTATACAGAGTCTATGTTCTCCAGAGGGCTTCCTTAAGAGTACAACACCGGAACTATACGAAGACTCACTGTGCGAAATAATTCCTTCCTTCAATAGATAGTCTATCTCTTCCTTCAAAGCTTTCTCCTTAGCAAACGGAATCGAATATGGTTTCATACAGACAGGTGTGGAGTCTATTAGTTTTTCATATCATATTTCAATAGGTTTGTATGCCCTGGTCGGTCTGTTAACACCTCTGCATGATTATTTAGAACCTGTTGCACTCTCTCTTTCTGAGTTTTTCGTTAAATGTGTACTGATTTTCACCTGTGCTGCTGTCTCACAGGGGTGTAATGGATATTCAAATGATGAAAGTGGTTCCTTTTTTCATCTCCATGGCGATGGACAAGGTCAACAAGTGTGTCTCTTCCTGATGTTCTCTTTCCAAATATTTCTTCAGGAGATTCACATGATAGATTTTTTCTTTCCCCTTCTTATCTATCTTATAATTTGTTCTAGACACCTTCTCTAGAACTGTATATGGACCCTGCCATCCAATTTGTAACTTATTCTGACTCCCGGGCAAAAGAAGCAGCAGTACTTTCTCTCCCCACAGCCAAATTTCTGTCTTTCGCCTTCCTGTTATAATAGGCAGCATGTTTCTTCCTGGCTTGTTTCAAATTTTCATTGGCAAGTTTCCAGCCAGTTTTTAACCGAGTGGTCAGCTCATTCACATATTGGTATGAAGATGTAATGTTTTCCTCTGCCTTTTCATCAGTCCACGTTCTTAACAAAGCTACATATGGACCTTTAATTGTGTGGACCTATTTGTCCATGCACCGGTATGGTCTCTTCCACTCGAAGCTTTATAGTGATGATTTTTCCTCCCAGAATTATCATTCACAAAACGACCGCTACCAATTTTTTCTTTTGGGGCTTTCTCCCCACTTAAAATTCTTGATGAGAGATTTCCTCTCTACATCCTCTTCCTCCAGTTTGTTTAAGTCCGATTGAGGGATTTTCGGCTTATCCTGGGGTAAGACATCTTTTTGCACTCTCCGCATAGTGGCCATTGTAAAACAGTTAAGTGAAGCTTGTCCGTGAAAAGGGGCTTCCCATTCCATTTGGTCCACTTTATCAAATCTATTTTTCTTTTTATTATCAGGCCTAATTTTGCCCCGTGGCGTGTCCAGGTCCTGATCCATGTTCCCACTTGTGGGTGTTTCCCTCATGTGCTATACTACACCTTTCTACAAAATTCTCAATGTCCCATCTTGCTTTGGGCCAATAATAATTGTGAGCCACCTTTTGAATGATGGTACCTATCTTCTCATGGTCCCCATCTGGTTTCACATGTAGGCTCCTTATTAAGTTCTGCCCTATATCTTTTAGGAAGTACCAGCTGTCCCTGACCTTTGGATCTAGCTCCAGTCTTCCTATACATCAACTTGTTTTTCATGTAAAAATCTCCCTTGCCTGGAGTTGTATGACAAGTTGACAATTTCCTGAAACAAGGCTTGAGTGTTTTTATCCCCAGCCTGTGCCTTCCTCATCTCTTCTGGAGTGGTATCTAACATAATATCCTCCTCCTGTCTTGAGGTCGACCTGACCTGAAGGGTTGCCATATACACAGGTTTCCTTCTGCAACGGTCAGTGTCATGATTGTCCATCTGACAATTCTTACACCACCTTTTTCCTTGGTTGAAAGATTTTCTTTCATCATATTTCCTTTCATCGAATTGTGGGAATTTATTTTTATTTTCATACCGTGGCCTATCAAATTGGTGCTTACCTTTATTTTGATCCCTAGGATCAAATTTATTAAAGTTCTGTGGTGCCCTAAAGTTATCCACTTGTTTCTTTTTATTACCTGTTACCTCTGCTTGAGCTGCTTGATACCTTTAAGCAACATTTAGCAACTCACCCAGCCTCTCTGCACCTTGTTCCATGAGAAACTTTCTCAGGTCTGGAGCCATGGACTCTCTTAATTGCTCTATAAGGACCATTTCCTTAAGATCTTGGGTTTTCCCCAGAGACGTCCATTTCTCCAAGTATGTCTCTATTCGTGCAGAGAACTGGTGATAGGTTTCACCTGACAGTAGTTTAGCATTCCTAAATTTTTTCCTATAAAATTCTGCATTCTTTTCATACCTTAACAAAAGAGCCTGCTTTAGCATGTCATAATTTTCCTGATCACCTCTGCTCATTTTTGCAAAAACTTCATAAGCTGCCCCACGAAGTCCCTGAGATAACTTTAAGCTCCACCTTTCTCTCTCTAACCCATACGTGGTAGCTAATAGTTCATACCTATTTATATAGCTCTCAATATCATCGTCTTTCTCAACAAAATGATCTAAATGAAAATTCATAGCTGAGGTTGAGGCTCCCTGAGTAACCGTAGCATCAGAGGCAAAGGGACTGGCACCATTTTCAGGAGCATGGCCTTGAAACTCAAACTCCCTTAGTCGTAACTCATGTTCCCTTTGTAATCTTTTCTCCTCCTTTTCTGCTTCCCTTTCTGCAACTAATCTCTTCTCTTCTCTTTCTGCAGCTATCTCTTTCTGCAGCTAATTTCTTCTCAATTTCTTAGCCTCTTTGTCAGCCTCAATCTGCAACCTCGTAGTCTCAGCCTCATCTTCAAATGGTAACTTCTTAATTTCCCTTAATTTCCATGTCAGCCTCTAACTTTGTTTCGGCTTCAAACCTTCTTTCTTCGCGTTCAATAAATTTGTCACATTCCGTAGTGACATAGGCAACCATAACTTGCCCATCTAATCCTAACTCTTTTGCAGTCTGTACAGCAGCAGATCGAAACTTGGCCAGGTCCGCCATTGTCTATCAGGTAAATTTCTACAATGTCTAACCAACAATTTAATCTCTAAATATATCTAATGGACAACACAGGCACCGTGAGCTCAACCTTATTTAATTCCACCCAAGGATACCTTTTAATTCTTATATTCCCTGAAGTGAATTACCCCCAATATTTTTAATAGGGAAAGATTCAGAATCCCAAGAGCGAGACCCCAATATATGTGGTGAAGTGGGATGTTATAAATATTTATAGGGGACTTAGTGTACTGACTGAGCTCAGCTGTGAAGGTATCTATATCTATTAAGAGTAGTGTATTATAGATAACCTTACTTGCTACCACATATCTATATATCTCAGTCAGAATTATTCTGGAATAGTGTGATGACTACGTTATGTGTCTAGGGTATGTGTATGATGAAGTGTAAGTCAAAACAACAACAGACAGATAAACAATTTAATTTAATCCACTACTCTTGACAACACTGTGACACTCACATACATATAACACTCTATAAGGATATCTTAAAAGAGTCACTGATAACTTTTCAAATAACAATATGTATTCATTACTGGCATGAATGAATATGTGTCCTGATTCAACTACAAAGGGAACCAGGAATCACAAGCAATTTAAATTACAAGTATATGTACAGAATTTATTAATATGAATATTGTAGTGACATATATTATTAAAAATATCCTATGTGTGTCAGTTGTGTAGTGGTAATATGAGGTAATACTGGTTTTGTTTTGTTCAAGCTCTGTTGGTATTTGTCATCATGACTTCAATAGTTTGTCTTTAGGGACTAGTATTGGAGATGTTCTCAGTTCCTGATATTAAGACAAGTAAATTCCCCTCTTAAGGTTATTTTTACAAAGTCATTTCAAGATGAGGGGACATAATGTTGAGCTCAGCTGGCCAAATCAGCTTATCTGGCGTGATGGCGGCAGGAAAAGACTCCTCTGCTCGAATTCTCCTCTGGGCTCTGGAGACACCTCACTGATAGCTAAATGGACCAAGGAGTATGCTGTCCGACTCTGGATTCAGCAAAGCTCTGACCAGGTGCAGCTCAATACCATCAAGACCACGGTCCCACAATTTCATGGAAATAAACACAGATACGTTGATTAGCAATGAATTCTGGCACATTTACTGGCACAAATTCCCATCTGCTTATGTTCCAGGCTTTTATTTTAGCAAAAATGTGAGCTGGCTTCAACGCACTGTCGCTTTATCAAGCTTATTTAAACAAGTGGTTTCGAACTAACGCTCCTAAGTGATTATATCAGCGAGTCTAGCCAATGAGGCCCCGTTTCGACAAGTGTTTGAAAAAATGTTACCTTTCCCCGTCTCCCCTAACAACGAAAGATAGTATTTATAGCCCGACCAATCGTGGTCAGTCTTTCATTTGTTGCGCTCCAATCAATTTGGAGTTTACATGGTAGGCTATTTCTGTAACGTAAGTTTTTTTTCAAACACGTTATAAAAAAAATTTTATGAGCAGAAATGATTTCATGCTGTCAGGCATCCCCAATATTTTATTTTGGTTATAACTTGTTAATTCCTAGACTATTTGCGTAACGTTTTACATATTCTTTGTCAGCAAACCCTAAGGAACCCAAATATCCAAATTTAAAAGCGCTAAGTGGCTGCGTTCAAAATATGTATTTTCTACCTCCTGTTTCGAAGATGTGCTGTCTGGGTACTGTTATGTTTTCAACCGTAAACCCATCTATTGTTATCTTTCCTAATAAGCGTTTTTTTGTGATTTTAAAACCTAACTCTGGGAAGGGTAATGTATTTTATCACTGTCCGTCTGAAAAAAAGTTAGTGCATGTAGTCTTACACGCGTGATGGCAGCATTTGTGTATCGCGCGACGCGTGTTGCATGCGTTCCTGATTTTCAGCCCTCCCTCTCTCTTTATCCTTTTGTCCATCTGTTCGTTCGTTTTGGTAACATAGTGTAGAAAAAAGACATGAATGGAATTTAAAATTTAGGTCAACTTGCATATTTCAAGGTTTTTCTTAGAAAGGCAGCACATTTTATCGTGTGTTTGGGAAACGCGTGTATGTTGCAGAAGGCCTTTAATATCAACGTGAAAGCGTTACAATTTGCCGACGAAGTAGAAAAGAAGGGGGATTTCGAGTACATTCTTTGTGACAGCACTGTTCTTTTTCCATTGCTCTTCTCTTTATTAATTTTATTTGTTAGGCTTCATATTTACCTAATAATTTATATATGTGGATTAGAATATTCCACGACAATCACACAAGGAATAAACTGTACTTACCAAATAAGCTATTCATCCGTAAGAATTGCGCACAAATTGAGAAAGAAGTCCCAATAGTGGTAACATCCGTGTATCTGTAACAACATGTTTATTTGTCTGTAACTTAACGAATGGCCCTCCGAGTTAACACAAAAACATGATCGGGCATTCATTGTGTAACACAAAAATAACACGATCTCGCGTTCATTGCTGGCACATCTGTTGTCATTAGTAACCGGGTCGCTTGTACTGAAACCCAAGTGAGATAGGCTTCTGAAATAGATGTACAAAAGTAACAACATGTGGCTAGATATTTATAAACAATAATTACAATAGCAGAAAGTACATTTGAATTAGAATGATGCAGTAATTCGACTTAATGGCTAATTACTTTTTTTAAAGTAAGAAAAAAAAAAAAAAGAGGGAACACTAATGGTATTTAATAAATTTTATAACTGCTAGATGGTGTATCGCCTCCGCATTTAAAAATGGCTGGTATGAATCTGTTCCTTGTTTTGACGTGTAGGAGTATGTGTATGCTTTGTGAAGGCTTTCTGCAAGTAGACTAGATGCAGTTGTGGCTTCATGCTCCGTGTGAAGTGCGAAGGATGATGACAATGATGATCATGATCGTAACGACGATGATGCGTTGATGATGACGCTAATGATGATGATGATGATGGTAACGATGATGATGATGTTAATGTGACAGCGCCATTTTTTTTAACCGCCGTTCTTGTCATTCTCTTCTTTGTGCCACGGCCTAACGTTTTAACCGGCTGACAAAATAGTAGCCAATCTAAGAGAGGAACGCTACACTGCCCGGATGTTAACCGCGCAAGACCTGGCCTTTGTACATTCTCCTATGTCATTTTCCATTGCAAGACGCCGAGAGAGAAGAAGTCGCCGAACCAGAGTTGAAATCTGATGTTGCCTTGGACACGTGAGTTCATTTAGATAGAATATCTTCTTCTTCTTCTTCTTCTTTCATCCTGAAAAGGACGTTGGTTGCGTTGTGTCCGTTTACAGCGAAGTTGCGATATTTGCACCTTTCGGCCGACACATCCGACTTCAGCACAGCATTTTTGGGACCGGGTTAGCCTTCCCTCTTCGATCCCTACTCACTCAGCCAGACTGCAGTGATGCAGCCTGTTTCCAGGACCACCACTTGGAGGTGGAGTAGGGTCTTGGTCAGCTCAGGTTCGCTGACCCTGACGCAAGCAGTCTAGCTATGGGTCGCTAACCGCATTTCTCACTGTTGACGCGTCTTGAGGTCCCAGATAGAATATTATTCTTCAACATTTTGAAGTCCTTATAGCGTTAGAAAGAATATAGGACTATAAATACACTATTATTAGGTGTGTTTAAATAATTAAATGATCCATTCAATGTTATTCATTTAGAGTGCGTTCGGTTTTAGATCTAAATTTATTCGGACATGGCGTGGCTGGAGCAGATGGTCCATGTTCAGGAAATATAACACGTGGCCAGTACTAGAACTGACATATTCAGTTATTATATTTGTGTAAATGAAATTAATATTTAAGTATTTCCATATTGTTTGTGGTTAAGCAAATCTTCACTGATCTTGTGTAAATCCGATACGTAGTCGGTTTGAATATTGTTTAACTGTGGCGCGATTTTGGTTGTTATATTTATTAACAACAGTACGTAGTCGGCTTTGATAGCCTTTTGTTATGGATATCACATAGTATGTATTGATGCCGAAATGGTTTATTTTAGTATTGCGAGTGCTGCAATTTATTAATATATTACAGCTTACTAGAATAGCTTTCTGTGCTTTGTCAGTGATGTTAGGCTGATAAATTGGTGTTAGCTTTCTTGATTTGCGATAGCTAATTGATGTTAGCTTTCTTAGTTTGAAAGTCTTTTATATAGTGTAAAATCACTATTAGTTATGTGTAGTGTTTTAAATAGCTGTGATTAGCCATGATTTCTATAATTTAATATTATAATGTGAGGTTACTGTAGAATTTACAACCACGTGGCTTTATGTGGGTTGTTAGCGTGGCTGTAAGCTGTTTTCGCAAGATGGCGTAACCATGAGAGCACGTGGTATGACCGGTTACCTGTGGCTGATTGATCATGGCTGATTGTAGTGAGCGTATGTGGTCTGACTGGTAAGTGTTGTTATTTATGCTATTGATTTTCACTTAGACATTGTTTTTATATATTGTTTTTCAGAACGTCAACGAACACTGTTTAGGTGTTCCGCGGAATTAAATTTTGTTCCACATTAGTGCTTTATGTTGCCTGATTCACTAAGTCTGTGGCTGAAAGGGGTGTAAGCAACCGATAATTACAACCACTGTCAAATGATCCTGAATATAATTTTCTTAGTGCACGAGTCTTGGATGCGAGGTAGCCACTTCTTCAAGCTCGCCTCAACCACACTAGCCCTTGTCACACTAATGATGATGATGACGCTAATGATGATACTGCTGCTAATGATGATGATGACGATGACGCTAATGATGATGATGAGCCTAATGATGATGATAACACTAATGATGACGATGATGCTAATTATGAAGATGACACTAATTATGATGATGACGCTAATGATGATGATGACGCTAATGATGATGATGACGTTAATGATGATGATGACGCTAATGATGATGATGACACTAATGATGATGATGACGTTAATGATGGTGATGACGTTAATGATGATGATGATGCTAATGATGATGATGACGTTAATGATAATGATGATGCAAATGATGATGATGACGCTAATGATGATGATGCTAATGATGATGATGACGCTAATGATGATGATGCTAATGAAGATGATGACGCTGCCGCTAAAATGATGATGACGCTAATGATGATGATGACTATGATGATGATGATGATGATGACACTAATGATGATAATGACAATAATGATAATGATGACGCTAATGATGATGATGACGCTAACAATGATGATGACGTTAACGATGATGATGATGACGCTGAAGATGATAATGATGATGACACTATGATGATGATGATGCAAATAATGATGATGATGACGCTAGCGATGATGATGACACTAATGATGATAATGACGCTAATAATGAAGATGATGATGACATTAATGATGATGATGATGACACTAATAATGATAATGATGCCGCTAATGATGATAATGAAACTAATGATAATGATGATGCTAATGATGATGATGATGATAACATTAATTATGGTGATGACGCTAATAATAATGATGATGATGCTAATGATGATGATGAAGCTAATGATGATGATGACGCTAAAGATGATATTGACTCTAATGATGATGATGCTAATGGTGATGATGATGCTAATGATGATGATGACACTAGATATGATGATGACGCTAATGATGATGATGACGCTAATCATGATGATGATGCTAATGATGACGCTAATGATGATGATGCTAATAATGATGATGTCGCTAATGATGATGATGCTAATAATGATGATGATGATGGCACTAATGATGATGATGATGCTATTAATGATGATGATGCTAATAATAATGATGATGATGACGCTAATAATGATGATGACGCTAATAATGATGACGATGATGATCATGATGATGACGCTAATCATGATGATGATGCTAATAATAATGATGATGATGACTCAAATCATGATGATGATGCTAATAATAATGATGATGATGATGCCGCTAATAATGATGATGAAGACGCTAATCATGATGATGATGCTAATAATAATGATGACGCTAATCTTGATGATGGTGCTAATAATAATGATAATAATGACGCAAATCATGATGATTATTCTAATAAAACATGATGATGACGCTAATCATGATGATGATAATTACGCTAATAATCATGGTGATGATGATGATGATGACGATAATCATGATGATGATGCTAATAGTAATGATAATGATGACGCTAATAATAATGATGATGATGACGCTAATAATGATGACGCTAATAATAATGATGATGACGCTAATAATTATGATGATGATGACAGTAATGATGATGATGACACTAATGATGATAATGATGCTAATGTTGATAACTATGCTAATGATGATGACTATGCTAATGATGAATACGCTAATGATGATGATTAAGCTAATGATGATGACTATGCTGATGATGATGCTAATGATGATGATGCTATTGATGATGATGATGTTAATGATGATGATGACGCTAATAATGATGAAGATGACGATAATAATGATGATGATGATGCTAATAATGATGATGATGACAATTATGATGATAATGACACTTGATGATAATGAAGCTAATGATGATGATGGCGCTCATGGTGATGATGATGATGGTAGTGATGATGACAATACTAATGATGATGATGGCGCTCATGGTGATGATGATGATGGTAGTGATGATGACAATACTAATGATGATGATGACGATGATGTTATGATGATGATGGCGCTCATGATGATGATGTTAATGATGATGATGACCCTAATGACAATGATGGGGTGTGACGTGTAAGGGAAAGAGTCTACAGTAATCTGACAGCCTATTGTAACCTCCTAGCTGCTCTGTGATGTGCTAGATAAAAACATGCATTATACTGTCTGTCTTTACTTACACAGCTATTCTTTCGTCACGCCTCTTTTCTTTTAACACGATCTAACAGTGTTTACAAACTTCGTGACCTGTCAGTCATAACAGGAAAGCAAATCAGTTTTGTTTACCTCGTCCACTCACGCGAGCTTCATCTGTCAATCATAATACCTCTCAGACAGGCTGCACGTGAGAGAGTCGAAACACAGACCCTGTTGAAGTTTTACTCAGGGAAAGTTTATAATCCCCTGTACTCTTTGATCTCGAGACACAGGCATTTTAAAGAGTAACCCGTTAGCCGTAAGTAAAGCTTCTGATGTCGGTCAACAGCGCCAGACGAGAGATTCTGGTAGCCGAATCGTAAGCTTTCATCTTGAGCGCTAGTTTCTGAATTCATCGTTCTCACTGTAGCGTGAAATTAACAACATTAGAGATCAGAGCAATTTAATGATATATATACTGATGTTTTCTTAACGCAACTATCAGAAGTCAGTCAGAATTTTGAATATTCTAGCGCGCAGTCCTAGAACCCAATTCTTGTGGATATGGTGTATTATTGATTTGTGGCGAGTTTTATTCTGAATTTTCTGGTAAAAGAATAATAGTGCTAATGATTTTAAAAAGTGATAGCTTAACATTTATTCTTCACTTAGATTTTTCTCGCTAGTAAAAACGAGTGAAATAAAGTAACGCGTAGCGATTTCATACCAGATATTCAATAAAAATGTTAAATCACGCCACTCGCTACCAACATACCTTAGACGGTAATCATGTTAACAGTGTAGGCAGACGCGACACTTAATCTCTACAGGAGAGAGATAAACCCGACGGTTTAGCTGACCGGACTTATAGGCATTAATGCGACTGATAGTGGGAGTATAGAAATACACGTTATATTTCATTGTGTATATTTGTTATTATAGTGTCTATTATTTTAATACCATACGACAAACTAGCAGCCGCCGACACTTTAATAGCTATTTAATGACAGGCGATCATTGTTTAGGGAGCGCGTATGGAGAAATTAAATAATAATTAACACTGTACGCTGACCGCCGGCGCGAGCAGGGGCGGGCGAGTTAACATAACTCAGCCCGACCAAACTCAGCCGCCAGCGACGTCTGCTAGCGTGTAGGCGTAAGGAAACACCGTGTGCCTTTTAAACCTAGTCAGGACTGACGGAGTGGAGAAGAGATCGTCTTGTCCCCGTCTGTGTGTATATATAGTAATAGCATTTTTTCCATAAATGTTTTCTTGTATTCTTCGCAGACCTGATCACAAGGGCGTCCAGCGGTCTTCTTCTGTTTGTTACTTTTCTCCTGTACTTCGCTTGTGCGTTACCAATTGCATTTAGAAACGTTCACTCGCCAAATGGTATTTGAGAACAATTAAATTTAACCACTGGACTTACCAAATCCAGATTTATATTTTTACCAGCAACAGTGGTGTACATATAACATTATTTTTGTTCCCGACTCCAGACAGTCGTAATTCCAGTGGAGTATCTCCCTAGATATATACGCTGTGCAGAATCGGCGCTCTAACACACAGTTGGCCGATAGAAGAACCATCATCATCACATGTAACAATTTTTGTAGCAACCAGATGTCTCCCAATACTGGAAGTATATTCCCCGTGAAAGGGTGAACCTCAAGAACTCTCACAGTTTTCACTATTTGTAGTAACACTTATATCCAGGAGAAGCACCATATTAGGTGTTCACCTCACTAGTTAGTTCTGGGGATGAACTGTGGCCAATTTGGATCTGCGACAACTGGGGTGACAGAATATTAAGTACCAATACTGTTCATTCTGTATCAGAGTGCTAACCTTCAACCTTTGGGTTAATAATTTTTGGGTTTCTTTCTCCATTCAGAGAGGGTGCACTTTTCTGCTTTATTTCATATGCATGTAAATGACTCTTTGATCTTTTCTTTTAGATATTTTGATGTAGAGTTGAAATGATAATAAACTACAAAGAAACTTACCTTTGTGTGTTGGTCAGACCCATACCCATTTATCCGTAGTTTTTCACGTTTGTGTGTCTTGTTGTCACATAGCTATGTGTGTAGAGTAACTTATCTATTCTTGATAGGGAGACAAAGGCTGTCTGGTAATAAAAGTACAGTTGTACGGATAGGCTGGAGGAGATAACCTAATCACTCCAGAGACATATCTTTCCCTCAATCTACCACCTGTGAAATCTATTTTCTATAGCCTACCTTTTCTCGCGTATCAGTCGACATCCACTCTACTTAGACGGGCCAAACAAAACAATTTACCTTCCGTACGACATGGGGCTAATGATGATGATGATGATGTTGATACTAATGGTAATAATGGTGACGCTAATAATGATGATGGCGCTAATAATGATGATGATGACTCTAATGATGATGATGATGACACTAATGATGGCGCTAATGATGATGATGACGCTAATGACGATGATGATGACACTAGTGATAATGCTGATGGCGCTAATGATTAGGATGATGACGGCAATGAAGATGATGATGACGGCAATGAAGATGATGATAACGCTAATGATGATGATGATGACGGCAATGAAGATGATGATGACACTAATGATGATGGCGCTAATAATGATGATGATTATGATGATGCTAAAGCTAATAATGATGATGTCACTAATGATGATGATGACGCTAATGATTATGATGATGATGACAATAACGATGAAGATGACGCTAATGACGATGATGGCGCTAACGATAATGATGATGATGCTAATGCTGATGCTAAAGCTAATAATGATGATGACACTAATGATGATGACGCTAATGATGATGATGATGATGATGATGACAATAACGATGATGATGATGTTAATGATTATGATGATGATGATGACAATAACGATGATGATGACACTAATGACAATGATGAGGATGACGCTAATGATGATGATGGTAATGATGATGACGCTAATGATGATGATGGTAATGATGATGACGCTAATGATTATGATGATGATGACAATAACGATGATGATGACGCTAATGATTATGATGATGATGATGATGATGATGATGACAATAACGATGATGATAACGCTAATGACAATGATGAGGATGACGCTAATGGTGATGATGACGCTAATGATGATGATGGTAATGATGATGACGCTAATGATGATGGTATTGATGATGACGCTAATGATGATGATGATGACGCTAATGATGATGGTATTGATGATGACGCTAATGATGATGATGACGCTAATGATGATGATGATGATGGCGCTAATGATGATGATGATGATGAAGTTAATGATGGTGAATTCCACATTTCGAAAAAAGTTTATCTAATCCCATGCGACATACACAAAATCAAGTGATTGGTAAAAAAAAGTACAAGACCTTATCTATCAATTTACTGACAAACACTATTAGCACTCACTCATTGTTATGGTTACGTAATGAATGTTTACAAACGCCAGCCCGCACTAATGCTCACCTACAATTATTTATGATTTTGTTATGCGAACAACTAACCTGCTTTTAACCAACGTATGTGAGACGAGTAAGTGAGAAGCTAGTTCCCCCTGTTTACGCGGCACCAAACTCTGTCATGTGTGGCTCGCGCTCGGCACCCCAGGCGGTGCTAGGGGGGCAAGTGTGAAAGAATTAAAAACAATATGACGCCGGCGATAACATCTGTCCGTTATTTCCGGTCTCCAGTGCTGTTTATCAATTCTATTGTGGATTTTGTTCCAACAAAAACAACAACCAAAAAAAGCTACAGACTTTCATAAATGGGTGATGGCGTAGAATATAAGGATTGAAATGGTGTAACAAGATCACTATATATGGAACTGATGACAAGAACCAGTTGAACAAGAGATGAGAAGACACTGGCGATGGATAGGACACACATTGAAGAAACCTGTTGTTAGCATTACAAGGCAGTCCTTGTTCTGGAGTACCCAGGGAAAGAGAAGAAGAGGTAGACCAAAAAATACACGGACAAGAGTGCCGGAGACTGGCGTGCAAATGATCAGGAAGACGTGGAAAGAACCTGAGCTGACGGCACGTGACTGGAGGACCTGGCATGTGTTTGTTGAAAGCCTTATGGTCCTTGGGGAGCTAAAGGGTATCGATTCAATCATTTGAATGATTGATTGAATGATAATGACATTGAATTCCAGCTTTAATTTGCTTGTATCAAGCCCAAAGAAAGTGCAGTGCTTCTTTCTGCTATGTGCTAAACCATTTGAGTTGTTTTAACTGTGGTTTGACGTGGGAAATACTGCTTAACGCTGTCCTCCTAAGGCGTGTTCATCATCATCTATTGCCATGCCTGGTGTCGTAGGAGAGAATATCTCTCCACAACTTCCTGCCTCTAGTACTGTTTATTAGTTCTGTTGTTGACGTCTTTCCATGCTATGATGTCAAATCGTCCAGTATCTTATCTCTTTGTCGTCCCCTCTGTCTCTCTCTCTCTCTGTCTCTCTCTCTCTCTCTCGCTTCCTTCAGCCTTTCATGTTGTCACAATATATTCTAGCTTATTTCTTCTCTAAACATGTTCAAAGAAGGTAAACTGCTTCTTATTATTGTAAAAACTAAACTTCATTTGCGCAGTCATCTGTCATGACATCCTCATTACTCTGTTTAGCTGTCCAATGTATTATTAACATTCTTCTGTAAAATTACATCTCTGATTCTTGAACTGCAGTAGGGTCTGTTTCTTTGAATTATCTGGTCTGGTGAGTGCAAACGGCAAAAACGCATTCAACTAGAAAATTTCGAAAATTCACAACAATAAAAAAAAAATAATAATAATAAGATTTCTTCCACCACTTTCTGTTTCTTCTGTTCAATGTTCCATATATTGTTACACACTGGCTAACCTTGTTGCACTCATTCATTCGTTGGTTGTAGTCATCAATCATAACGGGTCTGCGTTTTCTTTCGTCGAAACGATTTTTAATTTCTTTAGTTTCCATAGTCGCAGAGCTTGACACTATAATGTTGACTTTTTTTGTGTGTGCCTTTTTATCTCTTAAAAATTACACACATAAATTTACTTTCTAGTTCCAGAAACCATTTTATCTGGAGTTGCATCAGTTGTGTATTCTTCAGTACCTTTGGAAAGTTCTTACGGTTTAAACTTACAGTTTCAGTAACATACTACACTGTGTAATACCAGGAAACGAGTGAGCAGAGCAGACTGACTGGCTAAAGAAGGTGCTGCAGACGAGCAACCGGATGTACCAGTTACGTACCATCAGAAGAAATAGATGATCAAATCAATCAGAAAGCCACCAACACCAACGCAGGACGACTACCAAGCTATGAACAGATCAGAACAAATTGTCATTCTGCGCCTCAGAACAGGACACAACCGACTCCGCAGCCACATGTATAAAAAATTTAAGATTGGCAATTCAGCCATGTGTACATGTGGAAGGTCACCCCAGGCTGCGGAGCACGTACTTCAAGATTGGCGCGAATATGATATATTGAGGCAAACCCACTGGCCCAGAGAAACAACACTGGAAGCAAAACTATACGGACCTCTGTATGAACTACAAAAGACAGTGAAGTTTATACAAGAAACAACATTGCAGATATAGACAATATATTTCAAGCGAATGAAAGAAGAAGAAGTAAAAATATTGATTGTTGTCGGTAAAATACTGATTGTTGTCGGTAACATACTGATAGTTGTCGGTAAAATACTGATTGTTGTCGATAGGATACTGCAGTAATGGACAATTTGTAAAATGACGGAAATATGATGCCGTTTTCAACATGGTTTTAGCAATGTATCAAATACCTTGATGTCTTGTTGGCTCTTTGCATCTAGCTCAGTACTGTATGATGTATTGACACCAAAGTAAATCAACAAATTGACAACATAACCAGTGCTACTGTCACAAAGGTCGAAGGTCCTGACATGATATTTTTTAGGCTTTGGGGCTGTCGTACAGATATGTTGTGAGTTATTTTTGACCCGTCTGAGTAGAGTGGATGTTGATAAGTACGTGAGAAAAAAGGTGTGAGAAATAGATTTCACGGGTGATAGTTTAATGAACAAATATGGATGTTGATAAGTACGTGAGAAAAAAGGTGTGAGAAATAGATTTCACGGGTGATAGTTTAATGAACAAATATGTCTATGGAATGAGTAAGTTTCTCTATTCCAGCCTATCTATACGACTATAATTTAGTACAAGACAACCTTGCTCTCCTTATACCGTACATATAAATATAAGTTTACATTCGCACACACACAGCTATGTGACAACAAAACACACAAACGTGAAAAACTACGGTTAATTGGGTTTGGGTCTGACCAACACACAAAGTTAAGTGTCTTTTGTTGTTCATTATCATTTAAACTTGACAATATCGAATATCTAAAGATAGATCAAATAAAATCAGATTTACATACATATGAAAATAACAGAATAAATGTGCCCTCCCCCTATGGAGAAAAGAACCCAAAAAGTTAATAACCCAAAGGTCAAAGGTTAGCACTATGTTACAGAATAGACAGTAAAGTAAACAGGTTCCTACTATATGCTACCCAATAAAGTTAACAAGTTTAAGCAAATCCAGTTTTGGTAAAGTCCCTGTAACGAAGAAAATTATTCACTCCCTCTTTCATACAGTGGCCACTCAATCACGCTTACCTACTCTTGGTGATATCCCTTGGAATTACAATTTTTCCTGGCTATAAATATAACATGTCAGGTTTTTTATTTCCCAAATTGGCCCCAGTCCATCCTCTAACAAATAAAGACTAGCGAGGTGAAAGCCGAATCTGGTGTGGGTTATTCCTGGATTAATAAATGTCACCGCCAGTAGTTGATGTAGAAACGTGATCTTGAGGTTCACAGTTAAAAGAGGAAAATACTTCCAGTATTGAGAAACATCTGGTTGCTAAAAATGTTATAATTGATAAATGATGGCAGACCTATCGGTGGCTCTATGGTAGAGTGCCGATTCTGAAACAGCGTAAATTATGGATGCTACCCTTGAATACGACTGTCATAAGTCGGGGATAAAGGTTATTTTATCCACAACCCAGTGGGTTGATAAAATTGAAAAAAATATTGCTGGGTTTCGTAAGTCCAGTTAACTTTACAAGTTAAAATGTTTCTCATGTATCTTTGGCAAATCCTTGCTCAAAAATGAAATTGGTGACGCACAGGCCAAGAAAAGATAACATTAACCAATCAGTAAAGAAAAAGACCGCTGGGCGCTCTTGATCAGGTCAGAAAATCAGAATGAAAGATCCCCACGAATGATATTAACACATTTTCCACAATGGTTCTAGAACTACGTGCTTAGACTATCTAAAAATTCTGAGTGACAACTGATAGCAGGTTTAAGAAAACACAGTTTATATATCATTATGTTTCTCTGATCTATAGATAATGTTACTTTTCACACTATTGTGTGTACCGGAGAATCAGAAACAGAGTTCCCCAGATAAAAGTTTACGCCCGTCTTTCGTCGAGCGCTTTCGATCGTCATCAAAAGACTTATACGGGTAACGGGGTTCTCGAAGATTTTCTCTGTACGAATGCCCGCTTCTGAGATCAAAGAGCACAGGGGTTTTTCTGACTCTCCTGAGTACGAACTTCAAAGCGTACTCGGGGAAAGATTTTGCCCGTGAGTCTACTTCAAAAAAGTCTGGGTTTTTCACGCGCGGTCTGTCAGGTATCGTATGATTGACAGATAAGCTCGCGTGAGGAGACCAGGTAAACAAACCTGTTTTTACGACAGGTCACGAAAGTTTGTAAACTTTGTGTTAGCTCGTGTTCACAGAAAAAGAGGTGGGACGAGACGCTCTTGATAAGGTCAGAAAATCAGAATGAAAGATCCCCACGAATGATATTAACACATTTTCCACAATGGTTCTACAACTACGTGCTTAGACTATCCAAAAATTCTGAGTGACAACTGATAGCAGGTTTAAGAAAACACAGTTTATATATCATTATGTTTCTCTGATCTATAGATAATGTTACTTTTCACACTATTGTGTGTACCGGAGAATCAGAAACAGAGTTCCCCAGATAAAAGTTAACGCCCGTCTTTCGTCGAGCGCTTTCGATCGTCATCAAAAGACTTATACGGGTAACGGGGTTCTCGAAGATTTTCTCTGTACGAATGCCCGCTTCTGAGATCAAAGAGCACAGGGGTTTTTCTGACTCTCCTGAGTACGAACTTCAAAGCGTACTCGGGGAAAGATTTTGCCCGTGAGTCTACTTAAAAAAATTCTGCGTTTTTCACGCGCGGTCTGTCAGGTATCGCATGATTGACAGATAAGCTCGCGTGAGGAGACCAGGTAAACAAGCCTGTTTTTACGACAGGTCACGAAAGTTTGTAAACTTTGTGTTAGCTCGTGTTCACAGAAAAAGAGGTGGGACGAGAAGTGAGTAGATACAGGCTGTAAATAAACGCAGGTAGAAAAAAATGCATGGTTTTACTAGCAAATCATAGAACGATACGAGATTACGAAAGACTGTCAGATTACTGTAGGCTCTATTTCCATTATACGTCACAGGGGCATAAAACATTTTATGTGCCCACCTGCCTTTCCATCCAATCACCATTTCACCTAAAGACAGCTCTATGAAACGATAAAATGTCTCCTGAAATCTGCTAGTAGTGTCTACAGAAACAGTTCAATTTTTGCTTTTCAATTTGCATCAACATCATTTACATGGAACATTGTATGGTACAGTACTTGGAACCTGTCCCTTGTAAACATCTGCCTGAACCAGGAACAAAGGCTCCTGAGACCAATATTCACGAACGTTTGGTTTTTTGACAATACCCATTGCTATGATAACAGAAAAAAAACGTGTAAAGTTCATATAGCGTTACTGGATGCCAGCTGCGATAAAAAGATCTTGCGGGCGCAGTTGCAGATTTTGACTGACACTGCACAATCACTGACTGACACACGTTCTTGCCAATATTTCCTCTGATGCGTTTTCTGTTTGTTTACTTACTGTCCAAGACTCACTTCCGCGTGGTTAGATTTGCTCTATGTAAACAATGAAGAGTTCTCTTTCTTACTTCCATTGACAAACAGTTGTTGCACTACATATTATGTAATCTGTTTGTCCCTGGACTATTCTACTTTTCAATAGATCACTAATTTTGAACTGATGACAAGAACCAGACAAGTGGCAGGGACAGCTGTAAAATAGGTACCGGACTCTGTCCTTGGGTTAATGAAGGCAACGGCAGCGAGGAAAGGCTGGTCACCCCATCTCATAAAAAATCTGAACTTAGTTTGGTGTTAGTCTTTAACACTTCACTGCCCTATGGCTGTATCAGTTATGGCAGTGCTCATCAACCTTTTTCACATCACGGCACTTACAAGCCCCACAAAATTCCACGGCACACTGGATCGCTGTGCTATGGGACTACCTTTAACTTTTTTTATGTTGTATTACTGGGGCCCGAAAGAGGAACAAAGGATAGTAACACTGTGCCCACTATGCATGCCGTATGTGCAACTAAGTTGGATTGGGAATAGGGCCAGCTGAGATATACTGTAGAAACTTCATGCCAGAAAAATCTCAACATGAATATGGACATGTCAACCAAAACCAAAATAAAAATATTCCGTTCAAACGTCAGGTTTGTTTTACTATAAGGCTTTGAAACATGGAGACCGAACGAACGAAATCTTTATTTCACCAGTGTTAAAAAATAGGCATTATTGCCTTTTTACATTTCTGCCCTACAATAATACGATTGCCACAGTGTTTTCAAATGTAAACATTCTGGACCGACAGATAGATAAAAAGATAGATAGCAATACAACCATGAAGTTACTTAATTTTTTTTACATGAATGCTTAGTAAAGCGGTATTGAAGTGATATGACCGGACCATCAGTGTGGAACTTGTGAAGAAACGGGGCGACCTCTATCGATCTTTGGTTCTCCCCGGCAGTATCGGTACATTTGTGGTACTGACTTTTATTAGGTGCTATCAATTATCGCACTTTTCTTTCTTTCTTTATTTGCCTGCTAAGTAGCAGATATGTGATTTTATCAAATCACCATTTAGGTGATAAATGTCACATTTGCAAGGAGTGCTACCCAGATTTGTGGTTATAGGAGCGGCCGACTAAAACTTACATCGGTCTACGCTATCGGCTTAATTCACCGACGAGACTCGGGGTTTGCGCACTCATACGACAGATAACGAGATTACTGTCTGTGTGTCACATTTGGGTAGACAAATGTGATGTAATCGCTTCCGGTCACTTGTTTAAAAAAGTAATCATGGATTTATTACATTTTAGACAATATGAGTCTACAAATGTGTTTGTAAGAGTGTATACAAGGCATCAGATGTCCATATATGGCAATACGTGACCTTTGCAGGCACGCACCTTATTTCACGTAGGAATATTTTGAAATACCACAGCCTATCCTGCATGATTTGAAATGATTGGATCTTTCTGATTAGATTCATAACATCACTGGAGGGAATATAGGCTGACAATTTCACAGTTTTATTTCTCTGTGATTTGCACGCTCGCCAAGACAACACCAGACCTTCGCCAGAGTGAAAACTAGATTCATAATTCCTAATTGTTATTCGGACCTTTTATTATAGAACCAGATAAGACTTATAAAGCACAGGAAATCTCTACATTTAGAAGGGGCAATCTATTGTAAAATTCAAAGAAATCCCAGACCCGTGTAAGAGAAGATTCGTCTCTTTTATTCATCTGTGCGACAAGTCTGTAGCCATGATTGGCTTATTGGTGGTACCAGCAGAACGTACTATGTCTGGATCAAGATGGGATCAGTGGCCTACGCTTTAAGACACAGGACACTGTGTAGACTTTCCTTGAAGATTATGGTAGACGAGCTACACCCGACAACCTTGACCAGAGACGAGTGATCAGTGTGAAAAGACAGAACAGTCATTGGCAGCTAAGTTCAAATATATGCTGAGATACTCTTTAGTTTGGTCACTGTTGGACCACTACTGCAAAGCAGGGGAGGCAATACCGTCACAGAGCTGATGCCACGAACCAAAGGGTAAGAAGAAGACGCTGAAGTTGGATAAGACGCACATTGAGAAAACATGCTGACAACATTATACGTCTGTCCTCGTTCTGGAACTGCCAGGGCCAGAGAGGTTGAGAGACCAAGAAACACGGGAAGAAGGTAGCTAGAGACATACATAAACGGGATACTCACATGTAAAGACATTGAACGGACAGCACGGTATAGGAAAACTTAGCGTGAGCTTATTAACGGCCTGAGACTGAACGGTTTGGAATGAGTTTGTTGAAGGCCTATGCTCTTTGGGAAGCAGAAGGACAATGAGGGTGATGATGATGAGGATGATAATGATGATACCGACAAGAGACTATTATGAATGAATGCTGTCGTTAGACGCCGAGAAAGAAATTTACCGGATCGGAAAATTTTCAATTATTATTCGTCTTAATGTAACGTCTGTGATTCTAAGATTATCGATTTTGTCTCTCTGCCTATTGGTTCCTTGCCCATTAATGTATTTCCATTTCACTGGCGATCCCGCCACATTCTTCTATCGTAGCTTCATACAGTATTATATTTTTCATTTTCATCCTCATTTCCATTTTATAAAGTTTCTGAGTATTTTTGCTTCTTTCTAATCATTATTTCTACTTCTTCTTCTTCGAATCATTATTTTTACTTCTTTGACTTATTGTGATGAGATATGTGCTTTCAACCTATACCAAGGCTTATTTATCTGTGGTCAACGGACCCCTTGAGGGTAAGTTAATGCCTAGACCGAAGTCTCTTGGTTTATCGCAGTGCTTCTTAAACAGTGATGCATGCACCCCCGTGTGTGTGAGACAGAGCCCACCCTCAGCTACTGGAGGACCCTCTAGACCGTCTTGTGGAGTCAGCAGACGGCGGAGAAGAACTACTGATCAAAACAAAACAGAAAAAGAGAAACCCAGAGTGCCACTTGTCATGATGCACTGGAATGCAGAGGGAGTGAACAGCAAGCAGGCTGGATACAGCAAAAAGACAGAGCTGGAAAACATCTTGTATGAGAAGCAAGTCAGTGTTTGCTGTATCCAAGAGACTCACTTGAAAGCAGATCAAACCTTTAAAATAAGGGGATATCAATGCTTCAGATCCGACAGACAAGATAGACGAAAAGGAGGAGTACTTACTCTTGTAAGGAATAACATTCCTGCACACGAAAGGAAAACCTTCATGGATGGAGCAGAATATCAGCTGTTGCAGCTAAAGGTAGACAAGATGGAAATAGAACTCCTGAACTATTACTGTCCGAACAACAAACCTCTGAGTCTCAGCACTATACAGGTACCAGCCACCAACTTTATAGCAGTTGGAGACTTTAATAGCCACTCCCAGAGCTGGGGCTATAACCATCTGGATCACAGAGGTGAAGAGGTTGAAACTTGGCAAGATGATCACTCCCTAATCCTAGTCAATAATGCCACAGATACTCCTACCTTCTACTCCAGAGGATGGCACACAACTTCAACACCAGATCTTGCCTTCTCCACACCAGATATAGCTGGATCTATTAGTAGAGAAGCAGGAGACCAACTAGGGGGAAGCGACCATCGCCCAATCTTTCTTACTGTCCAGAGTGCAACTCTCAGTACAGGCCCAGCCATTACAAGATGGAACTACAAAAAAGCCAACTGGGGTTTATTCAGGCATCAGGTGAACACGCTGCTGTCTACCCTCAAGGTACAGAACAGAGACATTAATGAAGCGGTAAAAGACTTCAACAGATGCATACTACAAGCTGCAAAAGAAACCATTCCCAAAGGATGCCGGCGTAACTACATACCATACTGGTCCAGCACACTCCAAGAACGTCAGGAAGCTATGGACAGGGCTAGAAAGGACGCAGAGTCTCAGCCTTCACTTGAAACTCACAACAAATGGAAAAAGGCTGTAGCAGAGTTTCAGAGAACAAAGCTAGAAGAAAAACGGAAAAGCTGGAGAACTAAAACGGCATCGCTGAACCTTGAGAAAGACGGCAGGAATCTTTGGAGATTAGTCAAGTCTCTAAATGAAGAGCGTTCCTCACCAAGGCAGACTATCACATTGGATGAAGGTGGCAAACTTTTCAGATGAAAACAAGCTGCAGACTTGTTTGCTAGAAGATACAGTTCAGAAAGCAACTTACCCATTAACATAGACCATCAGAGAGAGATAAGAAAAGAAATACTGGCAACCATGGGACAGACAGATACTCCTGCCCCAATGAGGGAACCCATCACACTAGGAGAACTACAGAAGGCTATTTCCAAGCTTACGTTTCAAAAGTCACCCGGCCCAGACAAAATCAGCAACGAAATGCTAGTAAATCTGAGCTCAGCAGCAAAGACAAAACTGCTTGAGATATTCAACCACAGCTGGTTGAAAGGAACGGTACCCCAAGTATGGAGAGAAGCCATCACAATACCCATACTAAAGAAAGGGAAATGTAAGACCGAGGCTGCAAGTTACCGGCCAATCAGTCTCACAAGCTTGTTGGGAAGACTATGGAGCGAATAGTCAACCACAGATTGAAATGGTATTTAGAGTCTGAGCAGATCCTGGTGCCGGAACAAGCTGGATTTAGAGAATGCTACAGTATAGAAGACCAAGTTACTTATTTGTCTCAAGCAATAGAAGATGCCTTCCAGGAGAAGAAAAATGTCCTAACGATCTGGGTCGACTTCAAGCAGGCCTTTGACAAAGTGTGGAAAGATGGCCTCATTGCAAAAATTAGGAGAAGTGGAATCCAAGGCAACATGATGAAATGGATCCAGTCATACTTGCATAACAGGAGAACTAGAGTCACTCTTGACGATCTGCAGAGCAGAAAAGTGTTGCTCCATCAGGGGGTACCTCAAGGAGGAGTAATTTCCCCAACACTCTTCCTTGTTTACATCAATGACCTGGTGAAAAATCTCCCTGCAGGAGTGAAAGCTGCCTTATATGCAGATGACCTAGTACTCTGGTGCACTGATGAAAATGTCACCACAGCAAATTATAGAATGCAGAGGGCAGCAGACATGCTAGTGTCATGGGCAGAGAAATGGCTTATCACAATAAACACAGACAAAACCTCCACAACATTGTTCTCCCTCGCCCCCAAGGACAAATCAGCTAACATACACCTAGGGACAACCGTGATCAAGGAAGAAAGCTACCCCACCTATCTTGGGGTGACATTTGACCAAAGGCTTACATGGAATAAGCATATTGAAAATGCAGAAGAAAAGGCCCGAAGACGACTAGGCATACTCAGAAAATTAGCAGGTACCAACTGGGGAGCAAATGAACGAAATCTAAAGAAGATTTATAATGGAGTAATAAGACCACACTTAGAGTTTAGCTCAGCAGCATGGTCATCAGCTGCTAACTCACATCTGCAGTCTTTGGACAAGGTGCAAAATCAAGCTCTCAGGCTCATTACAGGAGCCATGAAAACTACACCAATAACAGATATGCAGAAGGTTGCTGGATTACAGACACTGTCCCATAGAAGAGACACAAAAACCATGATCCAGATGGAAAAGTACAACAGTATGCCAATGCACCCAATGAAGGCAAGACTAGATGATCTGGCATTGGGACGTCTAAAGCGTAGCAGCTTTGTGCATCGGGGAAAAAGACTTATAAGACAGCATCAAGAAGACCTATCCATGAAGACAACACCACTGAAGCCCACCCTATACCCTGTACCATGGGAGCAGGCCAGCAGTGCCCTCCAAATTAATACATCAGTCAGTGGTCTCACAAGTGGATGTGAGTATAATGATCTGCAAAAAACGAACTGCTACATTGAGTATGATCCAAGAAAGCTATCCCGATCAATCATGGATACATGCCTATACAGATGGATCAGCAACTAATGCTGTTAGGAATGGAGGTGCCGGTATCTTTATCTCATATCCTGACAACCACTATGAGACTAGGCACATTCCCACTGGTAAATTCTGTTCCAACTATACAGCTGAGGTTCAAGCTCTAGAGCAAGCTGCAAATATGATTTATAACACCAACTCTGACTGCCACCAGGTAGTCATCCTCACAGATGCACTGTCTTTCCTGCAAGCTCTCAAGGGTGGTAAACTCCCGCATCTGAGAAATGAACTAAACAAGGTAGCTGCCAAAAAGAGAACCATACTTCAGTGGGTACCATCTCATTGTGGTGTACCCGGAAATGAAAAGGCAGATAAACTTGCAAAAAAGGGAGGAGAATGTGAACAAGAAGAGAATGAAGTCACATACTTTGAGAAAAAAGAGAGCTATCCAGACTATCAGAAGAGAACAGAACCAACCCAAAGACGACTATCACACTCTCGACCGGCAGGGACAGATAACTATTTTTCGACTCAGGACAGGGCATAACAAACTGAATAAACACATGCACAAGCTACGACTGTCTGCTTCACCACTGTGCACATGTGGATTAAACGAACAAACTGCTGAGCATGTTCTACAGGACTGTCCTCTGTATGACCAGTTAAGAAAGATATACTGGCCCAATGACTCAACACTAAACTCAAAGCTATATGGAGTTAAAGAGGAACTTCAAACAACAGTCGAATTCATCATGAGAACTCGTCTGACGGTGTAATCATCAAAGATGCGATCGCAAGAAGAAGAAGAAGAAGAAGATCATAAACAATATATAATACACAGAACTCAAATGTATTTGTAAAAGATAGAACACTGACAACGTGAATTAGATACCGAATCTTGGTCAAATTCAGTAAATACAATTTTCTCAAAACATATCTCTTTTAAGCATTTCTGGCATGTTTTTGCGAGCTGGAAGATAAAATAGTGTGAGGCTTCTTAAGATGCTGTAAAGGGGTGCGAAGCTTCTTAAGATGCTATAAAGGGGTGCGAGGCTTCTTAAGATGCTATAAAGGAGTTCAGGATCTCTAAAAGATTAAGAAACACTGGTTTATCGGAATGTAATAGCCAGTCAAAGCAATCTATCATGGCAAACCTAAACCGGTGGCCCTTCATTTCAATAGGCCTGACCATTCAGGTAATTCTGATATTCATGTCACTGCCCTCCTTTCATGTGTCGGTGATGACCGAACTCGCTTTTCGTTGGAGAATCGTCTCATTTTCCAAATGGGCGTTTTATCTCCTGCGGGCCTTAATATCCAGCATCATTTTGCATAAATTCTGGTGGTTTCTCTCTTTCTGTTTCATACTTCTTTATTTCTTCTGTCGTTGTTTTTCTGATCCATCTTTGTTTTTGCTTTGGTTCGTTTCGTATCCTTTTGTATCTTTTTAGCCGTCACTAGCTCATACGTCACTTCCGCCTGACGCTCGTTTTCACAGCCATCTTAAGTGTTTCATTCTTGGATCCAGCTAAGTGACTTTTTACTTGTTTTAATTGTGTTGTTCATTCCTGTTCTTGTTTCGTTGATTATTTACTTTCTTGTTTCGATATGTCTTTCTGGTTTTACGATTTTCTTGCATTATTATTGTTCTCGTTTCGCTCAGCATCGTTGTTCCATCTCCTTGTATCGCTCATTTGGTGTGTTCTTCATCATCATATATTTTTGTAGTACCTAAATGTAATTCTTGTCCTTGTCACCTGTTCGTAACTGTGGCTGACGAAGGGTAAAACCCGAAACGTCCTTTTTTTCCTGTGTACCGTTAACGTGTAAAACTGATTTCATACCATTTTATTTTGTAATTTATATACTTGAATATGCTTGCCTGGACAGCCAAAGTAGTGACCCCAGCCTTGTTGTGTGACCGCGCAGGTGTTTTATTTATATGTCACAATGCTACTACTGTACTAGGTGACTGAGGCAGGCCTAGTTATTCTTTTTAAGTAGTCAAATTTCTTTCCTTCCTATCTTCCAAGTTAGAGCTATCTCTTTGACTGGCACTTTCCGCCAGAGGTGTAGATTCTTGGATGAGATAATCTCCTTCCCAGGCTTCGTTCTTCTCTCCTTGTTGTTATAGCGACTGGTTCGTATAGGGTGTTATTTCTTTATGACCTTGCATTTATACTTCAACTTTTCATCCTTTCATTTATTAAAGCAATCCCAGCAATGCAGTTCAACATAACAAATTTATTTACATCAATTTAAATTCCATGTTGGTACAATTCATCAGCCAAAATTCTCCCTTGCAACTTTCTTTATGCCTTCTACAGCCTAATAAATTAATTCAAAGTATTCATACACCTGTATAATGTCTCAGTTTCAATACCTGACAGCTAATCCTTGGTTATCAACCATATCACCATTAACTGTATCAATGATAATCTTTAGTCTTACTTCAAAGTCTCTGCTTTAATACCAGACAGCTAATCCTTGGTTATCGACCATATAACCATTATCTGTATCAATGATAATCTTTAGTCTCACTTCAAAGTCTCTGCTTCAATACCAGACAGCTAATCCTTGGTTATCGACCATATAACCATTATCTGTATCAATGATAATCTTTAGTCTTACTTCAAAGTCTCTGCTTCAATACCAGACAGCTAATCCTTGGTTATCGACCATATAACCATTATCTGCATCAATGATAATCTTTAGTCTTACGACAAAGTCTCTGCTTCTTTACCTGACAGCGCACCCTGGTTATCAGGTATGCAACCATTATCTGCATCAGTGATAATCTTTAGTCTTACTTCAAAGTCTCTGAGGCTATATCTGACAGCTCATCCTAGCTATCATTTATATAACCATTATCCTCGGTTTTACTTTCTTTAGTCATGCTTCAGTGTCTCAACTACAATATTCTTTCTTGCTGATGTACCTTGAGATGTGGGCATCATTGCCCTCTGAAAAGGTTGCTGAAAGTCTAAAACAATAGTTCAAAGTTCATCTTACCGTTTTAAACGAAGTCCAGCACCTATCACGATTCCTACTATTCACCCTTATTCTACTTCTACTCTGTTCATCTCAGTATTTTAAACACAGATAAGCTACTCTCCTGAATTCCTATCACTAAGAAATTCTAAGTCTAGCTATAGGTTTCTGGATACGAACAACTGTCGCCCACAAGTTCGTTTCTTGAGAGCCCAGAGCGGCACTTCTTGCTTCCGCAAGGTTTCTGAAGGGGACTGTGTAAACATGACCGCTCAGTAGCGCGTCAATATCTGGACTGATCCTTCAATTTCCTAATTGATGGTCCAAAGTTGTTTTTGAGTGAATGCGATTGGTCCGTTAAAATCATTCTATTTACAGTAGTGAACTACTCACTTTTCCCGTGCGTTTATCCCTATCCTAACTCACTAAACCTGTAAAGGGCGTTAATATTCATAGTTATTCCCCTTAGTACTTTTTACCTTAGTTTGATTTTCCCTTCTATGTCTTTACTAAAATTAATCTGATATGCAAAGTTAGTAAACTCAAATGATGGATACTTGGATTACTTTAAAGTCCAAAAAGGATCATACTAAATGATGGCTCAGTGACAAGGGTTAACCCATGCAACAGTGGAGGAGATACAGCAATAGACATAAGTATTATAACACCAAACCTAGCCTCTACTAAATGGGAAGTACTGAATGACTCCAGCTCAGACCACTTACCCATAGAAATAAACCTAAACGACAAATATAGAACTAGTCCAAAAAGCTCGAAACCCACATTCAACCTAAAAAAAGGCAAATTGGGAGTCCTTCCAATTAGAGCTAGGTAAACTAAGCATAGAACAAATTGAATCTAACAGTATAGATATATTTGCAGAAAAACTAACAAATGAGATTTTAAAAATAGCAATAAAATATATACCAAACAGGAATATGCCTGAGCACTTAAAACCAACACAAAAAGGTAAAAATAGGAAAAGAAACAAAGATAAAAATCCAGTACCATGGTGGACAGACAGATGTTCAGAACAACAACTGAAATTGAGGGAGAGGGCCCTTACAAAGTATAGAAAAGCCAAAACTGAAGAGAATTACACAAACTATAAAAAAATAAGAAATGAAACAAATAAAATAATATTCAGAGCTAAAGAAAAGAGTTGGAGAAAATTTTGTCAAACATTAAACCATAGGTCCCAAATAACTACAGTTTGGAGAAAACTAAAAGCAATTAAAGGAGGAAACAGCAAAAAATTTAAAATCCCAACAATTAAAATACCAGAGAGAGCCGAAACAGATAGAGAAAAAGCCAACATACTAGCTAAATACTTTTATCAGGTTAGTTCAATAGACAGTCTAGATAAGGCAGAAATAAATAGACGAAAAACACTGCTAGAAAAATTAAAAGAAGAAAATATGGAAACCACACAGGATGCTAAGTATTTAAATGCAGATATTACAGTAGATGAAATAGAAAGAGCTTTAGCAGAAAAAACCAATACTACCTCTGGGGAAGACATTCTGAGCTATGAAATCCTCAAAAAGGTACCAAATACAACTCTAAGAGTGATTGCATCCCTCTACAACAAAATCTGGCACACGGGAAAAATACCATGTTCATGGAAGACAGCAGTAGTCATCCCCATACTAAAGCCAGATAAGGAAGCACATGATGTCAGCTCATACAGGCCAATATCGTTAACATCACATCTAGGAAAAATTCTAGAAACAATAGTCAACAGCAGACTAAAATTTCATCTCGAAAAGCATAATTTGTACAGTCCAACCCAGGCAGGCTTTAGAAGCCAACATAGTACAATAGAGCAACTGCTGAGGCTGGAACATGATGTTAAAAACAGGCTTCAAAAGGAATGAAAAGACAGTAGCTATATTCCTTGATGTAGCAAGAGCATATGATGAGTGTTGGAGGGAGGGTGCACTACATAAAATCAGGAAACTAGGTATAGTAGGCAGAACCTACAATTACCTAGAAAACTTCCTGCAGGATAGATACTTCATGGTACAAATAAACAATGATAGATCTGAGGTATATGAGCAACAGAATGGAATTCCCCAGGGATCAGTAATATCACCATCAATTTTTACGATTATGGTCAACGACCTAGGCGACGAGTTTAAGGACTTAAAAAACAACCTATCTCAGTTTGCAGATGATGCTGCGATATGGAGAACGGGAAGAAATCTCCCATTCCTCTATAAAACAGTACAAAAACAAATAGATAAAGTATCTGACTGGATGAACAAGTGGGGATTTAATCTAAACGTTAAAAAAACCATAGGAATGATTTTCAGTAGAGGGCGTGTAATTAAAAACAATATAATTGACATAAGCATTAATAAGCAAAAAGTATGCACAGCAAAATCAACTAGATTTCTTGGCATGGTACTAGACCAGCAACTAAACTGGAACAAACACATAGACCTTTTAGTGCAAAGCAGTAGAGGACTTATTAATATGCTAAGATATATGAAAGGAAGTGGTACATCAGCAGAAGCACTAGAAGTAGCGCTAGGCATTATACCCCTGGAGCTAAGGAGAAAAGAACTGAGATTCAGCTACTGGGCAAGAGTGGCAAAAGATCCAACTCACCCGGCACATAAAACCTTTGATAGGGGTAACCAGTACATAGGCCACATTCCATTAAACCATAATAGATACCCGTCAGGGTGGAAAACAATGGATGAAGTGGATCAATACCCAGACCTGTTAAATGCGATAAACAGTAGTGCTCTGTATAAAGCAAAGATCCCACCATGGGAATTAAAAGTGCCAGAAACTGACTCCCACTTATCAAAGATCATAAATAAATCTAACGACATAATCTCAGCAAAAAGTAAAACACTAAAGTACATAGAACGGTATACAAATAATAGCCTAACTATATATACAGATGGGTCCAAAGATGAAGAAGGACAATTAGGAGCAGGAATAGCAATACCAAAACTAAAAATTTATAAAAGATACAAAGTAACAAGTAATACATCTATCTTTACAGCAGAATTAGTGGCAATCCTAAAAGCTTTAGAAATAGCTGCAGAAAATCCACCAAAAAAAGTAACCATTCTCACAGATTCCCTATCATCAGTACTAGCAATCAGAAACAGAACAGAAGGCAGCAGGCCAGACATTATAGAGGAAATACTACAGGTTAATACATATCTACAAAATATAGGATGCAGTGCAACACTAACATGGATACCATCACATGTGGGGATAGCAGGAAATGAGCTAGCAGACAAAGAAGCCAAAGGGGGGAGAACTAGCCATAACCAAATTGAAGTAGGCTTAGGGAAGTTTGAAATTAAGAGCTTAATTGCTCAAAAAATAACTAAAGAATGGATAACAGCATGGGACCTAAGTAAAAAAGCAAGACACTCATATAAAATCCTTAAAAAACCAAGCAAAAAATGTCAAATAAAAGATGAACTAAAAATACCAATTAATAAAAAATTGCTGAGACTCAAGCTGGGAACTGGATATTTCATGATAGAGGAACCCACATGTGAAGAGTGTCAAGAACCAAACACAATTAGGCACTTTCTAGTGGACTGCAAAAAATATGACCAACAGAGGCAAAACATTAAGACATACTGTAGTAACCACAAGGTAGAAATGAGTGTAGAAAATCTCATAGGCACAAAGAGCCCTTCAGAAATGCAAAAGTTAATAAAACACTATATTACAAAAACTAAAGCTAACATATAAAAATCAAATAAGGAATTGAACCAGTAGTCCAAACTGGTGAAAGACTCGCCCCAGAAACATACAGATTAACCAAATAAACCATCCAGTAAAAATCAAAAACATACTAACTTAGAAAATAGCATATATTGGAATTTTTTTTTTAAAACCATGTTGAACTATAACTACAAAAGGAAAAATACCGACTAGAGATAATATAATATAAAACAAATACAAACAAAAACATATTACAATAAAAGAAACACGTCCTGATATAACCAACAAATCCATGTACATGGTAGATGGTTGAAAGGGGCGTGCTACAAAATGAAGTAGCAAACACATTAATAAAAAAAAAAAAAACTCCCCTGACTTTAATCATTAGAGTCTTCTCCCTTTGATCAAAGCATGATTTCACTCATCTTATTTCCCTTTTAGCAAGACAAATAGTCTTTATACAAATCTATTCTTATTTCTTAAACCATTTTTTCATACCTTCCCTCTTAACCAAAACCAAATCACCGCTTATAATTCCTGCTTGAGCATTTTATAATGCTCCTAGCAAAGCGAACGGTGACACCATGGATTTTTCTCACGGATTTTCTTTATTCGCACGGATTACTGTGGTTTTGTGAGTTTGTGTTCTAGTAGTGGTTTTTCCCCTTGTGCGGGAAATAGTGTGTGTGGTGTTTAAAAATGGAAATTCCAGAAATATCTTTTGATATAAATGAAGCACTAGAGGGTGGCCAGCTGCATAAAGCTGGAACTCTTGTGATCACAACTTCAGGGCCACAAGCCTCAAGAGTATCATACTCTTTAATTACAAGCATACTTGCAGGTCCCGCCGGAGTCGGGGTAAACGGGATATCATCGGTATATAGGTTCGCCAACCCAAATAAATGGTATGTAACCCTCAGGTGCCGCACCAGGGTGAATGATGTAAACACCGAAGTAAATTACAAAAAAATGCAAAAGGGACATTTTTTATCAAAAAACAGACGGCCACACTACGTAAATGTTAAATTGCAAGGACAAGAAAATAAAAACAATTGGTTCATAGCCAAAAGTACGTACCCCTGCAAAATAAATGCGGTCTAATAACCACACTGTAATGTCCCAAAAAAGACAAACTCGGATGAAATAGTCACATATCACTAAGAAAAACTTGTACACAACAAAAAATTTCTCCCCAACACCATGGTAAAAAAAACCCCTGAAAGAAGGTTAAGGACTTCAATACCAACACCTAAAAAAAGTTAAAACAGTACATACCACCCAGACATGTGAACACGCGGAACAAATCAAATTCAAAAAAAACTACAAAATACTACAAGAAAGGCCAACCCCAAATTCACAGTCAAAACAACAATAATTGAAAAATTTAGATGTGGACAAAGAAAGGTCGAAAGGTCTACTTCACTGGTTGCCAGCTACAATCAAAAAAGAAACTGTAAAGAAAATTGCTGACTTCATCACAGGTGATGTAAACACCGAAGTATATCAATTACAAAACGCAAAGGACAAATGGACTTTTTTATATCAGCCTAAACAGACGGTTCCACACTACGTAAATGTTAAATTGCAAGGACAAGAAAATAAAACAATGAAAATTTTCATAGCCCTCCCGGGAAGACGTACCCCCTGTACAATATGCGGTCTAGATTCACACTGGACAAATCGATGTCCCAAGAAAAGACCAACTTATTCGGAGAATAGTCAACTGCATGTACAGAACACTAAGAAAACACCTTCACCACAACCAGAAGCAGAACTTATACCCTTTCCATCGTCCCCCACCTCGGGGCCTCTGAATAACAATATCACAAATTTGTCAGACTCGGACACGATGTCTACAGACACAGAAGGCTTCAACACAGTAGAAGGGAAGCGGAAAAGAAAGAGAAGAGAAAAGCTCCGAAAGATCAAGACCAAGGAAACACCTAAAGAAACAGAGAAACCATCAAGACTACACACCGGGGAGATAGCAGCAACACAACAGGAAGCAAGGGAAAATCTAGATGACAAACACCCCGATCTAGAGGATGATGAAAGCACCTCTCTCTTATGGGCAGCGGCTACACATGCAGACGATAATCTTGAAATGAACTTTATGGACCAATTCTTAGGTACACAGGAAATAGAAACGTCTCAACATCGAGTCCCCCTCTCGGAAAGAGAATGAACACAAAACCTCTACCGATGGAAGTGTGCAAGACTTTTATAAATATATTAAGTTACATACCCGTTATTATAGAAATGTATAAAAACAGGGAATGTAGAATGTACACATATATAATTGTATATGTTCATATGTTTTATAACGACACATATAGGTATAGATATAATTATAATTCCTTTTTTCATCTCACCAACCAACCCCTTCCCCCATCTGCCAGGTTTATGGTCTCAACCTTTCAATCTCCTTTGCCCAATGGTTTTCTTTTCCCTACTTCAAGCTATATATCTGCATCTCTTCTCTCAGCATGCCGGTCGGGTCCCTACTTTCTGAACCTCTCCCTTTCAGGACCTGTACACACTTTTTCTTTCTTCTTTGGCTACACATCTATCGCCCCTTTTCATCCTTCATTACTACTACTGCTCGGTATTTTCCTTTCCCTCGCATTCCAACTGCCACTTTTCTACAGGATAGTTAAAAGTTGTATGCACGGTTATAGTACCACACGTGGATTGCGTAATCATGCATGTATTTCTCTTTTATGCAACGGATTATGGCTGCACAATCACTGATACAAAAAAACACAACCCCCTTAAATGCATGCTCTTTAACACCCCCATGCAAGATGAAAAATAGCATAAGTATTATAACTCTAAACATAAGAGGTTTGAGAACTAAATTAAACCAAATTATAGCTTTAACGCGCACATATAAACCTGATTTCGTCTTTCTTCAAGAAACAAAAATTACAAACGAGACAAAAGGAAAATACATTATACAACAGCTAGGTTTACGATATGGATATTTCGGTTTAGGATCATCTCACACAGGAGTAGCTATTTTACAAATTTCAGACAAGTGGGAAATAACACATCAAAACAAAGACAGAGAGGGCAGATACGTAATAGTACAAGTGAGAAACCAAGACGACCACTCGGACAATCACACTTTAGTTAATGTATATGCCCCAGCAGTAAAGACACAGCAATTAACCTTCTATAAAAAAAACTATCGAACATTTTGACACAATACAAGGGAAAACAAATCTTACTAGGGGGGGGGGGGGGGGGGGGGGGATTTCAACTGTGTTCTACATAAACTAGATGCGCAAAGAACAAACAACCGAGGAAGACAGGAACGCGCACAAATGGAGATACTACATAACATCTTAGACGAACACAATTTGGTAGATGGATACAGGAAAAAACATCCGGAGGGAAAGGAAACAACTTTTACAGACAAATCACACATTTCGGGTAGTTCTGCAAGACTAGACAGATTTTATGTACACAACAACCACAAAATTAAAAAAGTCAAACATATAATTAACACCACAAAATTTACGGATCACAAAGCAGTTCTACTGGAAATAAACGGAATGCCAACTGCGAAGGAGACCAAAAGATCCCCCCTTTGGAAATTTAATAATGCTCTACTGCAAAATGAATTTTATACGACAACAATAACAAAACTAATAAAAGACTACTGCAACAATACACCTACATCAAATTTAATACAACATTGGGAACTCTTAAAAAGAACAATAAAAGAAGTAACGCAGATGCTTGCAACGCAGATACACAAACAAAGAAGAAGACAACGACAAATCTTGGAAACAGCTCTAAATTTAACACAACAATTGGACAAACACGCCCCGCATATTTACACATTGCAGGAGGAATTAGAAAAACACGACCAGTACATTTTTAAAGGGGCTCTACTGAGAACAAAATTATACACGTCAATTCAAGAAACCCCGTGCCGACAATTTTTGGCGACGGAACAAAATATTCAAAAAAGCAGACAGATTCTTCGCATCACGGACGAAACGGGTAAGGAACTCACAAACACTTCCGAAATAGGTCAAGCGTTTCACGCTTACTACGAACACCTGTATAAACAAGAACAAACGCACGCCTCAGACGAAGCTTGTTTCTTAACTCAGTCGGCCAGTTTAACTGAACAGGAGAAAAACACACTGGACAAATCTTTAACTACAGAAGATTTGTACCTCTCCTTAAGTACGCTACAAAAAAATAAATCTCCAGGTCCAGACGGCCTTACAACCGAGTTTTATTCCAAATTTTTCCATATACTAGCCCCACTTTTGTTGAAAACGCTAAATGAAGCCTTTGAAAAAAGAAGAACTACCCCCTAGTCTAAATGAAGCTATTGTAACTCTCATTCATAAAAGAAATACGGATAAAAAATACATGCATAATTATAGACCTATCTCTCTTCTCAACACCGACTATAAAATATTAACTAAAGCCCTTACAAACAAATTGAAACCTTTCATGCATACTTTGATTAACACGGATCAACAATACAGTATAAAAAACAGAACCATAAATAAACATACACATTTCATTCGGGATGTCATCCAGTATACACATGAAAAAAACACACCAGCAGCAGTATTATCCGTTGATCAAGAAAAAGCCTTTGATAGAGTCGATCACGGATTTCTACATAAAGTTCTACAAGAAAATAATCTCGGCCAATACTTTAGGACATGGATAAAAATTATATATAGAAAGCCGGAAAGTAAACTTTTAATAAATCACACTTTGTCTGAACCAATAAACTTAAAAAGAGCTGTGAGACAGGGTTGCCCTCTCTCACCTTTATTATACACACTAGTCTTAGAGCCAGTACTAAGAAAAATAAAACTAAATACTCATATTAAAGGAATACACGTACCAGGATTAGGGGAAAAAAAGCTAATAGCCTACGCAGACGACACAGTCTTTTTTCCATCAAATGTTTCATCAATACAAACTATTTTCGACACATTTAAAACTTTCGGCCATGCAAGTGGTTCAAAAATAAACATACAAAAGTCATCTATAATGGGAATAGGAAAATGGAAAAATAAAACGGACTTTCCCTTTCAATTAACACAAACAAGCAAAATGAAAATATATGGAATAATTTTCTCCTCGACACCAGGAAGATCTGATAACGATATGTGAACAAAAATAATTTCAAAAATCAAGGAAAAACTAAAAAGATACCAATTTAAGAACGCGACGATCTTCGGTAGAAGCGTTATTTGTAACACGTACATACTTCCAAGTGTGCTATACATTTCAAATATCTTTCGTCCCCCTAAAAAATACATAACCGAAATAAATCAGTTAATTAGAAGTTTTATTTTCAGACACACAATTCACAGTATCAAACATAAAACCTTAATACAAGAGAAACAACGGGGTGGAATATCACTGCAAGACATTAATACAAAAATAAACACTCTAGGAATCAAATTCATAAGCGACGCAATAAAAGACCCACAAGGATACCCTTTAACACACTATTACATAGGCCTTCATATAACAAAAATATGCAACTTTAACAACACCATACCACACCATTCCGGAACACTACCGCCCTTCTACAAACACTACATCAGATGCATAAAAGGGAATCTTCTTCTTCTTCTTCTCGTTCGCTGTTGTTTAGAAATGTCTACACAAGAAGTCCGGTTTTCTGGATGTATGTTGCTGTGGTTGAAAGTTCTTCAAGACTCCCAAACAGCTTTGTGTGGATGTGCGTCTCTGTGGGCCAATGTTCAGTTCGCAATTGACTAAGCATGTGGCAGTCTTGCAGGATGTGTTCGGCTGTCTGTGCTGCCTGTCCACACGTACATAGGGGTGATGGGACCAATCTCAGTCTGTATAAGTGACTGTTCAGTCTGTTGTGTCCTGTTCTCATACGGAACAGGATCACCTGTTTTGCTCGATCAAGATATTGATAGTTGTCTCTTTGTTGATCAATTTTCCTGATGGCCTTGATAAGGGTCTTCTTTTCCTGGAATGTGATTGTTTGTTCTTTTTGTTCCTGTGTTGCTCCCTCTTTTGCTAACATATCTGCTCTCTCATTTCCTGGTATGCCACAGTGTGATGGTATCCACTGTAGCACTACCCTTCTTTTGATATTTACTTCGCATAGGACTTTGTTTAATTCTGGCAGTTTATCACTGTTGAGGGCTTGCAGAACTGACATTGCATCGGTAAGGAATACAACCTGCTGACATTGGCTTATTGTGTTATTTATTATTCCTGCAGCAATGCTTATGGCCTGTACTTCAGCAGCATAGTTTGAACAGAATATTCCAGTAGGTGAACAGGTGGATTCATTTTCTTTGTCTGGATAGACCACATAAACTCCTGCGCCTCCGTTCTTCACTGCTCTGGTTGCAGATCCATCAGTATATACTTGGATCCATGCTTCTCTGGGGTATAGTTCTTCAATCATGTCACATGCTGCTATTTTCCTTTGGAGAGTATTTAGCTCTCCCATGGGGCAGGTGGTAGTTATGGAGGTCTTAATACTGAAATTTTGATGTTGTTCCCATGGGGTTGGGAGGAGTGTGGGAGTTATTTCCTTAGTGATGTCTGGTAGTTCATCCTTGTATGTTCTAATTAGTTTTTTGGACCGATGCACAAAACTGCTTCTCTTCAACCTCCCACTGGCTAAATCTCCAAATCTAGTTTTCATTGGATGTGCGGGCATGTTCTTGTACTTTTCTGCTTGGATCAGGGTCTTAGTGTCTCGTCTGTATAATAAAGGCGGAATGCCTGTGATTTTTTCCATTTCATTTATTGGTGTGGTCTTCATGGCACCCGTGATCAACCTAAGCGCTTGATTTTGTACTTTATCTAAGGCTTGTAGGTGTGATTTGGCTGCTGTAGACCATGCTGCTGATCCGTACTCTAATATAGGTCTTATTGCACCTGTATACACTTTCTTTAGTGTTGTTTCGTTAGCTCCCCAACTTGATCCAGCTATTTTCCTCAGTATGGAAAGTTTTCTTCTCGCTTTAGCCTCTGTTCTCTCGATGTGGTGCCTCCATGTCATTCTCTTATCTAATGTAATGCCCAAGTACACCGGTTCCTCATCTGTTTGGACATGTATATTTCCAAGTCGTATCTCTCCTGCTTTGTCTTTGTTGGAGAGCGTGAAAAGTGTTGTTGATGATTTTTCAGCGTTGATCTGCACCATCCATTTCTCTGCCCATGCTGCTATGTTGTCTGCTGCCCTTTGTATTCGCTTATTAGCGATAGTTAGATGTTCTTCTACACACCACACCACCAAGTCGTCAGCGTATAGGGCAGCTCTCACACCTTGTGGCAGATCGTGGATGAGGTCATTGATGAATACAAGGAACAGGGTGGGAGACAATACTGAGCCTTGAGGAACTCCATGTTTTAGGAGGATTTTCTTGCTGTTGTGACCTTCCATAGTGACTCTTGCTTTCCGATTGTGTAGGAACGACTGGATCCATTTTCTCATATTACCCTTGATTCCGTTCCTTTGCAGTTTTACTATTAACCCGTCTTTCCATACTTTGTCAAAAGCTTTTTGGAGATCTATCCATAGGGTAAAGACTTTTCTCTTTTCTTGGAAGGCATCTTCAACGATCTGTGACAGGTATGTGATTTGGTCTTCTGTGCTGCTGCACTCTCTAAACCCTGCTTGTTCTGGCACTAAAATTTTCTCGGATTCCAAGTACCATTTCAATCTTCTGTTGATCATCCTCTCCATTGTCTTACATACACAGCTTGTTAGGCTTATTGGTCTGTAGCTGGTGGCCTTCCTGTTGTCTTTTCCTTTCTTTATGATGGGACACATGAGCGCCTCTCTCCATATCTGTGGCACACTGCCTGTCATCCAACTGTAGTTGTATATTTGCAACAGTTTGCTCATTGCTGTATATCCTAGGTGTTTTAGCATTTCGTTGGTTATACCATCCGGGCCTGGTGATTTCCTGTCTTTAAGTTTCCACACGGCTGTTTTTAACTCGTCCATATTGAAAGGTTTGGACATAACGTCCGGACTGTTTCCATTAGTTCTAGTGTGGATTATTTCTTGACGAATGTCTCGTTGTCTGCGTAAATTGACGGAGATGTTACTTTCATTTCTGTAGGATTCCGCAAATATGTCTGCTGCTTGTTTGCCGGTATATAGTTTCCCTGCATCGTCTAGTGTAATGGTTTGTCGTTGAGAATTGTTATCGTCATTCAATTGTTTAGTGAGTTTCCACAACTTTCTCCCTTCCTTTTCAAGGTTTAGTTTATATGTTTTTTCCCTCCAGCTTCTCCTCTGGGCTTCTAGCTTTCCTTTAATGAATTTTGCTTTTGCCTTTTGTAGCATGATATGGTTCTGTTGGGATGGTTGTACCTCTGCAGTGTGCCTTGCTTCATTCATATCTTCATGTAGGTTTTGTAGTGTGTTGGACCAATATGGTACATAGTTCTTCCTCGCTCCTCTCGGTATTGTCTCCTTTGCTGCCTTGAGTACTCCATTATTAAAATCCCAGATGACTCTGTTAATGTCTCTGTCTAGTACCTTAATATCTTTTGTAAGCAGATTTGCTCTGTGTTGATAAATGGACCAATTTGCTTTTTTATAATTCCATCTTGGCTGACTTGGACTTGTATTAATTGTTCTATTAATTTTGATGAATACAGGACGATGATCACTTCCACCGAGTTGTTCTCCTATTTCCCTTTCCACTATCCCAGCCAAATCAGGTGTGCAGAATGCCAGGTCTGGAGTAGAGGTGCTATGCCATCTTCTGGAGTAAAAGGTTGGAGGATCATTAGGGTTGTTTAGAAGGGTTAGGTTATTGTCGTCTTGCCAGTTTTCTATCTCTTCGCCCCTTCTATCTAGCTGGTTGTATCCCCAGCTTTGGGAATGGCTGTTGAAGTCTCCCACCGCTATGAAGTTGCCAATGGGGACATCTATGCTAGTCATGTTCAGTGGTATGTCATTGGGGCAGTAGAAGTTTAGGAGATCCAGTTCCAGAGTGTTATGTTTTAGATGGATTACTTGGTATTCTGCACCTTCTTTATATGTCTTGGATTCTATAGCGTTGAGGTTATTCCTTATCAGTGTTAGTATGCCACCCTTCTTCCGATCTTTTCTGTCAACTCTGAAGCATTGATAGCCCCGTATCTTAAAATGTTTTCCTTCCTGTAGGTGGGTTTCTTGTATGCAGCATATGCTAATTTCTTTCCGAAATAGGGTATTCTCTAGTTCAGTCTTTTTGTTGTTGACTCCCTCTGCATTCCAATGCATGACATTCAGAGGGGCCGTCGTCTTATCTGGTTGGCCAGTTACTTTCTCCTTCCGCCTCCTGGCTCCATTTGGCGGACTAAGGAAACTTCTTCCGTTGTAACACGATCAAATCAACAGTAGAAGAGCTGGGAAAAGCTTTTAGTAGATACACAAATGGAAAATTTGACATATATAAAGCAATTATGCTAAATTTAACTCCAAAAATTGACCCGCCCTTGCGGGAAAAAATATTACGCATTTTAGCAGAATACAGGGACACCGTTTGGAAATGCAGAAACAAAGCAGTTTATGAAGGGAAATATTTCAGTCAAAATTTGTTTTTCTACATATTTTCAAAAAAAATGGAGCGTATTTTAGGAACATAGAACCAACAAGGGAGAACTCAAAAAATAACCATTTCCTTTTCTTTTTTATGTATGGATGTATTACTATGTTTATTTTTTAAATTTATCATTTTCTACACTTCACTTTGATTAAGTACGTAAGGGAAGTGTGAACACGTGGAAGTCTTTTTCTTTAAAAAAAAAAAAAAAAAAAAAAAAGTGACAACAGAGTGATAGTGAATATGTTCTAGTCACGGAAACTGTACCATGCTTTATTTTTTTTTTTGTAAATATTGTTATTTTATTGGATAGTTTAAGAAGGAACTATGTTCTTTTCTTTCTGTCTCTTCTATAACCTAATGTTTAATCTTTGACCTTTGTGTTATTTAACTTCTTTTGGGAACCTTTTTCTCAGCAATGGGGAAGGCACTTTTTGGGTTATATTCCTATGTCTGTAAACATTGTTTATATGGAATTCATTGTCATTGGATTTCAACGGATAGCTTAAGAGGAAATTTTGTTCTTTTCTTACTGTCGCCAGATTTGACTATTGAAGAGATGGACCAGTCCAAATCACTTGTGGGAGCCAACAGCGACTGAAGCAGACGCCAACTGACCCCACATCGTCAGTTACGAAACAGACAAGAACAACCAATGAACATTACAATTTTTTTTCTCTTACCCACTAAAATTTAATAACATCCGATGAAAACAAATATCATCGCTTCATTTTATAAACAACTTTATTTATTTCATCCTGTTAACTCATAATTAATTATTAAACTTGTTATATGTAAATATAAATCTATAGTCCATTTAATCATTATTGAGTGAATTTACACCTGTATGACTCAAATGTTTTTAAATACATAAACATACAGAGCTAGCCAATTAATAGTTGCCGAATCATCTTCAGCTAGGGGCTCAGACAATATGCGTCAATATCTTTTGTCACAAAAATGGCGGAAGAATAATAGGTTCATGACAGCTTTGATGATATCAGTTATTATGCTTTCTTTAAAATCTTGTGAGGCTCCCTCAAGTAGATGCATCAATTTTCTATTTGTATCTCTGCCAAGAGTATTGTTGAGCGAAGGTTGATATCTATAAAGACCCTCATTTTTATACTCTAAGTTTGGCCATTGTTGGACCACTACTGCATAGCAAGGGATTCACTACTGTGACAGGAAGGAAGAAAGGAAGAAGATAGAAACAAAGAAAGAAAGTGTGCCGCGGATTTAAATGCTGGCGGGAGAGGAATATTCTGAAATGGATCTAGCTTTAACATTCTTTCTCTTTCTCCCGAGCATTCGATTGGCAAAGCCTAGAAGAGCGTTGACCTCTCGTGGCAAATGTGCCGGGTTCGAAACACGAAAGCGTCGCTCCAGTCTACCCAGCTGAAAATGGGTACCCGATTCTGCTCTTCAGTTAGGGAAGGAAAGGGTAGCAATGAAGGTAACTGGTCACCCCCACGTTGCTGGACCTAGTAAAGTGAAGTCTTTCTCTGAACTAGGGAAAATGGACCATCAATCCTGTGGAACACCACGCTTTAAAAAAATTAGCGGCAGAGGACTAAATCGAAATATCCGTTGCTTAAAAATTCTTTCTACCCCCCCCCCCCTTCCCCATATTTGTTTTCCCCGTCACCTAATGATGTACCAATTAACCCCGTTATCTACCGATAGATCGGGCTCTACCTTATGCCTACCCCTGCAATAGTCTATGGATATTGATTTATCTTTACCAGGACTGCGTAGTCGGAGTTAGAGTCGGGAGTCGAGGTCGTGGAGTCGGTCTTTTTTTTTTTTTTAGTGGAGTCGAAGTCGATCAAAAAATGTACGGACCCCGACTTCGAACTTTATGTCATATAACTAGTTTAAAAGAAAACTGTAGTCGCAGACGGAGACGGTTTTCTAAAATTTCAGGAGTCGGAGGATTTTTTGGATGACTCCACAACCCTGTTCTTTTACAGTCTGTTTCTTGCATAATTCCAGCGACTGTAACTTTTTATTTTATTTTTGTTGTTGTGAGAAATAAATTCTCCTATATAAAGTTTAAACCACTGCAACAAGAAGACTGTAAATTCTATATTTTATTTATATATATTTTTGTTGTTGTGAGAAATAAATTCTCCTATATAAAGTTTAAACCACTGCAACAAGAAGACTGTAAATTCTATATTTTATTTATATATATTTTTGTTGTTGTGAGAAATAAATTCTCCTATATAAAGTTTAAACCACTGCAACAAGAAGACTGTAAATTCTATATTTTATTTATATATATTTTTGTTGTTGTGAGAAATAAATTCTCCTATATAAAAGTTTAAACCACTGCAACAAGAAGACTGTAAATTCTATATTTTATTTATATATATTTTTGTTGTTGTGAGAAATAAATTCTCCTATATAAAGTTTAAACCACTGCAACAAGAAGACTGTAAATTCTATATTTTTATTTATATATATTTTTGTTGTTGTGAGAAATAAATTCTCCTATATAAAGTTTAAACCACTGCAACAAGAAGACTGTAAATTCTATATTTTATTTATATATATTTTTGTTGTTGTGAGAAATAAATTCTCCTATATAAAAGTTTAAACCACTGCAACAAGAAGACTGTAAATTCTATATTTTATTTATATATATTTTTGTTGTTGTGAGAAATAAATTCTCCTATATAAAGTTTAAACCACTGCAACAAGAAGACTGTAAATTCTATATTTTATTTATATATATATTTTTGTTGTTGTGAGAAATAAATTCTCCTATATAAAGTTTAAACCACTGCAACAAGAAGACTGTAAATTCTATATTTTATTTATATATATTTTTGTTGTTGTGAGAAATAAATTCTCCTATATAAAGTTTAAACCACTGCAACAAGAAGACTGTAAATTCTATATATTTTATTTATATATATTTTTGTTGTTGTGAGAAATAAATTCTCCTATATAAAGTTTAAACCAAACCACTGCAACAAGAAGACTGTAAATTCTATATTTTATTTATATATATTTTTTTTTTGTTGTGAGAAATAAATTCTCCTATATAAAGTTTAAACCACTGCAACAAGAAGACTGTAAATTCTATATTTTATTTATATATATTTTTGTTGTTGTGAGAAATAAATTCTCCTATATAAAAGTTTAAACCACTGCAACAAGAAGACTGTAAATTCTATATTTTATTTATATATATTTTTGTTGTTGTGAGAAATAAATTCTCCTATATAAAGTTTAAACCACTGCAACAAGAAGACTGTAAATTCTATATTTTATTTATATATATTTTTGTTGTTGTGAGAAATAAATTCTCCTATATAAAGTTTAAACCACTGCAACAAGAAGACTGTAAATTCTATATTTTATTTATATATATTTTTGTTGTTGTGAGAAATAAATTCTCCTATATAAAGTTTAAACCACTGCAACAAGAAGACTGTAAATTCTATATTTTATTTATATATATTTTTTGTTGTTGTGAGAAATAAATTCTCCTATATAAAGTTTAAACCACTGCAACAAGAAGACTGTAAATTCTATATTTTATTTATATATATTTTTGTTGTTGTGAGAAATAAATTCTCCTATATAAAGTTTAAACCACTGCAACAAGAAGACTGTAAATTCTATATTTTATTTATATATATTTTTGTTGTTGTGAGAAATAAATTCTCCTATATAAAGTTTAAACCAAACCACTGCAACAAGAAGACTGTAAATTCTATATTTTATTTATATATATTTTTTTGTTGTTGTGAGAAATAAATTCTCCTATATAAAGTTTAAACCACTGCAACAAGAAGACTGTAAATTCTATATTTTATTTATATATATTTTTGTTGTTGTTGTGAGAAATAAATTCTCCTATATAAAGTTTAAACCACTGCAACAAGAAGACTGTAAATTCTATATTTTATTTATATATATATTTTTGTTGTTGTGAGAAATAAATTCTCCTATATAAAGTTTAAACCACTGCAACAAGAAGACTGTAAATTCTATATTTTATTTATATATATTTTTGTTGTTGTGAGAAATAAATTCTCCTATATAAAGTTTAAACCACTGCAACAAGAAGACTGTAAATTCTATATTTTATTTATATATATTTTTGTTGTTGTGAGAAATAAATTCTCCTATATAAAATTTAAAACCACTCCAACAAGAAGTGTGTAATTTCTATATTTTATTTATATATATTTTTGTTGTTGTGAGAAATAAATTCTCCTATATAAAGTTTAAACCACTGCAACAAGAAGACTGTAAATTCTATATTTTTTTTATATATATATTTTGTTGTTGTGAGAAATAAATTCTCCTATATAAAGTTTAAACCACTGCAACAAGAAGACTGTAAATTCTATATTTTATTTATATATATTTTTGTTGTTGTGAGAAATAAATTCTCCTATATAAAGTTTAAACCACTGCAACAAGAAGACTGTAAATTCTATATTTTATTTATATATATATTTTTGTTGTTGTGAGAAATAAATCTCCTATATAAAGTTTAAACCACTGCAACAAGAAGACTGTAAATTCTATATTTTATTTATATATATTTTTTTGTTGTTGTGAGAAATAAATTCTCCTATATAAAGTTTAAACCACTGCAACAAGAAGACTGTAAATTCTATATTTTATTTATATATATTTTTGTTGTTGTGAGAAATAAATTCTCCTATATAAAGTTTAAACCACTGCAACAAGAAGACTGTAAATTCTATATTTTATTTATATATATTTTTGTTGTTGTGAGAAATAAATTCTCCTATATAAAGTTTAAACCACTGCAACAAGAAGACTGTAAATTCTATATTTTATTTATATATATTTTTGTTGTTGTGAGAAATAAATTCTCCTATATAAAGTTTAAACCACTGCAACAAGAAGACTGTAAATTCTATATTTTATTTATATATATATTTTTGTTGTTGTGAGAAATAAATTCTCCTATATAAAGTTTAAACCACTGCAACAAGAAGACTGTAAATTCTATATTTTATTTATATATATTTTTGTTGTTGTGAGAAATAAATTCTCCTATATAAAGTTTAAACCACTGCAACAAGAAGACTGTAAATTCTATATTTTATTTATATATATTTTTGTTGTTGTGAGAAATAAATTCTCCTATATAAAGTTTAAACCACTGCAACAAGAAGACTGTAAATTCTATATTTTATTTATATATATTTTTGTTGTTGTGAGAAATAAATTCTCCTATATAAAGTTTAAACCACTGTAATAAGAATATAATACTCAGTTGCACTGAACTGATACTCTGAATAAGTTACCGCCCGATGGCAACCTTTGCAGCACCAGTGAGAGCTTTCAAACAGAAACACCCTCCATCAACAATTAACAACATTATATTGCTACTAGCACAGAGACCACATTTATCCATCTCGTTAACGATCTATCATATTTGCTATGGGATAATTAAATTAAAAATAATAATAAAACTAAAGCTACCGCCCGGGCGGGTTCAAATGTACTTATAGACACCACTAGGCATAGAAAAAATTTGCTGGAAAATTCTGGAAGAGTTAGCAGCAACCACCATAACGATCAATGGCAGACAACCCGAGCACCACTAATGATCGCACTTTGGAACAACTGCCCGCAGCAACTAATTTTTCCAGTCAATCAAAAATGTTTCTATTCCTAGAAATTGATGAATAACACTAGTCAACAAATTTTCAAAAGTTATTTGTACCAGAAATTAAATATACCATTTCTTATTGATTTTGACATGCTGATTTCAAATATCATAATGAAATTCACCAATTGGCTCTGGTTTTTTTTAAAATGATGAATTTACATTACAGTGATACAAATAATGTATGCTTGTTTAATTCTCTGGGGTGAACAGCTAGTCTTTCTACTTTAGCATTATACAAATTGTGGTTACATACTCAATTAATTGATATTTCAACATAAAATGATAGAAAAAATAAAAACATTATTTAAAGTTCACATATTATGTTTTAAAAAGGCACATTTGAACCCATTCCGTCATTATTTAGTCGCTGTTCGAGCTCTCTTTGCTTGCTTCTTGTAGTCAATCGATGAGGTGTCTCTTGTCACAGTCCAACAGTAATCAGCAAGCATTGAAGGGCTCCAATTGCCTTGATACCTTGTCTCTATAGCAGCAATGTCCTGGTGAAATCGTTCACCATGCTCATAACTGACCGCTCCACAGTTTGACGTAAAGAAATCCAGATGAGAATCCAGAAAATGAATTTTCAAAGACCTGTTGCAGCCAAGACTCTTATACTTCAGAAGGAGATTTTCTACAATTTCATTGTAATTATCAGATCTGTTGTTTCCAAGAAAATTGTCCACCACTGACTTAAATGCTAGCCATGCTGCTTTTTCCTTGCCATGCAACACGCAAAGAAACTCGTCATCATGAAGAAGTTTTCGAATTTGCGGACCAACAAATACTCCCTCTCTTATTTTAGCTTCACTCAGTCTTGGAAATTTTCTGATGAGGTATTTGAAAGCCTCATCTGTTTTCTCCATTGCCTTGACAAAGTTTTTCATGAGACCCAGCTTAATGTGCAAGGGTGGCAACAAAATCTTGCTGGTGTCGACAAGTGCTGGGTTCTCAACGTTCTTACTGCTGTGACAGTGAGTTCGTCACTTTAGGAATTATCACTTCTAACTAAAACAGACTATAGCTTGGTTGATAGGAATTTGTTAAAATAAAAAAATTAAACCATAAATTTATAGTAGAAACAGATCATGATAGTAATAGCGTAGATTAATTATTGTCCAATCGTGAGCTGAATAAACATAGATCAAGCAACGCTAACCCAGATTGAGCTGAAACCCAGCGGGCTTCCCCGGCCAAGGGAGTTGCAGATCAGTCTTGATAGTGTCCGGACGTGTTGTCCTTAGGCTGCTAAACTTTTGAGGATTTTTCGATTAAATTAAATGATGTGTTCATTTAACAGTTGCATAATCCTAGTATATAATATGTGAGATATTCCAAACAAAGGAGAACTGTAAGTAGAGTGTTCGGATTTCCTATTATATTTTCATATCAAGGAAAGATAGCCTTTGCTCATGTAGAAAGGAACTAATGGCTGCACCTTGAGTAAAATGCAGAGATGTGAATTTGCCCTGTAGAAGCACCAACGTTTAGGTAGAATATGAAGCTCTGAAATAAAAATGAGAAAATGAATTAATCTATCTGAACTAAAACTGCTTGTATGTATTTGCATCAACGCAAACTGGTATTTGAAGGAACAAGTAGCCAGGAGCTGAATAAGCCTGATGCATATGATGTCGATTCCCCATGCTATATTAATAAGAGCAACTTGCACTTGTAATTGAATGAATAATGCATGTTTTAATCTTCACACCATCATGTACATAAGTTATGATCAATAAAGATCATGTTGACACCAAAGGGAGGTCGTCAAATTATTACTATGCCATAAACATGAATGGAAGAAAGGAATGTCTGTTGAGAAACCTATAATGTCTTACCAACTGCTCCAAACAAATACACCTTAGAGGACCATCCCAGAACCTGGTACAACCTTAAGTCTGTTGAAGAACAATTTCCATCTCTAGCGTATAGGCTAGTCGATTAACTAGACTCTTCGTATAAAACAGCAACCCCCAACATACCCCGGCCACACTGCCAGGCTGCAATGACTGCCTGATTGGCCAATGTCTTCTGATGTAATGGTCACTTCGTGCACGGCTATCCCACTCACAGAGAAAGCAACAGTACTTGGTGTATCCACCCTGTAGTTCAAGCAAAAGAGCGACCACTTTTAAGTCACCACAAAGTGACCAATGATGATGATTGTAGTTTATACACTTCAAAAGCTGCTTAATGTTTTCATAAGTTTCTTTCATATGAACTGCGTGACCAACTGGAATTGATGGTAACACATTACCATTATTCAACAAAACAGCTTTAAGACTCGTCTTGGATGAATCAATGAAAAGCCTCCACTCTTCCGGTATGTAATTGATTTTGAGGGCTGCCATTAAACCAGAAATGTTGTGGCACGCAGAAAGGTCACCCTCTTTGAAAAAGAATGTAATAAGCGGCTTCTGGCGGTTCCTATACACAGAAATTGTAACATCTTCTGCCAGGAGATTCCACTGTTGCAATCTGGAACCCAAAAGCTCCGCCTTGTTCTTCGGTAAATTCAGATCTCTTACAAGATCATTCAGTTCACCTTGGGTTATTAAGTGTGGTTTAGTGGATGTAGTTTGCTCAAAATCTGGGTCGCTTGAGGTTGATGGTTCAGGACCACCAATGTCCTCTTCTTCATCAGTGGAAGCAGCTGAAAATGATTCTGGCACTTTGGGAACTGGTAGGTCATCGCCATGTGGTACCGGACGTATTGCAGAGGGGATGGTTGGATATTCCAGAGTCCATTTTTTTCTTCTTTGATATGTCTTTCCCAATTGGAGGGACCATGCAAAAGTAACAGTTGTTGAGATGATCAGTGGGCTCTCTCCAAATCATTGGGACTGCAAAAGGCATAGCTTGCCTTTTGCCAGTCAACCACAGTTTAAGATGTGCTGCACATGTATTGCAGCATACGTGTGGCGCCCAGCTCTTATCTTGATCTCCTATTCTGCAGCAAAAATACAAACTGTATGCCTTCTTAATCACTTTATTTATATTTTGTTCTTGTGATAGAAATGTCACCTCACCACATATATAACAGAAATTATTAGCGCTGTTCACACGTCCTAGGCATTTCTAACTACGATACTTTTGATAAGGACAAATGCACTAACTAATGGCAAAATTTTATCAGAGATAAGATATTTATACACAAAGGTGACGTAATCATAGGTAGGATTGCAACATCAACTTCTAATTACATTTTTATTGGTCAATAGAAAAAAATTATGCAATCGCCCACAACAGTTGCGTCATATATATAAATTGACCGTAATTAAATAAACTAGTAGCATATATCTTAAAAACTAGAGCCAATCAACATTTTTAAATGTCATTTTCGTCTTCAGAACACCAAAATTAGTTAAGATCAGCTATTTTCATTTCTGGTACATTTTGGTTGTTGACTAGTGTAATCGTTTCCAAGGATATAAATATTAAGTTTCACAGCAGTCAGCTTTTTCAAATATAAAAGGCACATGATGATGGTGGGGGTGATGAAGGACGTATTCTTGCTGTTAGCAAAGAAGTAAATCATGATCCAAGCATCACGGTAAAGGTAGTACATTGGCACATACTGCCGTAGGGGAGTGACGTGTTAGGGATTTCAATATAGTAGGTCTCAACTGTAGGAAGTGGGGGAACTAGCTGCCTTTGCTTCCCTAAACCACGAGCAAATTCAGGTACCAGTTTACAGCTGGGTAGACTGAAGCGTGACGTGAAGGAGCTGTAGTCCTATTCTTCCTGTGTTTCACAAGAGAGCCCCCCCCCCCCTCCCCCCGGGGAACTACACGGAGTGCCTACACGCATGAAACAGTGAAATTCTCCGGGAAATTCTCCGGTGTGTGCTAGCCCTTTCATTGTATTGCATATTTTATATGTATGTGTTGTTTGTACTGTACACGCACACACCCACTCACAGTCTTTTTTATGATTGCACTATCAGGCATGTCGCCAGAGGTGTATCGACTATGAAGCTAATGAAATCCAGTTTTCTATAATACGTATATTTGCCATCCCCCAACACTTTTTTTTTAAATTAAAAAAAGGGGTTGGGGGGGGGGGGGGGGCTTCAATAGTTTAAGCTTCAGTGTCCTCAAAATTTAGATCCGCCACTGTATGTTGTACAAAGTAACTAATATCAGGTTGTGCATGGGGCTGACAACTTCATCGTCCTATATATAAAATCCCAGCTTTTTCTGTCAGTACATAACGCTAAGGGAAGCAACTTTGGTTGAAAGTTATACATTAAGTGTATTGTTTCCCTTATATGTACTCTCCCGAAAATAGTAACACTTACCAAAGAAGGAAGGTGTGCACAAAAATAGTTATAGAAAGTGTGATCACGTATACACAGCAGCGGGATATTCGCAGCTGCTGCGTAGTTCGTATACTGTGGTGATGCACAGTGGTTTTTTTTAATACTTTTGTTGCCGTTAGGTATTGGTGCTTTTGAATTTAATTCCCGTCTTATGACGGGCTTTTACACTAGTGTAAAATAAACTGCTACAGAGCCCAATACTGCCAGAGCACGTGAAAGCTTTGTGCAGGCTTCCTACAAAGGGACCGGTTGCAGTGTTGACTCCATGCTCCATATGGAGCGAAAAGGATAATGATTTTCCTCTAGGCGACATTATACATACTCACACACATACATTTGTACATACCCGAACATACACACTCGCCAAAACCTATCCGCTAGCCCTCATAGTATATCATCTTAACTTGTTTCACAAAATACAAAACGGACAAACACGAGCATATCTTAATCAGAGTAACAAACTTCATCTGTTTTGTTTTTCCAAACAACATAGTAACCGGAGTTAGTAACTAGTCATCATCATCAGGAGCTATCTTCGCATCGAAGGTCGGCTGCAACGGATCTCCAACGTCTTCTGCCTCTTGTCCTGTTGATAGACTATTTCCTGTCTATCTCTTGATGTTATCTTCCCACAAATAGCGCTGTCTTCCTCTTGCACGTTTGCCTTCAGCTCTACCTTCTATTATGGTCTTCAGTAACGTGTTGTCTTTTTACATGGCCAAGGCCAGTCCCTTGCACAAACTCATATTAGTCGCCTGGTACGACATGCATGTGGATGCAGTATTCCTATTCTTCATTTTTCCCTTTAGAGACCCCTCTGTAACTACACGGGGAAAGTTCCTACATATCTGTATTAAATTCCGCTAAGGGTGTCAAAAGTTTAAGTTCTGCTTGTTTGTCAGTTTTAGGTAAGGAAATCAGCATGATAGCTTTATAACTACCAGGAGTGTCCGATGTGTAAGACACTATCTCTTATAGCTTCATAGGTCTACATACCAAGAGTCCCGATGAATTCCTATAGCTTTATACATATCAGGAGTGCCCCATGTGTAACACAACATGTCATATTGCTTTACACATATCAGGTGTCTTTGATGTGTAAGACCAGTGGCGTAACTACCGCCCTGTTGGACAGGGCACGTCCTGGGGGGCGAGGTGACCCATCAAGTAGCCAGAAGGGACCCTCGCCCTTATAGTACATCATGTTAATTTCCTTTCTTCATGTCACATTTTTTTATTCCTCATGCAGGGAAATTTCCTTGGTACTTCAAAAAGGTTTTAAATTCTGCTTTGTCGAATTGTATAGATAACCCTGTGACACGATCATGTTCGTTTACCTTGTAATAAATAGACTCTTAATTACTGCGTCGGAACTGTATTTCCTACAACTGATCTCTCTGATGGAGTCTCTGGTGGGTCATTAAAAGACGTCTTAATGTGATTGATATGAGTAAATATCATATCATGTTTTGTATTCGATCACTTCCTGATATATATTGTTTACACACGGTATCCCGTGGTTGCAGGAAGTGACGTCTTGACTCCTGCTTTGAATTGACAGCAGACGTCAGTTTTGATTTGGGACAAGCTAGCGTCTCTAACCAGCAGTCTGCTTGTGTCGTTTGACCAGTATGCATGGAATGTGTCCAGTAGGACCTGATGTTAGAATGTGTTAATTGCCTTTGGGCATCTTTATATTTCACCTGCAAGATCGATTACCATCACTGCCTTATGCTTTCATTAACAGTATAATGTCAGATTAGTCTTAGCAGTGTGTATGGAATTCTTGGGCACGTAAGTTGACTGTTCCATTAAAACTGAGAGTATCAGAATCAAGGACAGTAGAGACATGTGCTAGAAAAAGCTACGATGTCATACCATACTCAATGTGGAGTACTGTGTTATTAAATGTAATGAACTGTGCAAAGAAGTTAGGCCTTGTTACTGAGTACCTGAGGTGCGGGCCAGGGAGATTGTGTGTGACTGGCCATATATAAATATATATATTATAATTCCTGAAACGGAATATGCAAGGAGAACCCTGGAGGGTATTCAGCAGGCCACTGTAATAAGGAGTGTCAAGCTTTAAGTCTAATGCACTCTTACCACAGGACGTCGGGAGGACGGTTCCTGAAGTAATAATAATATTCTCTTAAAATTATCCGTGCCAGTTTCTGGGGGCCAAGCCATTGGATGCCTTACAAGCCGAAGAGCGCCTAACGAGTCGAGGACTATTTTTTCAAAATGGCGGCACGCATCGTCTGCCAAACGTTGTCATGAATGGAAGGGATTTCCATCAATATGAATGTGCCTCAAGTTGTCACTAAGTTATAAAAGTGACCCATTGTTACACAGAAGTCATAGGAACTGACTATCTTCATCCAAGAATCAAGTATTTTGTCAAAAATCATGGACCAGATCGATGTCCTTCGATGTCAGCATGAAGCAATTCTAAGCCTAACCAAATACTAGGCTACAATCATCACTACATCCATTGCTTGTCGAAGTCTCAAGAGGGATTGTTTTCTTGGCAACAGATAAGTCTGTTTATTGTTACATACAGCTTGGCTGTGAATACAATCTGTTTGCCTGATATCTGACTTCACCATGTGTTTTCATTACGTGTTTTTGGTTTTGTAACTAGCGGGCTGGATGGAGGGACTTGATTTGTGATTATTCAATACCGCGAAAGCTAGGTCGAATGAGCAAATCAAGCGTTCTATAGGGCAGTATCTGTGTGATTCAGATAGAGGACCCAGCATACTCTGCTGGTTGTATAAAAGTTTGCCTCTATTGAATTTAACAGATCCATTTTTGTTAGCTGTGTAGTCATGTTTATCTATTGTTTGTTCTCATAAGTACTGTCATTGTTATATTTTATTTAGTTCGTTGCATTATTGTTTGTAATATTGTCTATACTCATCTGACTATCATTTATTTTATAGATGTCATAATTGTTGTGAAATGCGTCTTGTCTTGTGTGGTGAAGTGGGATGTTATAAATATTTATAGGGGACTTAGTGTACTGACTGAGATCAGCTGTGAAGGTATCTATATCTAATAAGAGTAGTGTATTATAGATAACCTTACTTGCTGCCACATATATATATATCTCAGTCAGAATTATTCTGGAATAGTGTGATGACTACGTTGTATGTCTAGGGTATGTGTATGATGAAGTGTAAGTCATAACAACAACAGACAGATAAACAATTTAATTTATTCCACCACACTTGACAACACTGTGACACTCACATACATAAAACACTCTACAAGGATATCTTAAAGGAGTCACTGATAACTTTTCAAATAACAATATGTATTCATTGCTGTCATGAATGAATATGTGTCCTGATTCAAATACAAAGGGAACCAGGAATCACAATCAATTTTAATTACAAGTTATATGTACAGAATTTCTCAATATGAATATTGTAGTGACATATATTATTAAAAGTATCCTATGTGTGTCAGTTGTGTAGTAGTAATATGAGGTAATACTGGTTTTGTTTTGTTCAAGCTCTGTTGGTATTTGTCATCATGACTTCAATAGTTTGTCTTTATTGGAACTAGTATTGGAGATGTTCTCAGTTCCTGATATTAAAACAATTTACTTCCCCTCTTAAGTTTATGTTACAATGTTATTTTAAGATGGGGGTACATAATTTTGAGCTCAGCTGGCCACATCAGCTTATCTTGCGTGATGGCGGCAGGAAAGGACTCCTCTGCTCGATTTCTCCCCTGTGCTCTGGAGACACCTCACTGATAGCTAAATGGACCAAGGAGTATGCTGTCCGACTCTGGATTCAGCAAAGCTCTGACCAGGTGCTGCTCAATACCATCAAGACCACGGTCCCTGAAAACAAGAAGGATGTACCTTCTACTTCATAACTAATTGATACTCTAGTTCTACACTGAGCACAATACACCACAAACATTGAGTTCAGAGCGTTAGGCCAACTGTCAGCTTCATCTGAAATACTTTATACCAGTATTAACCTCCTTAATGGTTACTACGCCTCTGCACTTCCAGCATTATTTCTTTCTAGTCAATCATCTAGGTGTCAGTGTACGGTGTGGCCATTCCATGCCGTTTTACTTTCCTCCGACACCTTCTGCTCAGGCTGGAGCATTATAGGCTTTACATCATGTTTGCTACTGAACTACACATATATACAGGCATAAATTAACAATTCACATTCAATTTTCATTAAAAGATACTGAATGTTTCAAGCTTACCACAATTCATAGAATAAACACAGATACGTTGACTAGCAATGAATTCTGGCACAAATACTGGCACAAATTCCCATCTGCTTATGTTCCAGGCTTTTATTTAGCAAAAATATGAGCTGGCTTCAACGCACTGTTGCTTTATCAAGCTTATTTGAACTAGTGGTCTCGAACTAACGCTCCTAAGTGATTATATCAGCGAGTCTGGCCAATGGAGCCACGTTTCGACAAGTGTTTGAAAAAATTTTACCTTCCTACGTCTCCCCTAACAACCAAGGATAGCATTTATAGTCCGACTAATCGTGTTTAGCCTTACATATCATTCCAGCCAATCAGTTCAAATGTAACTTGTGGCCCATTTCCCGTACAATGGTGGTTTAAAAAATCTACCACTGAGCGATTCTGATTTTGGGTGTTGTCTGACAGCACCATCATTTTATTTTGGCTATAACTTGTTAATTCCTAGACTATTTGCGTAACGTTTTACATATTCTTTGTCAGCAAGCCCTAAGGAACCCAAATATACAAATTTAAAAGAGCTACGTGGCTGCGTTCAAAATATGCAATTTCTTCTACCTCCTGTTTCGAAGATGTGCTGTCTGGGTACTGTAATGTTTTCAAACGTAAACCCATCTAATGTTATCTTTTCTAATAAGCGTTTTCCAGGTTTTAAAAACCTAACTCTGGGAAGGGTAGTGAATTTTATCACTGTCGATTTGAAATAAAGTTAGTGCATGTGGCCTTACACGCGTGATAGTAGTAATTGTGTATCGCGCGACGCGTGTTTAGTGTTGCACGTGTTCGGCTTTATGCCTCTCCCTTCTCTCTATCCTTTAGTCCATCTGTCTTTAGTTACGCCGTGTATAAAATGGAATGAATGAAATATTAAAATTAGGTCATTGTTCAGCTTGCGTATCTCACTGTTTTTCCAAGAAATACAGCACACGTTTCATTGAAGAAAGCGGGTAATAATACAGTAGGCTTTTACTATCAACGTGAAAGCGTTACAATTTGCCGACGAAGCATAAAACAAAGGGGGATTTCGAGTACAGTCATTGTGACAGCACTGTTATTTTACCATTTTTCTTTTCTTTATTAAATGTATTTGTTAGGCTTTATATTTACCGGATAATTTATATATGTGGATTAGAATATTTCACGACATCTTGTCTATTTGTACTAGAGCATTAGTTTAAATTAATTCATATATATTTTATAGTTATTTCCTTTGTTTACCATTTGTATTTCCTTTAGTTGCTCGAACCCTGTCTTACTGTTCTTACTTGTTGTAGTTCTATTTTTTTCATTACTCCATATTGTTTATCTGAATACATCTACTATTGCAATTATAAATTGATCTGAGATTGGTGGATGAAGTATTGAATATATAGCTGACATATTCATATATATATAAAAGTTAAAATATTGTGTATTATTGATAAACACAAGAATAAGCAACCATGACTTCATTAAAGGATTTATTGAAGATTGGGAAGGATCTTAATTTGGAAGGTCCAGCTTTGCAAGCTTATATTGATAAAGAAGTAAACAGACAAGAAGAACTTCGCAAAGAAGAATTGGCTGAAAAAAGGAGACAAGAAGAACTCCATAAAGAAGAGTTAAGGAGACAAGAAGAGCTCCGTAAAGAGGAATTGGCAGAAAAAAGGAGACAAGAGGAACTGCACAAACAAGAAAAAGAAATTGAATTGGAGGAAAAAAGGAGATCAGAAGAGTTGGCTCTTGAAAGAGAAAAATTAGCCTATGCCAGATCTCAAGAAGAGATCAAATCTCAACAAGCTCAAGCTATAAGATTAGCTGAGATTGAACTGGAAAAATTAAAATTACAACAACCACTGTTGCATCCTGGGGTAGGTGAAGATAAAAATAAAGATCATACTACTGCCATAAGGATTAATTTGCCAAAATTTAATGCATCCATAGATGACATTTCATGCTTCCTAAATAGATTCGAAACTTATTGTGAAGAATATAAGATTGACAAATCTACATGGACATGTAGACTTATGAATTTATTGGTTGGTGAACAATTAATTGTAGTCTCCACTTTGGATGACCAGACTAGAAAGGATTATGAAGCTGTTAAGGTGATTTTATTGCAGAGGTATCAATTAGATGATGAGGGCTATCGTCAGAAATTTCGGTCTTTGTACCCTGATTCTGGAAAAGATTTCACTGAATTCATTTCAGCTGTTAAATTAAATTTTTCTAGATGGATTGAATTATCCAAAACTGAAAAAACTTTTGAGGGTTTGTCAGATTTAATTCTAAGAGACAAGGTTTTGTCATCTATAAGTTCTGATTTTCTTGCGTTCCTGCAGGAAAGAAAACCATAGAACCTAACTAAATTACAAACCCTAGGACGTCAATATCAAGTTGCACATCCTAATAGAGTATTGAGCAAAAACAATGTAAGGGACTCATTACCAGCTGCATCGGCCAGGTCATTCCAAGACAATGCACCTAGGTATACATCAAACAGCATAGATAGGAATCAAAGATTTAAACCATCACATAATTACAGTCAAAATAGAGGTAGACACAATTTTAATAAATACCAACCTCAAAGACAGTGGAATTCATATCAGGAGGATAACTTTTATCCACAAACCTCATTTAAGTCCAATAACTGGCAAAATAGAGGAGAATATAACTCAAAATCAAATAGAGGTCAGAAATCATTTTATAGAGGAAATGATCAAAATGCAAATAAAAGATCTTATCATAACAATACTTCCAGACAATCAAGAAACACTGAAAGTACCAATGCCATTGTTCATGATAATAATCAGAACCATAATGATATTGTAGCACATGCAAATTCATGCAGTGTAGACTTAGCAAATAGTGATAACTGCACTAATTGCAATTCTTTATTTCAGCCTCAAGGAGTGCCAAGATTATTATGCGGACACCCTCTTCCAGTCATGTCATCTTTTGAAAGTACTGGTTCATTGATCTTGAACAGAGGTTTTGTCAATAATAAGTTAGCATCTTTACTCAGAGACACTGGTGTAACCACTATTGGTGTGCGCAAGGCCTTGGTTGATAAGGTGGATTATACAGGAAAACAAGTGAAATGCATAACTTTTGGAGGAACTGTGGAATATTACCCCACAGCAGAGGTATTTTTGGACACACCTTATTTTACAGGACGAACACTGGTATGCCTCTTGGACAATCCAATTGCTGGAATTATTATGGGAAACATACCTAAATTGCATGAATGTACACAGGAAGATATTGCAATATGGGAAAGACAACACTTATTATGTTCAAATGCTGTGACTACCAGAGCTCAGTCTCGCATGGACAATGATCATCACAAACCAGTCATTGATATGTTACTTGAAGATATAACTGAAGATATCACTTCAGAAGATGAAGAAGAAAAGGAAAATAATGATGATGATATAATTCATTATCAACAGGAAAATAATGATGATATTAAGGTAATGAATGATGTGAATACTGATGATGACAATTTATTTCAGATGGAGCTCATTGATAAGGAAACCTTTATACAAAGACAGAAAGATTATACTTCCTTAAAAAAATATTTTCATATTGCTCATTTGAATGATGTAATGGTAGATGACTGTGCAAAACACTGGTATACTATCAAAAATGGGATTTTAGTAAGAAACTATCAATTTGCTAATTCCTTAAAGAAACAGATTATGGTACCAGCTTGTTTTCGACCATTCATTTTACGACATGCACATGACATTGAATGTGCAGGACATTTAGGTGTTGCTAGAACAAAACAAAGAGTTTTGTCATATTTTTTTTTGGCCTGCACTCTTACCACAGGACGTCGGGAGGACGGTTCCTGAAGTAATAATAATATTCTCTTAAAATTACCCGTACCAGTGATACTCTGTGTTTTTTCTTTGCTGGTCTTGTGTGTAGCGCAGTGTTTATAACATTTGGAACTCTTCATTGTCAAACACTGGTTACTGATTGTCTCGCCGTAATTGGACACGGCATACAGACTCTCGCGACAAACAACTCGACGATAACTTATACGAAGCACAAGAACCCTACAGACAAAGGTCACTTTAATCATGTTTTAATGGCAGACGATAAAAGATTTATCATTTCAACTGGACCGTTCGCGTTGACAAAGAAACATATACTTGCTTTTCGGGCTAATTTTATGAAACAAGAAATAAAGCTGGAATGAATATTATATCGAGTTGAATTTGTTATTTAGAAGTACTTGACTGCGCAATATTGCGATCCATGCTGGTTTTTTTTTTTTTTTTTTGTTGTTGCTGAAAGTAAAAACCTCACACTTTCAACCAGTTTGGATAGATGGGATAAGAACCTGGAGGGTTCATAATTCTTCATAATTCCTGTGTAATAACTAATTTATAAACTGTGCGATTTCCCCTGGACTCTGAAGAGGGGAGAAAATCGGCTACATCACCTTCAGGCACGTTGCATATGCAACTACTGTCCTATTAGTTGAACATGAGAAATGTGACCAAAGAAAAAACTTGCTCGGAATTGTAAATCCATTTACTGAAACAAAAAGTAAGATTATGGGAATTGGTCATCCTACCTCTCAATGCTGTACCTAGTAGAGTGAAGTCCTTAACATTTCACTCAGCTACGGCAGTATTTGCTATGGGACTACCGTTACCTTTTATTTCTTATTATTGATCAGAATCGACATCGCTGCAGTCCGGGCAAACCCATAGGTACTCACTGTACATCAGTAAATGTCGAAAGGTATGAATGCTAATTGTTCCTGTAGCGCTGGTTATATACACGACGGATGTATCCTCTTAAACGCTCATCGCTGCTATTCCTACGTTTGATGCAAAATTTCAACAGTCTTGGCCTTGTTGATTCATCGATTGCAGTGTGGTTCTCTAAAGGCTATCATCAATTGTCTTCAGTATCTCTACTTATCCAAATCCAATGACCCCACTATTGGTGCTCTTGAAACTAGTCTGTCAGCTCTTTCATTGCCGCTTACCCCTGCATGATCAGGAATGTAGATGCACACCAGTTCCTGAAGGTTCTATGAATGTTTTCCATTCCTGCCGTAGTCATCTATTCTGGACTTTCCGAAACATGAACCGAGAGTTTGACACACTAACTGCCTGGTTAATGGAGTTTCAGACAGCGACCTTAGTACCTTTTACCTACTCTCTAGAAAGATGAATGTTAACGGTTTCACTAAGCTCCGATTTCGAACCATCATTAACGTGTAATAAAAGTAAGAAATATACCCAATTTGAAAAGTTAACCAAGCGATTATTATTTTTTTAGAAATTAATATTGTATTGTGTTAAATTAATTGATTATATTATATTATACGAGGTGTGTTCAAATGAAACCCGTCCCAGTGGCTTTATAACAAATATATGTAAGGTACATCAGCATGAGTAGTAGAATTAAATACAGCAATTGTTATGAAGCAAGTACTCCCTGCGGTCCTTTAGAAATAGTCACCATAGGCATTCAGACACGCATCCCACTGCTTGGGATGCCGTCCGAGAAAAATGACTTTGGCTGCTTATTGAACCATTTGGTCACCGAGGTCATGACGTCTGCATTGGAGTCGAATCGTTGTCCCTTTAGAGATTTTTTAAGGGTCCAAACAAATGAAAGTCACATGGTGACAGATCGGGGCTGTAGGCTGGGTGTGCCAGAACTTCCCACCTTTTCCTTGCTAACGCTTCCTGCACAATGTTCGCAACATGTGGACGAGCATTGTCGTGCAACAGAATCACACCACGCGAAATCATGCCGGGTTGTTTATTCTTGATGGCAGTATGCAGGTTGTCTAGTGTGTCTTTGTAGCGGATGGCATTGATGTTCACGCCAGGCTCTTTAAAGTCTACCAATAGAAGCCCTTCATGGTCAATAAATGCGGTCAGCATAACCTTACCGGCGGAAATCTGTGACTTGAATTTTTTGGACGGATTCCTTATCACACCGGCCATTATTTTAACGGTCTGCAGCACAACCAATGAATACTAGGAGAATGAACATTTACACACTTGTACATTCGTATGTGCTTATTACGTCAGATGGGACGTCATCATGCTCCTCCTACAAATGTCCACTTGGCGCAGCACGGTCGGGTTTCATTTTAACACGCCTCGTATTATAATATATTATATTATAATATATTATATTACTGTATTATATTGTATTGTATTGTATTACAGAATTAAATAAACTCAACTAATTTTGTAATAAATGAAACTTCTGAACAAAATAAAGATAAAGGTCAGTGAAAATCCGATGAGACAAAATCTCAGTTTTAAGCGAAATGTAATTCTATTAAAAGCTGTAATCATGACGTTATCTGTGCTAGTCATTAGTAAACAAACAGGAAATTGTTTATCAACTTTCTATTTGGTCTTGTTTGTTTGTTTGTTTGTTTTTTAAATACTTATCTACAAAAACTTGAATACATTTACAATTAAACGTATTACGGACGACAAAATTTTTTATTTTTCTAATTTATATGTACATTTAGATGACCCATAGTGTGCTGATGGTCGAGAAAATATGGGCCTAACACCATATTCCCACTATGCATCAATGGGCGTGTAACGGGATCCTTTACCTTACTTTTGTATGTACATTTACAATCATTGTAAGATAACGATGGCGCCAGTGATACTGTATTTCGCTAACACATGTTCTTCTGTCTCTTTTGCCCATGCCATGAGAAGTATGTTCTAGCCAATGAGAAGTTTTATTTCACAATGCGAGCAGACGACGTCATTAATTATTTGACTCTTTATATTAAGGTAAAAAATTAATTTTTAATTCTCATTTACTAAAAGTAGTTAATAAATAAGTAAGATATATATTTTTTTACAGATTAGACGTATAATGATTTTAGTTGTTGTTGACAAGAAATCCTCAAAAAGCTGTACATAGGCTGAGTCAGGCCTGGGCGACATCAGCAAAATCACATTTTGATAACGTAAACAAACTCCAAAACCAAGTAGCGCGTATCATAACAAGGATCTTAAATTCCACGAAAATCAACCATATCGAAAACTTTACAAGGCTACAGTCCATGGAGGAACGACGTGACAACAGAGTCTTACAACAAGTTGAAAAATTCAAGATACTTGCAGGACACCCGATGTGCCGGAGAATGAATAAGCTAGGAAGAGGCAGGCTCAAGAGAACTAACTTTGTGGCCCAGGCGAAAGAAAAAATTAGCGAAGATATCATACTAGCAAACTCAGTCGCAAAGAAAATACCAGTAGGCACTGATATCCCACTGTGGAAAAGAAGATGCTTTCCTGTGCAAAAATCTTATAGTCCAGGCATTGAAAGTTAAGGAACTCAAGACAGAAACGCAAATAAAGCGTATAGCAACCAAGTATATTGACCAACAATTTCAAGCAAAGTTCTGGACACATGCATTTATTGATGGTTCAGCAAAAAAAAACACTTCTGAGAATGAAGGAGCTGGCATTCTCATTAAATTAAAGAACAGAATCCACTCTATCGCAATTGCCACCTGCAAATACTACAATAACTTCAATACTGAAGAAGAGGCCATGAAACAAGCAGCAGAAACTCTTATTGAGTGCGAAGCACATGCAGAAAAACAGATAGTAATCTTTACAGATGCCCTCTCAGTAATAGCATCCATGAAGAGTATATATATAATATATATATATATATATATATATATATATATATATATATATATATATATATATATATATATATATATATATATATATATATATATATATATATATATATATTTATAAGGGGTTGAAAGATCTGATAAATGCACTTGAAAGCCAGACCAAATGCTTCAATAAGTGCACAGTCCAGTAGATACCAGCACACTGGAATATTCCAGGCAAAGAGGAAGCAGACAAACTTGCAAGGAAGGAGGAACGCTCCACAAATATGATTTAGGGACAATTTATGAAATGGCAAAAACAACTATAAAAGCCACATTCAAGTCCAAATGGGAACGAGACCACCCATGCCATTAAAAAAATTATGCTTGTTATTAGCTATCTAAATGAGACCATATCATAATTTTCTGGCTATGCACTGGACACAACAGACGGAGGTACCATCTATACCACAAGTACAGGATTGGTGCAACAGATCTCTGCACCTGTGGCACCAGCGCCATGACAGCCGAACATCTGCTGCAATCCTGCCCAACATACAGCAGTGAACTGAGTAGCATATGCCTACAACCTACTTCTCTCCACGAAAAACTGTTCAGAGATGTCAGGAACCATGATCTGACTACTACCTTTTTTACAGTCATTAATGTAGAAGTCTGAAGACGAACGAGGAAGAAGAAGAAGTACCCATTATATCAGGAAAGACCCGCTTAATTTGTGCCCGAGGCCATTTAAATTGTTGTTACGCCACTTTATAAGACACCAGCTCCTATAGTTGTATACATATCTGGAGTGTCCGATGTGTAAGACACTATCTTCTATAGTTGTATACATATCAGGAGTTTTCGATGTGTTAAGACAATATCTCCTATAGTTTTATACACAAAAGGAGAATCCAATGTGTAAGATACTATCTCCTATAGCTTCGAAATGTTTATTATTTTATAATTTCAGTGCCCATCTGAAACTTCCTGTCTGCTCAATTTCATATAGCTCTATACATATTTATAAAATTATCAGAACATCTCAAGGAGACGCTAAAGATTACATGCCCAAAGTTATCTCAGCAGCTCTTTTCGTTAATGTACGGTAGCCAATTTTATGAGTCTACTGTAACAAAAACAGAAAGGCTTTGTCGTACTATATGAGAGAAAACATTGTTTTGTTACCAAATTTCAGAATTTATAGTGCTTTTTAAAAAAAAAAAAAATATTGCTTCGTATGAATGTGATTGGGATTGTCATGCTTGTGTAGTTATATAGAATATTGTTTAGTCTCTTGCTCGCTGTCTTTTGCCCTCTCTCTTTCCCTCTCTTTATCACTCTAGTTTTCTTTGCACGTAGTTCAGGAACCTGTTGAGAAAGAATGATACCGGAAGATGTATTAGAAAAACACTTCACAAATTGGATCATAACCAAAATTGGTTTGAAATGATCATGTGCAGAGAGCTTTTAAAGATAAACAATTTCCAAGATTTAAAGACGGTATTTGAACAATACTTTCACAATTAAAATTGTAAACAGAAACTCATTAATAGCAAATTTCTCCATCTTTAAAGTGCAAATCCCTCGTTGGAAAACAATAATACGCGAATGATGGAGTGTGTGATAGAAATTTGGGAAATGTAAGATAATGAGACTGCATGTGATGTGTTAGTATATATAATATTGTATGTATCGATATTCGGGAGCCGCGCATTGTTTAGTTACCAAATTTCAGAATTTACCCACAATTTGTTTATTTATTTGCTCCGTATAAATGTTTCAGTATTTTTAATCTCTCTCGCTTGCCCTCTCTCTCTCTAGTTTTCTTTGGATGTAGCTCAGGAATGTTATCACTCTATATCGAATGTCCAAAATACCGTGACTTGAATGCACGTTTTCAGGTAGGAACGTGACCCTGTGACCGAAAGATCGTTAAGTCTAACGGGGCTTAACTAAAAGCGCGCGGACAGACAGTCGTGCTCATCTAAGGTGGATTCAAATGGCACTGTCTGTTCACGCATTATAATCTGGTGTGAGGGGTGGGGACAGCAGCGATGTATCTAGCCGTCTTTGAGATTTTCTAATGACTACGGAATATGTTCATCAGTTTTACCAAAGTTAATGAACAAAATAAGTTACTAAGAGCAGACAAAAACAAAAAATAGTAAATTAATCCCCTTTACGACTAATATTAAAAGGCCTAGAAAAACAGTCTAAATACTCATAATACTGCTTCTTTTTAAGGATATATTTAATTAATAATAAATTTGATTTCTAAAATGCTATGTCGGAAGCGTGGAATGATAATTGTATGTCATTCTAAACAAATTATAGTAATAATAAAATGTGTTTGTAAACTGCTCTCTCAGATGTGTGGAATGATAACTTTTAATTCACTCACAAAATAAATAACAAAAATAATAATAATTTGTCTTTATACTGCACCGCCAGAGCGGACACATTGTTTAGTTACCAAATTTCAGAATTTACCCACAATTTGTTTATTTATTTGCTCCGTCTAAATGTGATTAGGACTGTCCTGCATGCGCAGTTAGAAAGAATATTGTTCAGTCATCAGATTTCAGTATTTTTAATCTCTCTCGCTTGCCCGCTCTCTCTAGTTTTTTTTTTTTTTTTTGGTGTGGATGTAGCTCAGGAATGTTATCACTCTAAATCGAATGTCCAAAATACCGTGACTTGAATGCACGTTCTCAGGTAGGAACGTGACGCTGTGACCGAAAGATCGTTAAGTCTAACGGGGCTTAACTAAAAGCGCGCGGACAGACAGTCGTGCTCATCTAAGGTGGATTCAAATGGCACTGTCTGTTCACACATTATAATCTGGTGTGAGAGGGGTGGGGACAGCAGCGATGTATTTAGCCGTCTTTGAGATTTTCTAATGACCTCGGAAAATGGTGTTCCACTGTTTGTTTTTTGTTTTTTTTAAGTGAAGTTTATTTGCTTTTCAATTTCATTTTACAAAAACTTTGCATTTTACAACAAGGAGTATAAGAAAAATACTAATAACACATAAGGAAGGGAAACCCGAGGCCTGTAAACAGTAAATTAATATTAGACAAACATAAAGGTATGTTTTCAGGCACTCGTAAGAAATAAAGAAGTAGAACACTTGGACAACAGAAAAACAACAGACGTGAGTGGCTTACCCAGGGTTCGAACCCCGTACCTTCCGTACGACAACTCCGCCTAGCTATACAAGCGAATCACACTGACCCCACGGCCAGCTAGGCATCCCCAAAAAAGGATGCTTTACTGACTAGTCATCAGTGCGAAACACAAGATAACACCGGAAGTATACAGTGGGCAACTCAGCCCATTAATGACGCAATCACTTCTGTTGTTCCTCTATACAGCAGTATATGTCAGTCCAAACAAGACAAAGACCTTGATACTGTGTCCAGTAAATGATAGAAGACTTAAGGACAGTAGTATAGAACAGAGGGTAGGTTTCTGGTATTGTATAAACATTAATAACACATAAGGAAGGGAAACCCGAGGCCTGTAAACAGTAAATTAATATTAGACAAACATAAAGGTATGTTTTCAGGCACTCGTAAGAAATAAAGAAGTAGAACACTTGAACAACAGAAAAACAACAGACGTGAGTGGCTTACCCAGGGTTCGAACCCCGTACGTTCCGTACGACAACTCCGCCTAGCTATACAAGCGAATCACACTGACCCCACGGCCAGCTAGGCATCCCCAAAAAAGGATGCTTTACTGACTAGTCATCAGTGCGAAACACAAGATAACACCGGAAGTATACAGTGGACAATTCAGCCCATTAATGACGCAATCACTTCTGTTGTTCCTCTATACAGCAGTATATGTCAGTCCAAACAAGACAAAGACCTTGATACTGTGTCCAGTAAATGATAGAAGACTTAAGGACAGTAGTATAGAACAGAGGGTAGGTTTCTGGTATTGTATAAACATTAATAACACATAAGGAAGGGAAACCCGAGGCCTGTAAACAGTAAATTAATATTAGACAAACATAAAGGTATGTTTTCAGGCACTCGTAAGAAATAAAGAAGTAGAACACTTGGACAACAGAAAAACAACAGACGTGAGTGGCTTACCCAGGGTTCGAACCCCGTACCTTCCGTACGACAACTCCGCCTAGCTATACAAGCGAATCACACTGACCCCACGGCCAGCTAGGCATCCCCAAAAAAGGATGCTTTACTGACTAGTCATCAGTGCGAAACACAAGATAACACCGGAAGTATACAGTGGGCAACTCAGCCCATTAATGACGCAATCACTTCTGTTGTTCCTCTATACAGCAGTATATGTCAGTCCAAACAAGACAAAGACCTTGATACTGTGTCCAGTAAATGATAGAAGACTTAAGGACAGTAGTATAGAACAGAGGGTAGGTTTCTGGTATTGTACTCACTGTATACTTCCGGTGTTATCTTGTGTTTCGCACTGCAGAATGGGAGAAGATCGGATACCACGACAAGCATGGGAAACAAAGAGCCAAGGATCCAGACCCCGAGGACGACCCAGAGTCCGCTGGGAGGACAACATTAGACAATCTTTGAAGGATCGAGGACTAGAATGGAACCAGGCCAGGAGGAAGACAGCCGATAGGATAGTCTGGCGCTCTCTCTTCCAAACCTCTACACCTCACGGTAGAAGGGGAACGACTAAGTAAGTAAGAAAATTGATTGTATACGTTCCTAAACAATTAAGCGTTTAAAAACACAAATGGAAAACCCGCATACACCCAAAAGCGCAGTTGAAACCCGGAAATCCTGCATCCACTCTAACACACACGAACTTGTACTGAAAAATGTGTGTTACATACTGGATGCGTTCCCAGTGTTTCAGTGAAATCTATTGATCTTTCGTTGTTGTTTTCGTCTACTAGATTGCTGTAATACCCTGTTCAACCAAATATATATTGATCTTTCGACGAAAATTGCGAAACGTCCTGCACTGATGTAAGATACCAGAATAGCTTTTAAATCTTATAGTAATTAAATTAATTTACATAAATGTATAAAGAAAAACTTAGTAACTATTTATGTTCCTTAAACTTTACTGACCACTACAAAATTTACGTTTTTACAGTAAGATTTATTGTAGATTTGGTTTATTTTAATAAAGTTTAGTAAATGTAATTAATTTAACTATTTTGGAGAAAGGGGTGTAATCCTGTCATTCAAATTGGGATAATCAATTATATTTATTAAAGGGATATAATTCAAATTGTGTTTTCATTCTATATCCCTTTGACTGTTATTTAACAGGATACATTGTTTATGGCACTCATTGTGTTTCAGCATTTACATGTAATGTATGTTCACAACATTTGACTTAACATGGTTTATTTGCACACCGGTATTATTTTATTTCGTGACAGATACGTTCTTATTTATATAAAAACTTATGTAAGGCAGTTACGCCGTCAAAAATAGGTTCGTGTTCCACTAATTTTTTTTTTCAATCTTTATTCGTATTCAGTTTGAATTTACAAACATGTTCATTTTACATATTTCAATAAAGAAGTTTCAATGAAAATACAATAAGCAGCTGCTTAGAAAACCCTTTCACTTCCTCGCACACACTTATTTACACACTCTTTCCACAAGAATGTCCACAACTCCTTCTATGCTGATGACCTGGTGTCGTGAAAAATTCTAAATCCACATATATAAATGAGAAAGTAAATGTAAAGCCTAACGAAGTAATTCAATAAAAGGAAAGAAGAATGGTAAAAGAACAGTGCGGTCACAATAGCGTACGCCTGTAGTATAGAACGTCATGCTAGTTAAACAAGAAAAACCCTTTTTTCTACTTCGTCTGCATAAGTGTAGCGCTTTCACGTTTACTAGTAAAGCCTACTGCATCAAATACACGCGTTTCTGAAAATAAAACTGGTACTGTGTTTCTTAGAAAACCTTGTGATAGACACACTGCGTAATGACCTAGATTAATATTCCATTAATGTCATTTTATGCACTAAGTAAAAGAAAAGACAGACGAGCTTAGAAGAGAGAGAAAGAGAGATGTATGGAGGAACGCATGCAATACTACCAACGTCGTCTCGCGATTGAAAATTAATGCCACCCCCGCGAAAGGCATGAAGCACTAATTTTTTTCAAATAAACAGTAATAAAAAAAACACTACCAATACACGGTTAGGTTTTGAAAACATGGTTAATGCTTATTAGGAAACATGACACAATACTGTTCTACGTCTGAAATCCTGACATTAGCCTGACAGTACAGAAGACACCCCATAGTATGGAAGTGAGGAGGTGGTAACAGCACGACTATCCTAGAAGAAAATGCATATTTTGAACGAAACCACTTGGTTCCATCAAACTTATATATTTGGGTGTCTTAGGTCTTGCTGACAAAGAATATGTTAGGTGTTAAGCAAATAGTCTAATAATTAACAAATTATAGCCAAAATATTATAGTGGTGTTGTCTGACAACACAGGATCATATTTGCTCATAATGGCGTGTTTGGACACTGCTTTAGAGGGAATGAGGCCACCACGTTAAATCCGATTTGATTGGCTAGAATAATATGTAAGGCTAAACATGATTTGTCGATTGCAGATACTATTTTTGGTTGTTAATGGAAACGATAGGAAGGGTACTTTTTTCAAAAGCTTTTGTAAACATGGTCTCATTGGCTAGACCATTTAATATAGTCAGTTAGGAGCGTCAGTTCAGTGCCATTTTTTGAAAATCCAATTTGTAAAAACAAGTGCGTTGAGATCCAGCTCATATTTTTTCTAATAAAAGCCTGGGACAGAGGCAGATCGTAATTGTGCCATAACTCATCGCCAGTCAACGTATTTGTTTAATATTTCCGTGAGTTGTGGTAAGCTAAACATATTTGATATCTTTTAGATGAAAATTGAATGTGAATTGATAAATTTATGTCTGTATGTGTGTGGTTCAGTAACAAACATGAGGCAAAGCCTAGATATTGCTCTATCATGAGAAAAACTTGTCGGAGAGGAGTATAACTGCATGGGATTGCCAAATAGTACTATGACACCTATCTTATTGAATAGAAGGAATTAATGCTGGAATTGCAGAGGCGTTGTAACCATTAGGGAGAGGAATACTGGTGTATACTGTTACATGAGAAGCTAGCAGTTGGCCTACCGCGCTGAACTCGGTGTTTGTTATGTATTGTGCTTCAGTGTGGAAATAGATTATAAATTAGTTCTGAAGTAGGAGGTACAACCTTCTTGTTTCAGGGACCGTGGTACTAACGTATTAAAGCAGCACCTGGTCTGAGTTTTGCTGAATCCAGAGGCTGATATCATACTCCTGGGTCAAGATATCGACCAGTGTTGTTTCTCAAGAAAACAGTGAAGCAAGCGAGCATAGGAGACTGTTTCCTGCCGCCCACACAGAAGTTAAGATTACGTTGGCCAGAGCAGCTCAATCTTGTGTATACCCCCTCTAAAAGTGACTTTACATTAAATCAGGAGGGACATTTGTTTGTTTCAAATAAAAAGAAGCTGTGAACCTTTCCAATATTATTTCCACCAGAAACAAACACTTGAAGTCATGATGACAAACAACAACCTAGCTTGAATAGCCAGTATTACCTCATAGTACTACATCACAACTTACACACATATTGTAATAATAATATATGTCAATACAAAGATCCTATCTATAAATTGTGTACAAACAACTTGTGATTACATTTGATTGTGATTCCTGGTTCACTTTGTAGTTGAATCAGGATATCTATTATTGAAAGGAATTAATACAAATTTTTAAAAGTTACACTTGACTTATTAAGATAGTCTTATAGAGTGTTCTATGTATGTGAGTGTCACAGTGTTGTAAAGTATTGTGGATTAAATTAAATTGTTTATCTGTCTGTTGGGTTGTTGTAAACATACACTTCTGTCACGTAGGGTTTATATTCATTTAATTTCCTACATCTTCTTCCTATTCTTTCACCCGAATTCTCTCTTTTATTATCTCTGTATTTCCTTTTTTTCCTGTATATTTTTCATCCATTCGTTTTGCGAATATTATTTTCATATAATTCGCAAACTTTACCTGTTTTCCTTTCTCTAAAACTGAGAATCGCACCTGGGTGGTATTGCGTACATGTCAGTCGCGCTGGTCGGACGATAGGCGTGAATTTACAGCATTCGCTAGACATTCGTCTGAGGGTCTCTGGCCTGGGGCGTGAAAATTCACCCGAGGGACATGGAAAGTAGACAGAGAGTCTGCATTTCAGTAAACGCATGAGGTTTTTCGTCAGGAAAAACCCGGCTTAGCGTGAAAATCCACTCCGCACTGCAGACGGTGGTCTGAGATTTGCAACTCATGCAAGCCCTCGGCCACTGATGGCTGTTACGTCACGCGATAAGCGGACGAAGGTGTTATACGGACAGGGGAGACTATTTCGCTTGGCGAAATAAGATTAGGATCCGGTGTCCGATTTTAAAGATATTGGCCAAGTTTGAAACTTTAATTTCATTCTCGCTCATAGACTCACAGTAGATAGGTTGCTCGTAAACAGAATAGCTGTTAGCGAAGATCTCAGTTTGTTTCGGCAATTTGTCGAACTTCTAGACTTCCAGAAATATTTTCAGCATTTTATTCTTAAGTTGTGCGACTACCTGAAATTCTGTGGTTGAGGTAATTAATATGATAGATATATAGATTTTGTGAGTGTTAAAGTGTTTAATCGCTTAATTCATTTTAATCTATTTCTTTAGCGCAGAAGAGAAATAAAGTGGTAGGCTATTATATTTTCTAGGGAAGCATTCAGTGAAAAGCAGAATAAAATTAAAATTTCTAGCTTATAACGGCAAGTGTAGCTATTTATGAATTTAATTTAACCGCTAATACTCAGTCGAGTGTATTTTTCTAAACTACCGTATAAACTCTAGAATCGAGCCTCATGAATGGTGACGGAATACGCACGTGTTCCTAATTCATGAGAATTGCTGATTTTTAAATATAACTTACGTCACGGGAAGTTTAAATGATAAGCAAAGCTCTCTGCTTGCAAGTTTAAATGTAAGTTATAACCAGTACAGATTCTGTTTATTATATTATATGTGTTATTTTTCCTCCACACAGTGAAAGTTTTGGGGTGACCCTAACTTTACCAGCACCTAGTAGTAGTTTCCATACTTGTGAAGAAATAGACAGTCCTTATTTTGAACCACGTGGGTTTCTTAAGTACCACTGGTCTAACAGTGCTTTATGTAACCCGAGTTAGCCAGAAATACTATATCCCAATAACGGGTTTTCAAAGACTGTAATGATAAATACTGGACCTTGGAGCCAGATCTTAATTTCTTCTAGAAACTCTACGTAATTTTTCTGCCTGGTGGTGCGAAATACTTCAAGTATTAACTAACATTTCCCGACTATATATATATATATATATTTTTGTGGACAAATCTGTGGTGTGACTAAAGTGAATCCTATACTGAGGGAAGGCACCGACCTGACATTCATCATTTCTAGAAACCTACGCTATTGACACTGTGCTCTGCTAACTCCCGCGCCTGGAATAATTGTTAGGTGACTAAATCAGACATTTGAACAAATTTGCACACCCAAGTAGTCGTTCCCGGAGACTCCGAGTTAAATACGTCTTTTGGAACTGGGGACTTCTTGGCAGAAGACTGCATTTTTTGAGTCTGTGTGAAAATCTAAAATCAGTGTGTTCCAAGAGGCAGCGAGCAAAGTCGTGAGTACCTGTATGAGAGGCCATGGCGGAATGAATGAGTGTACGCTGGTTTGAGTGATATTTTCACTATTATATCTTTGACACCCTGTTGCTGTCCTATTTTTTTTTTTCAATCTGCATAATTTGTTGCTAAGGCTAGAGTTCTTGTGTTTTTGTCTTAGGTTAAATCAGATTTTTTTCAAACTCTGTGCATATAATTACGAGATAAAACAAAGAAAAACTCTTAGACTCAAACCCTATGTATCTGTGACTCGGGCGCCATCATCTGTTCTCTTAACGGGGCCGGGCTAAACCTAGAGTTAACACTATAACGGGGCTATCATCCTTGCAACATTTCCTTGAATTTTTATGACTATGTGTATATGTATTTTCCTTGATGTACTTTCTTTGATGTTGTGAGCCGATTTTTTGCTGATATTAAAATCGCTCTTGAACTTAATAATAGTGTTTGGTCAGCTCGTTCTAGATATATATGTATCATTGTTATAGTTTTCCCACGTCGGTGTGTTTACCTGTCGTCACGTGTATGTGCGTGCCTGTGAGTGATAGAAATATACGTAATATGTATATTGGTGTAGTCTGTCTGACGCTGTAACAACTGTTGTAGAAGATAGGTGAGAGAGAGAAGAATTCTTTTCGCTTTCAGAGACAGCCACTATATCAAAATCTATCATCTCACGTGTGTGGAAATTCTATTACCTTTCACTAACTCTCACTGAGTCTATCACCTATTCAAACCTATTCAGAAGGGACCAAACCTAGTCTTAATTCTCCTATCGAAAATCTACGACAAATGGTCGCTCGTTACCGGGAATTGAACCCAAAATCCTAAGGCGATACGACAAATGGGTTCTCGTCCGTAGGATTTTTGAACTTAGAATAGGAAGACGAGTACGACAAATGTGGACTCGTCTATCTGGATTTTGAACTTAAGATTCTGTATTCTGATATAGAGTAAGAGTGTGATGTCTTGTGACTGTGTATCTTTATAAAAAAAAAAATATTACCCCCTAGACTAGCGATCTGTTTACGGGCGTGCTGACCACACAAACTAATAAGTTTTTTTTCCACAGCATCTTTGAATAATATACATTTTGGTTACAGGTTGATTTTGTCGGGATATATGTTAACTGCTGATTGTAATACTAAATGCTGGTAAAGTGGTGAGTGTATAACATTCACTGGGTACTGAGGCAGAACGGCGTTTGAACTAAGTTAAGGAGTGTGTTTCGGACTTTTTGTCCAGATTAATTCCCTCCCTTACCCGATCTGACTTCAGGGGCGAACTTATAGTGGATTTTTTTTTTTAAATTAAGGGATTATTTTCTCTTTAATTTTTGCAATATTCTTTTGCTTTTCCACTGTAGCAACTTATTTTTCAGTTGTAATCTTAACTACCATTTATTTGGCGTAGTCGTGTTTTGCATTGAGTGCTTTATTGCCGATAATAGCAGCGATAGTTAGATTTTATTTTGGAGGAGGTATCCCAGGGTTAAATATATCATCTTTTGATTTTTTTGGTAATTTTTTTCTCGTAAGTGGTAGGAACCAGGTTATTCTTTTTCCTATTTTCTATCTCCACGTGTCTCAGTCACTGACATAATATGGCCGAGAGGGCAAAGCTTAGACAACTCCTCAGGGACGAAGCGAGAGAGGAGGGACTGGAAGGAGAGGAAGCGAAAGCTTTTGTCAGAGACGAACTTGAGAGATATTACGCGGAGAGGAAAGAAGAAGAAGCTAGGAGGAAAGAAGAAGCAGCCGAAGCTTTACAGCAGAAGAAGATGGACGAGGAAATGGAAATTCGCAGGATGCAGCATGAGGAAAGAGAGAAGGAGAGACAGCGTGAGGAGAAAGAGAAGGAGAGACAGCATGAGGAAAGAGAGAAGGAGAGACAACATGAGTTGGCTCTTAAAGCTCTAGAACTTCAAAGTCGTGGTGCTGCCTCTACCTCCAGCAATGGAGAGTCTTCTCCTCATTCTTCCTTAACTGACCCTGCTAACACTCAATCTCTTCAACTAAATGCTATGTCTTTCACTCTTGAATCTTTTCCTTGTCCAAATGAGAAGATTGACACATGGTTAGAAAAATTTGAGAAAATTGCAACTCTGTACGGGTTAGAGAGGTCGCGTTGGAATATGAAACTTTCCCAGGCCCTAAAAGGTTCTGCTTATGATGTTTATTCTAAGCTGGAAAGTAGCCAACAAGACGACTACGATGTGTTGAAGAAAGCGTTACTGGAGCGCTTTGAAATGAACGCTCGCAAGTTTTTGCAACTGTTTCGCAACAGCCGGAAAGAGAATTCTGAAACTTTTCACCAGTTCTCATCTCGTCTTAAGGGATATCTAACAAAGTGTCTTGAGCTTTCGCAGCTCCCCTCTACCTATGAAGGTCTTGAGGAACTTGTTCTAACTGAACAAATAAAGAACACTTTGTCTGCTGATACCCGGAGATTTCTCGCTGAGCAGGGGGCAGAAAAACTTGAAGACATTTTGGAAAAGTCTGAGCGTTATCACAATGCGCTGGCTGAACTACCGGCCACAAAGCGGAAACCGACAGAGGAGCATTTTCGAAAACATAACCTAGAGCAATCTTCTCAGGCTTCTAACCAAAATAACCACAGAGAAACTGGACCTCAAAACCCCCCTCCTGAAAAATCCAAGTTCTACAAAAACAAGTACACCAACCACCCCAAACAGCCTGATCAACCCGACCGCCCTACATGGCAGCGCAGCCAGAAAGGACAAGGTGGCAAAGGGAGAACCCCTGAGCACGGGACATATGATCAGACCGAGCACACCGAGCCGAAACGCATCGGATGCTTATTGACAGTCTCGCAAGGCGGAATTATTGACAGTGATTCCCAACCTGTTGGGGATAGTCCCTCAACGCGAGGTTCTGTTATTTTGAACGGTTCTCAAACTTCTTGCTTATTTGACACGGGGCTTTCTTATGATTGCATTGTTGCCAGAAACCTGGTCAAACCCGGTCAAGAGACAGCAGAGACCGTCCAACTTTGTGGAGTTCGTAAGAGTGATGCACCTACAGCGCTTCCCATCGCATTGGTGGAGATCCACTCTGATTTCGTCAGAGGTATGATCAAAGCGGCTGTTATGGATGATCCCATCTACCCAGTCATACTTGGCGGGAGATACGTGTGTATTGGGAAACCGGAAGAGCCGATTGTGGCAGCGGTAACTACAAGAGGGCAAACCAAGAAGGAACGGGAGCCTGCGCCTAATTTGTTACCTATGGAACTTAAAGAAGCGCAATACAAGGACCCTACTTTGGCACCCTGCTTTAGGAAACTGCCCATGGCGAAGGAACCAAAACAGCACGGGGACATTTTTTCTGAGGATGGCGTACTTTATCGGAGAACGGGCAAGCCTGACCAAGGTTACAACCAGCTCCTAGTACCGAAACAGTACAGAAGCCAAATCCTAGAAATGGGGCACTCTCTTCCCTTTAGCGGACATATGGGACAGAACGCCACAAACCAACGTATAACCACTCATTATTGGTGGCCAGGAGTAAATACTGATATTATCAGATATGTCAAATCCTGTGCCCAGTGCCAACGTGTGCCACCCAAGCAACGGGCACCCCCAGTCCACATGGGTGAAATGCCAATAATGGGAACACCATTCGAACGGGTTGTGATCGACATTTTAGGGCCTTTCGAAAGGACTAAAAGAAGGAACAGGTTCATCCTGACCTTAGTCGATACATGCACTTTATGGGCAGAAGCTATCCCGCTAACATGCGCAGATGCCAAGCATGTCGCAGAAGCCCTCGTGCAGATTTTCACTCGGTTGGGATTCCCTCAGCAAGTGTTGACGGATAATGGATCTCCATACCGAAACCTGTTGATGGATGAGATCGTTAAGATCTTGAGGACCCAGCACATCCACACTAAGCCATATACTCCGGCCGGAAATGGGCTCGTGGAACGTGCTAATGGAAACCTCACCATGATGCTAAGTAAGCTGGCACAAGTGAAACCTGAAGATTGGGATCTCTGTATTCCTGCAGCATTATTTGGCTACAGAGAATCTCCTCATACTTCCACAGGATTTCCGCCAGCTACACTCTTATTCGGCAGACCCATTAAGGGCCCGCTTGAAGCCTTACTTCAGTCTCTGACAGACGAGAAGGCGGATGAGACAGTTGTCTCAGCAAGCAAATATGTGTCGGTTTTAAAGGAACGGTTGAAACTAGGGTGGGACCTAGCAACGACTAACTTTAAGCGAGCACGCACCAAGCACGCTAACCGATACAGGAAAGTCGCGGAAGAGAGAGAACTGGAAGCAGGAGAGAAAGTTTTGGTGTTGCTCCCTACCGAGAACAACCAACTGAAGATCGGATGGCAAGGGCCGTTTACCGTCCTGAAAAAGATTTCTAAGGCTAACTACCAGATCTCTATTGAAGGAAAGGAGAAGGTTTTCCATTTAAATCTCTTAAAGAGATACTTGGAAAAACCAGTGCCAACCTCCGACCATCTCCTGACGATCGCCAAAACTGACGAAGATCACGATAGTGGCAGGGATATTCCACCGCTATCACAGGAAATCTTTCAAAAATGTCAGAAGCGGCGACGCTCTTTCAAGCGCGCATATGAGACATTCCAGGGGAAGGAAACTTTGAGGAGTGGACTTGAGTAGGAATTGGACAGAGATGGAGGGGGAAGAGGAGAGGGAAGAAGACAGACACCCCGAAGCTACGGTTATAGGAAATTAAACTCCATAACGTAGACATGGAGTGCTTCCATATCTTAAAGGGGGGAGGCTCTGTCACGTAGGGTTTATATTCATTTAATTTCCTACATCTTCTTCCTATTCTTTCATCCGAATTCTCTCTTTTATTATCTCTGTATTTCCTTTTTTTCCTGTATATTTTTTCATCCATTCGTTTTGCGAATATTATTTTCATATAATTCGCAAACTTTACCTGTTTTCCTTTCTCTAAAACTGAGAATCGCACCTGGGTGGTATTGCGTACATGTCAGTCGCGCTGGTCGGACGATAGGCGTGAATTTACAGCATTCGCTAGACATTCGTCTGAGGGTCTCTGGCCTGGGGCGTGAAAATTCACCCGAGGGACATGGAAAGTAGACAGAGAGTCTGCATTTCAGTAAACGCATGAGGTTTTTCGTCAGGAAAAACCCGGCTTAGCGTGAAAATCCACTCCGCACTGCAGACGGTGGTCTGAGATTTGCAACTCATGCAAGCCCTCGGCCACTGATGGCTGTTACGTCACGCGATAAGCGGACGAAGGTGTTATACGGACAGGGGAGACTATTTCGCTTGGCGAAATAAGATTAGGATCCGGTGTCCGATTTTAAAGATATTGGCCAAGTTTGAAACTTTAATTTCATTCTCGCTCATAGACTCACAGTAGATAGGTTGCTCGTAAACAGAATAGCTGTTAGCGAAGATCTCAGTTTGTTTCGGCAATTTGTCGAACTTCTAGACTTCCAGAAATATTTTCAGCATTTTATTCTTAAGTTGTGCGACTACCTGAAATTCTGTGGTTGAGGTAATTAATATGATAGATATATATAGATTTTGTGAGTGTTAAAGTGTTTAATCGCTTAATTCATTTTAATCTATTTCTTTAGCGCAGAAGAGAAATAAAGTGGTAGGCTATTATATTTTCTAGGGAAGCATTCAGTGGAAAGCAGAATAAAATTAAAATTTCTAGCTTATAACGGCAAGTGTAGCTATTTATGAATTTAATTTAACCGCTAATACTCAGTCGAGTGTATTTTTCTAAACTACCGTATAAACTCTAGAATCGAGCCTCATGAATGGTGACGGAATACGCACGTGTTCCTAATTCATGAGAATTGCTGATTTTTAAATATAACTTACGTCACGGGAAGTTTAAATGATAAGCAAAGCTCTCTGCTTGCAAGTTTAAATGTAAGTTATAACCAGTACAGATTCTGTTTATTATATTATATGTGTTATTTTTCCTCCACACAGTGAAAGTTTTGGGGTGACCCTAACTTTACCAGCACCTAGTAGTAGTTTCCATACTTGTGAAGAAATAGACAGTCCTTATTTTGAACCACGTGGGTTTCTTAAGTACCACTGGTCTAACAGTGCTTTATGCAACCCGAGTTAGCCAGAAATACTATATCCCAATAACGGGTTTTCAAAGACTGTAATGATAAATACTGGACCTTGGAGCCAGATCTTAATTTCTTCTAGAAACTCTACGTAATTTTTCTGCCTGGTGGTGCGAAATACTTCAAGTATTAACTAACATTTCCCGACTATATATATATATATATTTTTTTTGTGGACAAATCTGTGGTGTGACTAAAGTGAATCCTATACTGAGGGAAGGCACCGACCTGACATTCATCATTTCTAGAAACCTACGCTATTGACACTGTGCTCTGCTAACTCCCGCGCCTGGAATAATTGTTAGGTGACTAAATCAGACATTTGAACAAATTTGCACACCCAAGTAGTCGTTCCCGGAGACTCCGAGTTAAATACGTCTTTTGGAACTGGGGACTTCTTGGCAGAAGACTGCATTTTTTGAGTCTGTGTGAAAATCTAAAATCAGTGTGTTCCAAGAGGCAGCGAGCAAAGTCGTGAGTACCTGTATGAGAGGCCATGGCGGAATGAATGAGTGTACGCTGGTTTGAGTGATATTTTCACTATTATATCTTTGACACCCTGTTGCTGTCCTATTTTTTTTTCAATCTGCATAATTTGTTGCTAAGGCTAGAGTTCTTGTGTTTTTTGTCTTAGGTTAAATCAGATTTTTTTCAAACTCTGTGCATATAATTACGAGATAAAACAAAGAAAAACTCTTAGACTCAAACCCTATGTATCTGTGACTCGGGCGCCATCATCTGTTCTCTTAACGGGGCCGGGCTAAACCTAGAGTTAACACTATAACGGGGCTATCATCCTTGCAACATTTCCTTGAATTTTTATGACTACGTGTATATGTATTTTCCTTGATGTACTTTCTTTGATGTTGTGAGCCGATTTTTTTCTGATATTAAAATCGCTCTTGAACTTAATAATAGTGTTTGGTCAGCTCGTTCTAGATATATATGTATCATTGTTATAGTTTTCCCACGTCGGTGTGTTTACCTGTCGTCACGTGTATGTGCGTGCCTGTGAGTGATAGAAATATACGTAATATGTATATTGGTGTAGTCTGTCTGACGCTGTAACAACTGTTGTAGAAGATAGGTGAGAGAGAGAAGAATTCTTTTCGCTTTCAGAGACAGCCACTATATCAAAATCTATCATCTCACGTGTGTGGAAATTCTATTACCTTTCACTAACTCTCACTGAGTCTATCACCTATTCAAACCTATTCAGAAGGGACCAAACCTAGTCTTAATTCTCCTATCGAAAATCTACGACAACTTCATCACTATCATAACCCTAGACATTCAACGTAGTCATCACAATATTCCAGAATAAGTCTGACTGAGGTCTAAATGTGGTAGCAAAGTAAGGTCAGCTGTAATACACCACACTTATTAGATACAGATACCTTCACAGCTGATCTCAGTCAGTACACTAAGTCCCCTATAAATATTTATATCATCCCACTTTACCACACATGGCCATGTGGACTTCAGAAGAATACATCACCACAGCAAGAGTGCGCATGCAGGATTCACTGCTAGCCCTTGAAAGTTGGTCCAGAAAGTGGTTGCTCAAAATAAATGAACAAAAAAACTACACTCACTATTTTTACCTTGTCAAATAAACCTTTTTTGTTTTTTTTTTAATAAAAACCTTTATTTAGGTCGTGATTTTGAACATCATCAATGTTATTTACAAGAGTTTAACATGATGTAAGATATACAAGTATATAAATATATAAAGTTACTCCACCCCACCCTCCCTCCCCAATCCCCCAATATGCAGTATAACCAAATCAAAATCAACTACACATCAGATTACTCATAATATCAAAAAAGTTCCAAAATTTCAAACAACATAATATTACCACAAAGCAAATTTCCCTTCTAAAATTTTCATGATATAAGGTATGAGGTACATCCTCCGCCCCCTCCCCCCTCTACTCAATTAGCAATATAACAAAGACAAATGCATGACCAAGGTAAAAACTATCGTAAAATTTCCATTATTACAAATCAAAATCATTAGCATTTTATAATATAAACTTAAGTGGGTGAAAACGTTAAGGAATATTTACATTGCAAAGTATTTACAAACAAAGCTACATTGCTTTGCATGACGACCAAAGGGTCAATAAATTTTTAGAGTTGTTCTGTTATATTTTGTGTCATGTGTTCGTATAACTGTGAAAATATTCTGTGGTCATAGTGTATGCCGTCATGTACAGCTTTGTTTCTACATGCCCATGCTAAGTATCTAAATTCCGCTAATAGAGTCAATAATTTAAGTTCCGTCGGTCTCGGTATTGAAGGTAAAGTATTCAACATGACCGCTTGGTACATGTTGAGTGATCGTGGTGTTTTGGAAGCTATCAGTGTTCTTAGTTTATTTAATGTAGGGACCACTGTTTTACATGTGTAAAACAAGTGGTCCTCTGTTTCTATTGTGTTGCTACTGCACAGTTTACACTTTGGTGGCGCTTTGCCAGCTTTTTTTGCCGATCGCTCACTCACAATAGGTGTTAAACTGTACAGTAACCTGTATGTGACTTGCTTGGCTTGTGGCTTAACGTCTAATGCATGAATGTTTGTGAAGCTTTGCGTGTAGTCTGTTATGAAAAGGTTGTACCCTCGTTTTATCCGTGTACCTAAATAGGGTTCCTGTGCTGCAACTAACAGTTTGTATATGAGTTTGGTGTCTTGCTTTATTAAATGTTCATTCCCTTTTAAATTTTGTAAATATATTTTATAAAAAGGTGGTGGGGTGCCGAAAGAGTGAGGTTTATTATTATCGAGTTGACAAAATTTAGTTAACCTAATCCCCATATAGTAATGCGCTATTGGGTAAAGGTCTGGGTATTTAATGATCCATGTATCTAATCCTTAAGGCTTTAATCTTAGTGTTAATGTCTTGTAGGGCTATCCCCCCTTTGTTTTTTGGTCGTATTAGTGTTTGGCGTTTAATACTAGCTATATTGCTCCTAAAAATGAAAGGCCTAATTAGCTTGTTCATTTTTGTCACAATCTTTTTGGGGACCATCTGTATATTTGCTACATATATTATTTTAGGCATAATGAAACAGTTAACTATGATGCTTCTTCCAAAAATGGTAGCTGTCTTGTATTTATATTTTTCTAACATGTTTTGGATTTTTTCTAATAACTTTACCCATGTATCTGTATTGGGGTCATAAGGGTTGCAGGAATAATTTATTCCATAAATTTTGATTCTGTTAACTTGCGTTAACTGAAAAGGGAAATCTGTTTTATTTGCCCATCTGCCTAATCCCATTATACTAGATTTCTGAACATTTAGTTTGGATTCGTTAGCGTATCCAAACTCTGTAAAGACTTCCAATATGTTTTTTTTTATAGAATCTATTGTTCCTGGAAGAAATATTGTATCGTCAGCATACGCCAACAATTTCCTTTCTCCTCTACCAGGAACAAAAGTTCCCGTGATGTTTATGTCTTGCCTTATCTTTTCTAGAACTGGTTCTAGTGTTAAAACGTATAAAAGGGGCGATAAGGGACACCCCTGTCTCACTGATCTTGACAGTCTAACAGGGTCGGTTAAACTGTGGTTAATTAATATTCTACTGTGGGTTTTTTTTTATAAGATTTCTATCCATGTTCTAAAATACTCCCCAATGTTGTTTGCTTGTAAAGTTTTATGTAAGAAGGAATGCGATACTCTGTCAAAGGCTTTTTCCTGATCTAATGATAATATTGCACTTTGACACTGTCTATCATGCGTGTATGTTATCAAATCTCTTATAAAGTGTGTATGTCTACAAATGTTTCTACCATGTACACTGCATTGTTGATCTTCATGTATCATTTGTTGCATAAACGGTTTGAGCTTCAGAGTGAGAGCCTTGGCCAGGATTTTATAATCAGTATTTAGAAGAGAAATAGGCCTGTAATTTTTTATTGACTTTTTGTCAGCATTATCTTTAGGAATTAACGTTATGAACGATTCGTTCAAACTATTTGGAAGCTCTCCTTTCTGGAAGGCTTCTTCAAATACTTTAATTAATAAGGGGCCTAAAATCGGGAAAAAGAAAAAGTAAAATTCTGCGGTCAACCCGTCTGGCCCGGGTGACTTATTTTTTTGGAAAGTATTGATTGCTTCCCTTAAGTTTTCCAAAGTTAAAATTTCGTCTAATTTCTTGCTCTCATCTTCATTCAAACGCTTTGTATAGTGTAAAAATTTATCCTGTGTGTCTACGTTGGTTTGTTCTCTAGTGTATAATTTTGTGTAGTATTCAAAAAAGGCGTGTCTAATACTAGTATCCTCTGTCTGCTGTTGCCCATTCATGTCTGCTATTTCGTGAATCTGTCTACTGCTTTGTACATTCTGTTCTATCTGCAAATACTGTCTACTGGGTATTTCTTGTGTAATAGTATTTAATTTTGTCCTAAGTAGAGCCCCTTGGTATGTGTGTTGTTTGTAAAGGTCTAATTGCTCTTCCAAAGTGTGAATGTGTGGGTTAGATTTATCTATCTGTTTAGTTAAACTTATTGCATCTTCTAATATATCTTGTTCTTTCCTAAAAGCCCTGTGTATTGTTGTTGCTAAAATATGCGTTCTGTCCCTTATTGTGTTTTTTAACAGGTCCCAATATTCTGCAATGTTGTTATTGGGAATATCCTGTGTGTAACCCTGAATGAGTTGTGTTATTTTATTTGTGAAGGAAGCATTTTTTAGCAAGTTGTTGTTGAATTTCCAGTGCAGGGATCTCTTTAATTTTGTATGTGTGTGTCCCGTACTTAAAACTGTATATACTGCCTGATGGTCTGTGTATTTAAGCGTATTTTTAATGTGATAGGTTTTGTGTATGTTGTAACTGTTTGTTGCGTATATTCTGTCCAGTCTAGAAGCTAGTCTAAGATATGGGTTTCTCTTGTCGTGGAATGTGAAAGCTTGTGTTTGCGGTTGTAGTTTTCTGTACACGTCAAATAAACCACAGCAAGCAAAGCTACAACTAAATGGGCAGGCAGTACGAGAAGATGAAACACCAACATACTTAGGAATCACACTAGACCGCCGAACTAATTTCCAGACCCATCTGTCGCTTATATTTAGAAGATATATGGATTGTAGTTTATATTATGTTTTGGGAGAGAAGTCCTTTTAAATTCTGAGCTATAGAATTTTTCGATTATTTACAGGTTTCTACAACGAAAATTAATGTGAGTCAAACTTGTAAATTCGGATAGCATTACCTCCCTTGGTTAAAAGAAAAGAAGGATTACCTCCCTTGGTTAATGAAAGAAGGGAGAGAAAAATATAGATGGTAAAGGGAGAGAAATATATACCAACGGAGAATGGAGATAAATGAAATCAAATAGCACTGTCGTCTCGAAACTAACATGATGTCTCACTAAAAACACCCATACAAAACGCTAAGAAATGTCCTTCATCTTCAACAACTCCCAACGCCACCCTTTGAACCCGCAGTCCCGGTATTTCGGTTTCTTCAGCAATTCCTAATCCCCGCAGTCCCGGTCAGTTTACATCAGTGGTTCTCAAAGTGGGCGGTACCGCCCCCTGGGGGCTTTGGAAGGATCCAAGGGGGCGATACGGGAAACAGAGGCCAGAAGGGGCGTTCAGTAGTAAACAGTGGGCGTTTAGTAGTAAGGGGGGTTCAGGATTTGACAAGCTAAATATAGTATGTGCGGGGGAGAAAGGAATTGTGGATTTGAGAGACAACATCAGTGAAGCGGGGACGATGCGGATGGTTGTATTACTAAGATCATTAAGCAAGGCATAGTTTCGTCTATGCGTGTCGTTCTGAGGTCAGGTAACCATCGCTGACCATAAACGGTAATCGGGAACTGCTAGGAAAGGGGGTTAACCAAACACCTATTGTCCATTCGTTCACTCCTGATGGAAGAGAAATGATCCGTGCTGATGGCATGGACGAAATTAGATACCTGCTGGTGATTCAGAAAGTACCAACTTTGCTTTGTTGCGGAATTTATTGCCTCAGTATTTGCAGGGCTAGTGGTAACTAGATATTCGTAGATTGGTAATAAATAAGAGAAAAGGTTCAAGGGAGCAAGTTTTTAACGGTACTTGGCAGTAGAAATCAGTCTTTGAACCTCTGAACCGGCTTTCCTACCTTACATTCAGACTTTCATAAATCGACTGGTGCGATGTACGTTTCCCGTCTATTTCAACTTTGCGCTGGCTATGAGCAAAACCAACAAACTTTCTCAGCTTTTCTTGTGAACAGTGGTTTCAAATAAGCGTGTACCGGGTATCAAACAATTTCATCCTGTCGATAAGGTAAGTTTTCATACTTATATTTTTTGTTTGTTTGCACAGAGCTAGCATCAGTTTTACTAACATTTTATTAATTAAGCAGATACATTCTGATACAGATTTGCGTATATTGAATATTGCTGTTCAATCTATTATATTACATCCTTTTAATTTGTTACCGGGATCTCCACACTTTGTAGTTAGGCTACTGTCTCCCAATTTTTAAATCTGAAAACCTATCAATATAGTGCGTTATTGTATATTTGGTTTATTTTAAATAACTATTATTATACTTTACGAAATGATTATTGGGTTACTTCAGTGTATTTGTGGCTGTTGCTAATTGTTTTTTTTTTTTCTGATTGTTGTATTTTTCCAATTTATTTATGGCTGTGGTTAAGAAACTTTATAAAATAGAAGAGTTAACTGGTAAGAACATCTGTGTCAACACAGCTAGCGTAGTGGTTACAACACCGCTCTGGCGACCGGGTGATACAGGATCAAACCCGGGCGACGGCATTTGAGGATTTTTCGTCGACCGGGATTTGGACTGGATTAACTCGAGACCTGGCGATGACATTTGAAGGAGTGTCGTCGACCAGGGACTGGCGGCTCCTGAGCCGACCCAGCTGCAATGGGTACCTCCGAAATCGGCGAGTATTTGCCTGAATGGCGAGGGACACCTGTCTCTGTACAAGAAATAAAGGGATACTCACGTAAAATCAATGTCAGGTTAGACATAAAAAAATAATAACCTGAGATTTCGCTTTGAGTATTAGCGGGCGAACGCAAAAAAAAAAAAAAAAAAAAAAAAAAAAAAAAAAAAAATTTTGTAAAGCCACTTTTACATCATTTTTTGTTATTTACTCGACGTACATTTTTCTATCTGTAAAATTGTAAAATAAATTCTTTGTTCCAGAACTGAGATCAAATATGGCAAAAGCAGAACAAACAAAAAAGAAGTGCAGACAATATAGCGTGGAATATCTGAAATATGCATTTATTCCAGCACTAAATAACCAACAACTGCCAATGTGTCTATTATGTGAGAGGGCCTTTTCAAATGAGGCGATGAAACCTTCCAGACTACTTGAACATTAGAAAAAATTTCACCCTGACAAAACGGATAAAAGTTTGACATATTTTCAGTCGCTTCGTGAAAACTTTCAGAAACGTAAAACTGTCCGTGACATGTTTGTCAACACTTCACAACAAAGCTGTGATGGTTTGCGAGCTGTCGTAAAACGTGTGTGTAAACCCACTTCTTAGTTAATACACTATGTCGAGATACAAATATGCCCCAGCCAATCAACAAGCAGCGTTCACCAGTCTCTGAGCCAGAATAAATTACATGAAGTATACGCCAGGGAAAAAAACTTAAGCCCTGTTTTTCGGAGGTCGGTCACGGCCATCTTGTCTCCCAATATGGCGGAAAACAGAATAAAATTAGGCATAAGTCCTGGTTTTCGGGAGTCGGCCTAGGTCACGGATTGTACGGCGGACGGTACGGAACCGCATATAGCCAATCAGCTTGGAACCGCATATCAGCCATATTATTGGATGTATTCATGTATTGAATTTATATTATTGGATGTATTCATGTATTGAATTTATATTATTGGATGTATTCATGTATTGAATTTATATTATTGGATGTATCCATGTATTAATTTATCAGAAAGAATGTTCCGCAAGTAGACACCTGTCTTGTCTCGCTATTGCTAACTCATACTGAGCCATGTTGTCATTCATCCTACATGCAGACACCTGAGACACGCTCATCTCATACACAATAGAAATAGGTGGGCTTGAGGACAGAAATTAGCCCCTATTTTTACTTGTTACAGGTTTTATTCGTGTCATCCAACCTGAGGTCGTATGTCCAGTCAACCCAGCTGCCTGGAACTTCGCAAGAGCACAGTGATTGCACAGGAGCTACATCTTTAGTCCCCCTCAGTCTTGGGTGGGCTAACGAAACGATCATCAGCGGGTGTTGTGTGCAAGAAATTAAGGACAGAACTGTTTCAAGAGATGAGTACACATTAGTACCATTTCTGTCAGCAATTGTGAGCATTTTACCCTTCAAGGACGAAAAACTGAGTTAGCGTAGCAAGAGACAATAATAAGATCATAGCTGATAAATTTTTTATATAGATACGTAATTAACAGCACAGCTGATACATTTACTAAAATTGAGTAACAGCACAGCTGATATAATTTTTGTTCCTATAATTGGAAGACTTGTTATATATATATATATATATATATATATATATATATATATATATATATATATATATATATATATATATATATATATATATATATATATATATATATATATATATATATATATATATATATATATATATATATGTATATATATATATATATATATATATATATATATATATATATATATATATATATATATATATATATATATATATATATATATATATATATATATATATATATATATATATATATATATATATATATATATATATATATATATATATATATATAGTATATATATATATATATATATATATATATATATATATATATATATATATATATATATATATATATATATGTATATATATATATATATATATATATATATATATATTTGTAAATCATATGTAAACTTACAAATCCATTACATTCCATTTTTTCAACATCCATCCTTCAGCACAAGAGTAGATAGTGTATATACTAAATAAATAATAAGGAAATTGTATTTGAACGACTTGTCAATTTTATAATTGTTAAGTAAAATCTGTTTCCTTGTTTTAATATCACAGTTAGTTCCACAGCAAGGGTGGCAATTTATGACTGTCTCCTCTCTACTAATTTTTCGAGATCAGATCATTCACAGCCATAACTAAGTTGTGATACCAGTAGTTCTCTCAGACTCTGGGACTTCACCATTTTCTGCAGAAATTCTATTTCTGTAATTGTCAGTACTATACTGATCCTAGAGTCACTAAAAACCTCACGCTACACTAGGGGCTCTTTCCTGGGATATTTCTATATATCTTGAGCCATACTTGGTCTATTCATCTATCTACAAACTCTATCTTGTGCCACCCATAGATAACTAAAGAAACAATTTTTTTTTTAAATTCATAAATAGTATTTTTTATTCTTTTCTTAGGAGGAACACCACTTAGTACTTAGTAAATAGTTGATGCTCACAAAGTTGCACGGAAATTATTTGTTCATTTAAATTAATTAAGTTTAATTACAATAATTTGGATATAGTAAATTTACATACACTCTCTAAGTAGCGTCATGGCTGATCTAGTGAAGTTCAGGACTGTGATCATGCAGATGGGTAAGAAATTAAATATGACAGGTAATGCTCTTATTCAGTATGTCACAACAGAAGTGGACAAACACATGGATAGAGAGGAAAGGAAATTGCAAGTAGAAGCTGAGATAGAAGCCCAAAGACTGGAAGCTGAGAGAGAAGCCCAAAGACTGGAAGCTGAGAGAGAAGGCAAAAGACTGGATGCTGAGAGAGAAACTAAAAGATTAGAAGCTGAGGAAAGGAAATTACAAGCAGAGAGAGACCATCAATTGAGATTAAAAGAGCTCGAAATTCAGGCAACTACTAGCAATAATGGTGGTAGCTCACCTCACTCTGAGAGTAGCTCCAGCCAGAGCACCTCAAGTGGGGCCATGAATTTTCATCTGGACCCATTTGTTGAGAAAGAAGACGCCATTGAGTCGTACCTGGATAGATACGAAAGACTTGCCACTACCTATGGCTTAGTGAAAGAAAAGTGGAGTCTTAAACTATCTCAGGGATTGAGAGGTGTGGCCTACGATGTATATTTGAAGCTCTCAAGAGATGACCAGGAAGATTATGAAATCCTGAAGCAGGCACTGCTTGTGAGATATGAAAAGAACTCAGAACCATATAGAAAGAAATTCCGAACAGCTAAACTTCTTCCAGGAGAAAACTATCACCAATTCTCTGCTAGATTGGAAACCTATTTGGAAAAAGGGAGTAGTTTAGGGAAGTGTCAGAATCTGAAAGAAATGATAATGATGGAGCAAGTGAAAAAGTCCATGCCTCAAGAAATGAGGAAGTTTATCATGGAACAAGGAGCAGAGAGATTGAAAGATATTGTAACTATTGCTGAGAGATATCAAGCAGCTCTGGCAGAATTATTAGGAAATAGGAAGAAACCGGGTGAAAACTTCAAATCATCACAAAACTACACCAAATATGAACAAAAGGACAATACCATAAGGAACAAATAAAGATTTGACCAAAAGGACAAAAACCCTCTAAGATCGGATAAGACACCTTACCGGAAGGAAGGAAAGTGGTGTAAAACGTGTCTAATGAGTAACCACAATACTGCGGACTGCAGAAGGAAGAATCCTCCTCATCATGCTGCATGTCTTACAACAGGGAAGCCGGGAAGGAAGGAACTGGCAGTAAGTCAGAAGGACTTCCATCCCCCTGTCTGTGAGGAAGTGACCGTGAATGGCACTCAAGTACTGTGTTTATATGACACAGGATTGGACTTTGATTCAGTTGTGTGCTCTTCTCTAGTAAGTCCTGACCAGATTATCACAGAAACAGTGGAAATCAGAGGACCGATCAAGGGAGCAAGAACCATGACATTACCCATAGCTCGAATCAACATACGATCTCGCTATGTGGAAGGAAAAATCAAAGCAGCAGTGATGGACGACCCTATTTACCCTTTGATTTTGGGGTGTAGGTATGTTTTCCTTGGAGAACCTATAAAACCTGTGTTATGGCAACAGTCCAGACAAGGAAAAGCTCCAGGAAAATGGAGGAAAATCCTATCAATACTCATACAGAAGAGATGAAAAAGGCTCAAGCAGCAAACAGCACCTTGAAGCCTTGTTTTGGCAAATTACCTAAAGCACATAACCCTCCAGAGAAAGGGGACTTTTATATGAAGAATGGCCTACTCTACAGAAAAGCTGGAACAGGACCTAAAGGGCATGGACAGCTAGTAGTGCCAAAATCTTACAGGGAGAAGGTTATGACGCTAGGACATGCTATACCCTTCAGTGGACATATGGGAATAGGGGCCACTGGACAAAGGATAGCCTGTCACTAATTTTAGCCAGGAATCACAGAGGACATAAAAAGATATGTAAGATCCTGTCCAGAATGCCAAAGAGTAGCCCCTAAGCATAGGACTGCACCAGCAACACTGGGAGAAATGCCCATTATGGGAACCCCTTTTGAACGTGTTGCAGTGGATATTGTTGAACCCCTCACTAGGACCAAGAAAAGAAATGCTTACATCTTAACCTTGGTTGATACTTGCTCTATGTGGGGAGAAGCAGTGGCCATGTCAGCTATAGATTCAAAGCATGTGGCAGAGGCCCTGTTAACAATGTTCACCCGATTAAATTTCCCGCATCAGATATTGACTGACAATGGTTCTCAGTTTAAGGGAAAGCTAACACAAGAAGTATTCAGGATATTTCAAGCCAGGCACTATCATTGTAGTCCTTACCATGCCCAAGGAAACGGTCAAGTAGAGCGGTTCAATGGTACGCTAATTTCAATCCTTAGAAAGCTGGCGAGTGAAAAACCTGATACTTGGGATACATACTTACCCGTTGCACTATTTGCATATAGGGAAGTACCCCACAATTCAACTGGATTGGCTCCAGCTACATTGTTGTTTGGAAGACCAATAAAAGGTCCACTGGAAGCATTGCTGCAGACATGGACTGATGAAAAGCAGAGGAAACAGTGACTTCCTCATACCAGTACGTCAACGAGTTAACATCTCAATTGAAAGCAGGTTGGAAACTGGCCAATGATAACTTAAGACAGGCCAGGGGGAAGCATGTATTGACTTTATATTATTGGATGTATTCATGTATTGAATTTATATTATTGGATGTATCTATGTATTAATTTATCAGAAAGAATGTTCCGCAAGTAGACACCTGTCTTGTCTCGCTATTGCTAACTCATACTGAGCCATGTTGTCATTCATCCTACATGCAGACACCTGAGACACGCTCATCTCATACACAATAGAAATAGGTGGGCTTGAGGACAGAAATTAGCCCCTATTTTTACTTGTTACAGGTTTTATTCGTGTCATCCAACCTGAGGTCGTATGTCCAGTCAATCCAGCTGCCTGGAACTTCGCAGGAGCACAGTGATTGCACAGGAGTTACATTTTTAGTCCCCCTCAGTCTTGGGTGAGCTAACGAAACGATCATCAGCGGGTGCTGTGTGCAAGAAATTAAGGACAGAACTGTTTCAAGAGATGAGTACACATTAGTACCATTTCTGTCAGCAATTGTGAGCATTTTACTGTCAAGGACGAAAAACTGAGTTAGCGTAGCAAGAGACAATAATAAGATCATAGCTGATAAATTTTATATATAGATACGTAATTAACAGTACAGCTGATACATTTACTAAAATTGAGTAACAGCACAGCTGATATAATTTTTGTTCCTATAATTGGAAGACTTGTTATATATATATATATATATATATATATATATATATATATATATATATATATATATATATATATATATATATATATATATATATATATATATATATATATATATATATATATATATACCTACCGTAACATCTCGCGTATAATACGCACAATTTTTACTCATTTTTGCCCGCTAAAACTCGGGTGCGTATTATACGCGAGTACTAAAAAATACGTCATTTTCGATTTCGAAAGTCTTCTTCTTCTTCTTCTTCTCGTTCGCTGTTGTTTAGAAATGTCTACACAAGAAGTCCGGTTTTCTGGATGTATGTTGCTGTGGTTGAAAGTTCTTCAAGACTCCCAAACAGCTTTGTGTGGATGTGCGTCTCTGTGGGCCAATGTTCAGTTCGCAATTGACTAAGCATGTGGCAGTCTTGCAGGATGTGTTCGGCTGTCTGTGCTGCCTGTCCACACGTACATAGGGGTGATGGGACCAATCTCAGTCTGTATAAGTGACTGTTCAGTCTGTTGTGTCCTGTTCTCATACGGAACAGGATCACCTGTTTTGCTCGATCAAGATATTGATAGTTGTCTCTTTGTTGATCAATTTTCCTGATGGCCTTGATAAGGGTCTTCTTTTCCTGGAATGTGATTGTTTGTTCTTTTTTGTTCCTGTGTTGCTCCCTCTTTTGCTAACATATCTGCTCTCTCATTTCCTGGTATGCCACAGTGTGATGGTATCCACTGTAGCACTACCCTTCTTTTGATATTTACTTCGCATAGGACTTTGTTTAATTCTGGCAGTTTATCACTGTTGAGGGCTTGCAGAACTGACATTGCATCGGTAAGGAATACAACCTGCTGACATTGGCTTATTGTGTTATTTATTATTCCTGCAGCAATGCTTATGGCCTGTACTTCAGCAGCATAGTTTGAACAGAATATTCCAGTAGGTGAACAGGTGGATTCATTTTCTTTGTCTGGATAGACCACATAAACTCCTGCGCCTCCGTTCTTCACTGCTCTGGTTGCAGATCCATCAGTATATACTTGGATCCATGCTTCTCTGGGGTATAGTTCTTCAATCATGTCACATGCTGCTATTTTCCTTTGGAGAGTATTTAGCTCTCCCATGGGGCAGGTGGTAGTTATGGAGGTCTTAATACTGAAATTTTGATGTTGTTCCCATGGGGTTGGGAGGAGTGTGGGAGTTATTTCCTTAGTGATGTCTGGTAGTTCATCCTTGTATGTTCTAATTAGTTTTTTGGACCGATGCACAAAACTGCTTCTCTTCAACCTCCCACTGGCTAAATCTCCAAATCTAGTTTTCATTGGATGTGCGGGCATGTTCTTGTACTTTTCTGCTTGGATCAGGGTCTTAGTGTCTCGTCTGTATAATAAAGGTGGAATGCCTGTGATTTTTTCCATTTCATTTATTGGTGTGGTCTTCATGGCACCCGTGATCAACCTAAGCGCTTGATTTTGTACTTTATCTAAGGCTTGTAGGTGTGATTTGGCTGCTGTAGACCATGCTGCTGATCCGTACTCTAATATAGGTCTTATTGCACCTGTATACACTTTCTTTAGTGTTGTTTCGTTAGCTCCCCAACTTGATCCAGCTATTTTCCTCAGTATGGAAAGTTTTCTTCTCGCTTTAGCCTCTGTTCTCTCGATGTGGTGCCTCCATGTCATTCTCTTATCTAATGTAATGCCCAAGTACACCGGTTCCTCATCTGTTTGGACATGTATATTTCCAAGTCGTATCTCTCCTGCTTTGTCTTTGTTGGAGAGCGTGAAAAGTGTTGTTGATGATTTTTCAGCGTTGATCTGCACCATCCATTTCTCTGCCCATGCTGCTATGTTGTCTGCTGCCCTTTGTATTCGCTTATTAGCGATAGTTAGATGTTCTTCTACACACCACACCACCAAGTCGTCAGCGTATAGGGCAGCTCTCACACCTTGTGGCAGATCGTGGATGAGGTCATTGATGAATACAAGGAACAGGGTGGGAGACAATACTGAGCCTTGAGGAACTCCATGTTTTAGGAGGATTTTCTTGCTGTTGTGACCTTCCATAGTGACTCTTGCTTTCCGATTGTGTAGGAACGACTGGATCCATTTTCTCATATTACCCTTGATTCCGTTCCTTTGCAGTTTTACTATTAACCCGTCTTTCCATACTTTGTCAAAAGCTTTTTGGAGATCTATCCATAGGGTAAAGACTTTTCTCTTTTCTTGGAAGGCATCTTCAACGATCTGTGACAGGTATGTGATTTGGTCTTCTGTGCTGCTGCACTCTCTAAACCCTGCTTGTTCTGGCACTAAAATTTTCTCGGATTCCAAGTACCATTTCAATCTTCTGTTGATCATCCTCTCCATTGTCTTACATACACAGCTTGTTAGGCTTATTGGTCTGTAGCTGGTGGCCTTCCTGTTGTCTTTTCCTTTCTTTATGATGGGACACATGAGCGCCTCTCTCCATATCTGTGGCACACTGCCTGTCATCCAACTGTAGTTGTATATTTGCAACAGTTTGCTCATTGCTGTATATCCTAGGTGTTTTAGCATTTCGTTGGTTATACCATCCGGGCCTGGTGATTTCCTGTCTTTAAGTTTCCACACGGCTGTTTTTAACTCGTCCATATTGAAAGGTTTGGACATAACGTCCGGACTGTTTCCATTAGTTCTAGTGTGGATTATTTCTTGACGAATGTCTCGTTGTCTGCGTAAATTGACGGAGATGTTACTTTCATTTCTGTAGGATTCCGCAAATATGTCTGCTGCTTGTTTGCCGGTATATAGTTTCCCTGCATCGTCTAGTGTAATGGTTTGTCGTTGAGAATTGTTATCGTCATTCAATTGTTTAGTGAGTTTCCACAACTTTCTCCCTTCCTTTTCAAGGTTTAGTTTATATGTTTTTTCCCTCCAGCTTCTCCTCTGGGCTTCTAGCTTTCCTTTAATGAATTTTGCTTTTGCCTTTTGTAGCATGATATGGTTCTGTTGGGATGGTTGTACCTCTGCAGTGTGCCTTGCTTCATTCATATCTTCATGTAGGTTTTGTAGTGTGTTGGACCAATATGGTACATAGTTCTTCCTCGCTCCTCTCGGTATTGTCTCCTTTGCTGCCTTGAGTACTCCATTATTAAAATCCCAGATGACTCTGTTAATGTCTCTGTCTAGTACCTTAATATCTTTTGTAAGCAGATTTGCTCTGTGTTGATAAATGGACCAATTTGCTTTTTTATAATTCCATCTTGGCTGACTTGGACTTGTATTAATTGTTCTATTAATTTTTATGAATACAGGACGATGATCACTTCCACCGAGTTGTTCTCCTATTTCCCTTTCCACTATCCCAGCCAAATCAGGTGTGCAGAATGCCGGGTCTGGAGTAGAGGTGCTATGCCATCTTCTGGAGTAAAAGGTTGGAGGATCATTAGGGTTGTTTAGAAGGGTTAGGTTATTGTCGTCTTGCCAGTTTTCTATCTCTTCGCCCCTTCTATCTAGCTGGTTGTATCCCCAGCTTTGGGAATGGCTGTTGAAGTCTCCCACCGCTATGAAGTTGCCAATGGGGACATCTATGCTAGTCATGTTCAGTGGTATGTCATTGGGGCAGTAAAAGTTTAGGAGATCCAGTTCCAGAGTGTTATGTTTTAGATGGATTACTTGGTATTCTGCACCTTCTTTATATGTCTTGGATTCTATAGCGTTGAGGTTATTCCTTATCAGTGTTAGTATGCCACCCTTCTTCCGATCTTTTCTGTCAACTCTGAAGCATTGATAGCCCCGTATCTTAAAATGTTTTCCTTCCTGTAGGTGGGTTTCTTGTATGCAGCATATGCTAATTTCTTTCCGAAATAGGGTATTCTCTAGTTCAGTCTTTTTGTTGTTGACTCCCTCTGCATTCCAATGCATGACATTCAGAGGGGCCGTCGTCTTATCTGGTTGGCCAGTTACTTTCTCCTTCCGCCTCCTGGCTCCATTTGGCGGACTAAGGAGACCTCCAGTAGCTGAGGGTGGATTCTGTCGAGGCTCAGAATCCGGCACTGCTCCTGCCTGGAGGGACTTCACAGGGCGAGCACCATAACGATAATTTTTTGACATCTGTTGTGTAGACATATTAAACCAAAGCGGGTTGCATGGTACCATGGTTGCTGGTGCGCCTCCTGGCCTGGTACATCTGACTTCAGCACCTGTTTCTTAAGGCAGAGTGTGCTCATGCCTCCCCCTCTGGCTGGGGGATTTGATTTTGCCTTTACCTCGTTTGCTGTCCCATCTTGCCTCCCGCTGGGGTTGATACCCAACCTTCGGCAAGATTACTGGGTATAACGGGGTCCACCACGAGTAGGTGAGGTAGACTTGGGCAGGAGAGGCTAAGAGACATGTTGAGTCTTGTATTGCGCATCACTGCCCCATTTGGACCCCGATTTCGAAAGTAACCTACATTGGAAAGTCTGTCAAGTTTTTGTCACAATTTAACAGTGAAAATGGCGCGAAATTGAACGTGCCCTGTGTTTTCTTATGTGTCAGACATTGTCGCAAAACGCATTTCGCACTCTTGGTCTTCAATCCGTTTTGATATTAAGCTTGGTTGTGAAGTTTGGCGTTTTATTATTTTCAGCCCTAAAAATGAATTCGTGACAATGTTATACTGCAGCAGAAAAGCTCTTAGTGGTAAAATATGCAGAATCTAACGGCAATCGGGCAGCAAGTCGACATTTTTCCATTAACGAGTGTAACATTCGATTATGGCGAACAAAACAAAGAGGTGCTGCAAGTGTTGCCTAGTAAGAAAAAGGCGAATCGTGGGTCACCACCAGATCTTCCAGACCTAGAAAAAACATTATTGGAGTGGGTAGTGGATAGAAGGCAACAAGGCATCGGTGTTTCATGCATTGAAATATGACTTAAAGCTCTGGAATTTACAAAATCTCGTACAGGCACAACACCATTTAAAGCGCCATATTGGGCAGTTCGTTTTATGAAGCGACATGGTCTTTCAGTCCAAAGTACCTAAAATGTAGGTGTTGCGTACCTATTTCTGTTTGTTATTATACTTTCAGTTTTTTAAACAAATATTTCATAAAATAAAATCTTGAAAAATTATGGTGCGTATTATACACGAATTTCCATTTTACCAGAAAATTGTGGGCTAAATCAAGCATGCGTATTATACGCGAGTGCGTATTATACGCGAGATTTTACGGTATATATATATATATATATATATATTCTTCTTCTTCTTCTGTCCTTAGCCAACGACCGGCAAAGCAGTCAGTGGCCATTACGCCTAGTGGCGTCTTAAGGGTACAGCGAATAGATTTTCTTTGCCGTTGTTCCCATCACGCCTAATGGCGTCTTTAGGGCAACGACAAATCAATCTGTTTGTCGTTGTTTCCGTAATCAAAGTGACTGGCAAACGGGTGATCAGCCCGTTGGGTATATATATATATATATATATATATATATATATATATATATATATATATATATATATATATATATATATATATATATATATATATATATATATATATATATATATATATATATATATATATATATGTAAATCATATGTAAACTTACAAATCCATTGCATTCCATGTTTTCAACATCCATCCTTCAGCACAAGAGTAGATAGTGTATATACTAAATAAATAATAAGGAAATTGTATTTGAACGACTTGTCAATTTTATAATTGTTAAGTAAAATCTGTTTCCTTGTTTTAATATCACAGTTAGTTACACAGCGGGGGTGGCAATTTATGACTGTCTCCTCTCTACTAATTTTTCGAGATCAGATCATTCACAGCCGTAACTAAGTTGTGATACCAGTAGTTCTCTCAGACACTGGGACTTCACCATTTTCTGCAGAAATTCTATTTCTGTAATTGTCAGTACTATACTAATCCTAGAGTCACTAAAAACCTCACGCTACACGAGCTTCATACCAAATTTAATTGCTTATCGCTAAATCTAGAAAGTCTCACATAATCGCAGAAAATTTGATTTTGCCAGCTATAAGGGAGTTTGTGAGTACAGTTATGCATAAGTCATCTGAACAAATAATTAAAGCAATTCCGCCCAGCAATACATCTGTCTAAAGAAGAATAGATGAAATGGCTGAGAATGTTGAAAATACAATGTGCAACATACTTAGGACAACAGAATTTGCATTGCAGTTGGACGAGTCAATTTTGCCAGGCAACTAATCTTTGCTTCTTGCATATGTTCGCTTCGTAAATGATGAAAGCTTGGTTCAAGAGCTGTTATTTGCTAAGCAACTTTTAACTGATACAAAAGGGGAGTCAATATTTCCTGTAGTTGAGACATTTTTCAAAGAGAAGGACATTCTGCTGACTAACATTTTTGCTTGTGCAACAGATGGGGTATCATCAATGAAACGTTGTTACCGCGGGTTTATCGCTTTCTTAAAGGAAGCTGTACCTGGTATATTTACAATACACTGTGTGATTCACAGACAACATCTTGTCGCAAAAAATATAAGTGATCGGCTTCACAAATCATTAAATACTGGTATCCCAGCGATTAACAAAATTAAGTCCCATGCTTTCAATTTTCGTCTATTTCGAGAGCTTTGTACTGAGAATGATGAACAGTTTGAACGTTTGCTGATGCACACAGAAGTCAGGTGGCTCTCAAAAGGAAATTGTCTGAGACGCTTTTATGCTCTTTTTGAAACTGTGGTAGAATTCTTCAAAAACTCGCATGCTTCACTCAGTACAGAACTAACGAATATCAGGCATGACACTGCATATTTGTCAGATTTATTCACAAAGATTAACGAAATAAATCTACAACTGCAAGGAAATGATATTAATCTTATTAAAGTCAAATCTGTCGTCTCCACGTTTCTGGCCAAATTAACGCTATTCAAACGTAATATTGGCCGTCGCGAGTTAATCCAATTTCCTAGCCTCTTAGAGTTGGATGAGGAAGATAAAATACCAGAGGATAATCTTCAAGTATATTGTGCACACCTTGAGTTATCTACCCTTCCAAGATGGAGGTGAAATTCGTTTCTCACCTTAGACGCCGAAAGAAAAACATCAGGAATGTGTATATTTCGATGGATATCACCATGTTATGTTAAATTATAGAATAAGAGATACACCAGAGTATCTAGTGGTGTAGATATTTTCCTATAACTGACCTCGAAACCCTTGAATCGGTCGGTTGGATCGGAGGGTTGATCAGTGAGTTAACAATTCACTATCGTAAAACAAGCTATTGTTACCGAAACAGAACCAGGCTCGACAGTAAACATGACTCACTCTAATATCTTGGGGGGGCTAAGGAGATTTCTAAAATTGGATACTGGAATGTAAGAACTATGTATCAAGACGGAAAATTGGAAGAAGTAATTAAAGAAATGGATAATTATAAGTTGGACTTATTGGGTGTCAGCGAGTGTAGATGGACGGGGAAGGGCATAAAATATATTTCAGAAGAAAAAAAGCAAATTATATACTCTGGTAGTAATGATAATCGTCACACAGAGGGAGTAGCCATCCTAATGACACAGAAAGCAGCAGCATCGCTTATCAGCTGGGTACCTATCAATGAGAGGCTAATATTAGCTAGATTTCAGACACGATTTTTCAAGCTCTCAATTGTACAATGTTATGCACCAACTAACGACGCTCTTGATACCACAAAAGATGACTTCTATGAAGCACTTCTAAGTACCATCAACACAATACCCAAGCATGACATAATAGCAGTCATGGGTGATTTTAACGCCAAAGTAGGTGACAACAACGATGGAGTACAAAGATATCTCGGTACTCATGGCATAGGCTGTATGAATCAAAATGGCGAAAGACTTCTAGAACTTTGTGAAATATCAAACCTCGTTGTGGCAGACACCATCTTTCCACATAAGAATATCCACAAGATAACATGGAATTCACCTGATGGCAGAACTAAGAACCAGATAGATCACTTCTGCATAAGCGCTAAATTTCGCTCATCAGTTCAAGACGTCAGAGCATACAGAGGTGCAGAGATCGGAAGCGATCATAACCTCTGCATAGCTAAAATGAGAATTAAACTGAAGAAGTTATACCAACCGAATAAAAATAGAAGAATAGATGTACACAGACTGCAATCAAATGATATAAAGAAGGAATATAATGTCAAATGAACAACTATTTCGATGCTTTAGGCAAAATTGACAACGATATCACCACCAAGACAATCGATACTAAATGGGAACAACTGAGAACAGCAATGACAGAAGCAGCTGTAGCGACCACCGGATACCTAGTACATAAAAAGAAAAAATGGATGAGAGAAGATACTTGGGATAAAATACAAGAAAGGAAAACAGCAAAACTTAAACTACTAGCGGCAAGTACACATAATGCAGTTGAATCTTGCAAACTAACTTATAACTTGTTAAATAAAGAAGTGAAGACAAAAACTCGAAGAGATAAAAGACATTTCATCAATGAACTGGCCGTAGAAGCTGAAAATGCTGCAAGAACTGGTAATAGTAGGTGCCTTTATCAAATTACAAAACAACTATGTCACCAGCCTACTGCTATGGAAACACCTGTTAAAGGTAAATTAGGGAATTCAATACCAACAGAAAAAGAACAAATGAAGAGATGGGCTGAGCACTTCATGGAGGTGCTAAACAGACCACCACCAACAGTAACACCTGATTTTAATAATGAAACATCCACAACCACTTTGCCAATAATCACCTTCGTCGATTTTCAAAAAGCCTTTGATAGTCTACACCGCCCATCATTGTGGAAGATACTTACAATCTATGGTTTTCCAACAAAATATGTGAATATAATCAAAGCGCTATATGACAATGCAAGATGTTGTGTTAGAACAAATAAAGGGAATACAGAATGGTTTACAGTAGAAACAGGGGTGAAACAAGGCTGTATTATGTCACCACTACTTTTTGGAATAGCTATTGATTGGGTTATGAGAAACTATACCCACAATGAACAATTGGGTATAAAATGGACAAATGGAAAATTCCTGGGGGACCTGGATTTCGCAGATGATGTAGCATTCTTAAGTTCAACACCAAGACAATCCCAAGAAGCAATAAATAATTTGTGTCATCTCTCGGTTAAAATTGGTCTCCAAATAAATGCCTCTAAAACTAAAGCTATGAACTTTTCTAACGAGACCTTTGATATCATCTTGAACGGGGAAAAACTACAGAAAGTTGAAAGTTTCAATTATTTAGGCAGTAAAATGACTCAGGATGGTGACACAACAAGAGAAATCCATACTAGAATTGCTTTGGCAGCTAGCGCCTTCAATAGATTATCTAACATTTGGAAATTACGATCATTGAATATACATACCAAGCTTCGTCTGTTTAATTCAAATGTTATCTCAGTGTTAACATACGGCTGTGAGAGTTGGAAAATAACAAAATCATTGGAGAACAAGCTGAATACATTCGAGAACAAATGTCTTAGAAAACTCATGAACATCAGTTGGAAAGAATTCAAGACTAATCGACAAATAAGAGAAGACTCTAGGCAGAAATATGTCTCCGACTATATAAGGAAAAGACGATGGTCATATATCGGTCATGTCCTACGAATGCAAAACAACAGAATACCACTACAGGCGCTCACTTGGGTTCCTGAGGGTAAGCGGAAAAAAGGAAGACCAAAAGAAACACTCAGAAGAACAATAATAAGAGAAGGAAGAACGTTGGGCCTAAATAATGTGCAAGAGCTAAGAGGAGTGGCGTCACAACGAACAACCTGGAGAGCACTGGTTTCTGCCTTATGCGCCGTGTTTGGCGCTTAAAGAATTTATTATTATTATTAGATATGCTGCATAAAGACACGTCTCAGAGGTTTCAGGATCTTCTTTTGACCACGATTCCATACTGGATAATAAATCCATTCCTGGACACGTGCAGTGAGGAACTAGGAAGGGTGGAAGAGGAACTGATATCGCTACAAAATGACGTTGAGCTTAAGCCAATGTTCAAAATACCATATCAAGACTTTTGGTTGCAGAATGAAATCTCTGAACGTTATCCTGCAGTGTGGGGGAAAGGTTAAGATATTCTGTATTGCCTTTCCAACATCGTATTTAGTAGAGCGTGGTTTCAGCGCGGTTGTCCAACTTCTTTCGAAGCAGAGAAACAGACTGCAGATTACTGAACGTGGAGATCTGAGACTCCTTCTAAGTAACTTTCAGCCTGATGTTGAGAAGCTGAAATCACTACACCAGGCACATCCATCTCACTGAAGTTAAAAATGAAGTAAGTTTGTTACTAATTTACTTTCGCATACTGCTGTTTGTTTTACTGCATTAAGTAATTAAGTTTTTCTTTTTTAAATTAAGTTAATAAATAAGCGTATCTGTAGCTTTATATTAGAATGTGATAAATTGAGCAATTAGTTGTTACTGTATTAACAGTTGCTCTTATTTTTCACTCTTTACATTTTTTTATGTACTGTGGGGAAATGCTGGGGGGCGCTGGGGACATGCTCTGGGAGCCAAGGTGACCCAAAAAAGTTGGGGAAACACTGGTTTACTCGTACATCAAAGGATTCTCACAAGTACCTGAATTCCCATAAACCGGCTAAAAAGCTGCGCTACGGTTGGGTGGTGATTAGTACCAGACTGGACGGGCTAGATGGTAATGTCTGAATCGATAAATAGTCATTTGCTTCAGACGTAGTTCGTTCTTTCGTGAAAGGAAAATTAGTGAAACATACGCTTTGTGTTAGTAAAATAGTGAAGATGTCTAAAAGGGAAAGAAACTGTGCCGGTGTAGATAAACTTTATAATTTAGAGGAAGCCATAAATATGTTATTAGATAGTGATAACAGTGAAAGTTTGTTGAGTGACAATAAAATTAGCACTGAAATTGATATTGAAACAAACAGCGACAGTGAAAGTTTGTTGAGTGACTGTAAAGACGTTATTTCTTACTACACCTGTAGTACACCACTGTAAAGTATCAGTCTGTCTGCTCTGTAAGGAAGAGTGGTGTGTTGTTGAGATCAGGCATGCTCCAGTCTACCCAGCTGTAAATGGGTAACTCACCCTAGTCCTGAGTTAGGGAAGGCAAAGGCTCCAGGGGAAGCAGGCCCTAAACTTGGTCACTTCAGCCGACGCAGGATGGTGTATGTATGAAGTAGTAGTGTAGAGTGTGATTACCGCGAATGGTGTACTGTTCGTGTGCTGACCAATATAATCACTCATACACATGTGTCTACAAGGCACCAATGCAGACTGCTGGAATCTTAGTTTACTCAATTTATTCAGACGTACACACTGGGACATACGAGTACATCAGGCTTTGTTGACATAACAATTTGTAGGTATACATAGCAGATCTGAAGTCATGACACATGCAGAAATAATGGGTAGTACATCAAAGTTCAATGTCATGATACATCATCTTATGAAACAACGAAAAGGGGGTTTCTAGCAGGATTGAGATCTCTCTGTCACTGTCCGATAATAAGATAAATAATCTGTTCTCTTGGCAGTGATCAAAACAGACGATGACCGAAATCCAACATGGCTACCTTCCTGAGTTGTCGTTCACTCATTCATAGGAAGAATATCAGCCAAAGTTAATTTACAATGGATATATAAAGGATTTCATAAATGGTTCCATGCAGCACTACGGTGATCAGGTTAGTTCACGTAGCCATAACCGCTGCAGGAAAATCTGTCATCTTCGTCGATACAAAACACGACACTAGCATATCGAAGCACCCAAAAGTCAAGCTAGGCCTAACCGACGAGAGATCATCAAAAATACGAGCTGGGTTTACCTGGAGTCCGAATCATCTATATACTGACATAAGGAGAGTCTCTAACACAAACTATCGTAGAGACACTATCTCCTCCAGAAGAAAAAAAACCACTTCGTAAGACATTTTTTTCTTGACGAAGGGACCAGCTCTTGAAAAACGTACCCCGCCATTCTTAGCAGTACATCGGAACTCATCACGACTTGTTAAGACAACTCATACTTCCGCTAACAAGAATCTAGTCCCTCATACCCATCCAAAATATACAATATAGGACTGATTCTACTTGTACTAATAATATGTAATACATATGAATTCAGGCCATAAACACAATAAGCAAAGTAATATATTTTCTGGCCCTAAAATTAAGTACAAACGCAAGCGTACTATTCTTGCGCTGGATCGATATCCAGACCGATTACTCCTATAATCAAAAGTGTGAATCAAACATGGATTATCTCGCTTTTACAATAAACAGCATTTTCATACACAGATGGATGCATGTCTATATTTTTCCCATATTAAATAACCATATCGATTTTTTTGTAATATGTGCGTCAAAAATATGCACGCAACAGATTACCACACCCCTCGGGAAAAAAAAAATGGTACATTTTTTTTTTGAAATACATCTAGGAGCAACATACAATAGGCTCACAACGCACCAATAACAATGCGCAGATGATAAGCATAAGTTTTATGACCTTAGAGAAAGCACTTCTCTAAGTATTAATATTTCCAGAGAGGTGTCACCAACGCATACTACAATATTAGCAATGACACAATTTCCACATTAGTTTATATATAAATTCCATCTAAGATATCTTAACATCATGATCATCAAAGACGAAAAACATTGAAAAAATCAGCGGTGAATAAATATCCATGAACCGCTAAGTAGTGTTACAATCAATATATGATATATTACATATGTGTACACATTTCAACATAGAAACAATTGTATCAAAGCTGTATAACAGTTATGAATCATGTGGGCATCTAGACAAAATATCTGCCATCACATTTTCTGACCCACGGATAGCTCGCACCGAAAAATGAAATGGCTGTAGAGCAATCGCGTATCCCGTTGATCTCGCGCTCTTCAGATTTTTACTCTGAATAGCCGTAAGAGCTTTCTGGTCAGTTTCCACAATGAAATGCGCGCCCAGAAGAAATCTTTGTAGTTTAAGGATTGACCAAACCATAGCCAATAATTCACGGTCTAGGACCGAGTAATTCTTCTCTGCGGCATTTAATTTCCGAGAAATATACATCACAGGATGCAGAGTTCCAGAGTACTCTTGCATTAGTGCAGCTCCAATCCCGGTGGATGAAGCGTCACTACGAAGAATAAATGTCTTATCCTTAGAAGGTAATACTAGGATAGGTGAAGTAGAAAACATAGTTTTAACCTTATCCAAAGAGGATTGACATTCTTGAGTCCAATGGACTACATTAGGAGACCCTTTCTTTAGCAAGGAAGAAAGAGGTGACATAATGGAGGACAGATTCGGTATGAATCGTCCATAAAATTGTATTAGACCTAAGAGACTTCGTACTTGCTTTTTAGTCTTAGGAATAGAAATGTTAAGTATCTTACTTGTATTATGGTCTTCTGTTTTTAGGAACCCATGACCAACACGGTGTCCTAAGAAAGATATTTCGCTAAAACCAATACATGCTTTCGATGGTTTCGCTGTCAGGTTATGCTCGCGTAAGATAGACAATAGTTCATTTATACCATTATAGTGATCGTTCCAAGTATCACTGAAAAGACAGATGTCATCAAGATACGCAATGACATCTGAGCGATGAGATAGGATTCGACGCATCATGCGTACAAATGTAGCAGGGGCGTTCATAAGACCGAAAGGCATGAAATTCCATTGGAATAGACCCCTAGGCGTCGAAAAAGCAGTAAACGGTTTGGCGGTTTCGGATAGTGGAACTTGCCAATATCCCTTAGACAAATCGAGTTTAGTAAAGAAGTGAGAATTCGATAGTCTCGTAAGTAGCTCTTCTAGTAAAGGCATAGGTTCAGCATCGAATTTAGTCACTTGATTCAATTTGCGATAATCCACGCAAAGACGTATGTTATTGTCTTTTTTCCGTACTATAACCATCGGCGAAGAATATGCTGATGTGGATGGTTCAATAATTTTTAACTCTATCATCTCATCTAACTCTTTCTCTACCTGTGCTTGGAAATGTATCGGGATAGGATACGGTCTGACTCTTATAGGACTATGGTCAGTAAGAATAATGTCATGTTGAATGACATCCGTTTGACCAGGAATGTCAGTAAGGACATCCTGAAATTGTTCTAACATAGTAGAAACTTGTTTCTGCTCTCCTGGAGATAATTCTGGAGAAATTGCAACATCTTTCCATGATTCATTAGAGTGAAGAGGAATCAGTGGAAAAGGTAAATTTACATCCGAGAAACTCGTTTCCTCATCCTGTATTACTGACAGAGATGAGTACTGTCCATGTTGGACTGGAAAATCGTCCGTTGCCTGGAAAACAGGTTGTAAATAATCAGGACGTTCATGGAATTCCGTGAGCATGTTGATGTGGAAGGTTTTACGCTTCCCGTCAATATCGACGATATAGTCAACATCGGAAACCTTTGATATTATATCGTACGGACCTTTCCAAGAAATGAGAAGTCTATTTTCCCTACAAGGTAGCAAGACAAATGCTTTGTCACCTGGACAAAGTTGACGCAAACATCTCTTTTTATTGGCAAATTCCCTTGCCTTCTGTTTCGCAAATTTAGAAGAAGCAGTTGCCAATTTGCATGCTTCAATAATCTTGTGTCTAAGTGCGATGACATATTCATAAGAGGATTTTGTGTCATCGACAATATTATCAGCAGTTATAAGATCATGAAGTAAGGACATAGGACCTCGCGGTTTCGCGCCAAAGACAAGTTCAAAGGGAGAAAATCCTGTATGTTCGTTGGCGACCTCTCTATATGCAAAGAGAGCCGCGGGTAAAACCCTATCCCAATCCTGAGGATGATCTTCTGTTATCTTACCTAGTAGGTTTTTCAGAGTTCTATTCAAACGTTCCACCATCCCATTGGACATAGGATGATAAATACTACTCAGCGATCTCTCTATCTTCAGAGTCGACATTACTTGAGACATGGTATCCGATACATGGTAATCTTGGTTTTGATATTTATTCCAATTAACCTTTTTATCAAATTTATTTTTAGCTCCTTGGAATTTGTGTGAGTAATTCTGATTATATTCTGTTGCCGAAGCAACTGGCATACTCTCTTTAATGTTAGAGTTACTAAGAATCATGTCAGGGTGTGCCGTGGCATACTGGTCACAATATTCTTCCATTTGCTTTATTGTACTAGGTTTACGCTCATGTAAGAACTCTAGGAATGATTTATTTACAGAAGACATGACCTTGTCTCTTAGCAATAAATCTGTAAGACCATCAAATGTTTTCTCTGTTTTGGATAATTCAATCCATCGTGAAAGTGTAATTCGTGCTTTTGAGATGAAATCTGAGAATTCTACACCTACCTCAGGTCTCATTGTTTTAAACAAAAGACGGTAACCTTCCTCAGACAGCTGATATCTCTTTATCAAAGCTGCCCTAACAGCATCATAATTGTCTTTGTCGGCCTCTTCAACAAAATATAACTTACTCAGAGACTCCCCTTTTAGATTTTCAGACAACTGATTCACATACTGTGATTTGTCAACATTATGAGATCGACAAGCCCGTTCAAATCTAGAAAGCCAAAATGTTATGTCATCACTGGTAGGGTTAAACGCTGGTACTTTGACCTTGTACACAAAGGGTTTACCATTACCACCAGATGCCTGATTAACATTACTCATACATGTCAATTTTAATTTCTCTAATTCAAACTCATGTTCTCTTATTGCTTTTCTCTCTTCAGCTTCTCTATCTAATCTTTTCTGTTCTGCAGCAGCTTCTAGTTTTTTCTGTTCTGCAGCAGCAGCAACTTCTAGTTTTTTCTGTTCTGCAGCAGCAGCAACTTCTAGTTTTTTCTGTTCTGCAGCAGCTTCTAATTTCTTCTGTTCTGCCTCAAATCTCCTTTCCTCCACTTGCATCTGCAATTTCTTAAGTTCAGCAGCAGTATCAGCTTCTTTTTCTAATCTTTTTTCTTCAGCTAAGGCTTTCCTTTCTTCTGCAGCAGCTTTTTTTTCTTCTATTTGAAGTTTTCTCTCCTGAGCCGCAGCTTTTTTTTCCTCAGCAGCAATTTTTTTTTCTTCAACAGCAGCAGCAATTTTTTTCTCTTCTGCAGCTAATGCTTTGTCATATTGAGCAACAGCCCATTGTTCTAAGTCTTTTCTAGTCTTATCAAAAGATTTTCCTAGTGTAATGAAATAATCTAAGGTAGACATATTGTCTTCTTAAATCAGAAACCTGAAAAAGTAAATGTGGTAATTTCCTATTACTCGTAGGTTTTTGATCCGCAGTGAATATGGGTATTTTAGATTTATCTCCCTTTAAAATTTTTTTGTTCCGGGCATTTCGCGGGGTATCGAATTGGGTTTCCAATTGATAAGTATCGCACTACTATTATATATTCTCTCGCTGTCTTTCTTTCGCTGTTATTCATTCTTCCATCGCTACATCACGTTTTTTGCTTTTTATCAGGTGTTTTTGCTGGTGTAGGCTTTAATATAAGTATCGCACTATTATTATATATTTTTTCGCTGTCTTTCTTTCGCTGTTATTCATTCTTCCATCGCTACATTGGTGGATCCATGATCCATAAGTAGCAATAAAGTAGGCCTAAGTGATGATGACGATAAAAATATTTGATACCAGCTGACTAATACATGGTAGTCATCCTTCTCTTTATCAGGCTTAGCAGCAGCTCTTACGCTCGCAGTAACAATAGCCTATGTGAAACATGTTTGGGATTCAAACCCTCTACGCCTGAAGGCATTCATGCTGACAGGATGCTTTATACAACTGGCTGGAATCTGGCCTTGTGGCATATCTAGTGTTGGCTATATCACAAAACCGAGGTGTTTATTGCTTATAATTTTTTTTGTGCATCTTTGTAATTTTTATTGATATCAAATGCTAAAAGAAGTAAAACAAGAAATACACCTGATTGGGATCAAAAGTACATCAAAAGATAAAACAAGAAAAGCACAGAGCAATTTTTGGTATGGTCAGTTGCTGTTAAAACTGGAAATGAATTAGTTTTTAAAAGAGCTTAGATAATTTATTCTTGCCTTATAGGGTTGGTAGTTAGTTGTTTTTACATACTTTTAACTTTTAGTCTTAGATTTGACATAATGTGAGACCATGGCTTCCTTGAGAGAATTGATAAGCTTATGGTTCTCTGTAGTATGGGATTAGTCTTTTTTTTTTGTGTGCCGTTGAGAGGCTTGGTAGTTTGTGATTATCTTTGATCGTCATTCAACAAGGAGCCACAACCAAAGCTGGTATTCTGGCAGGAAACCTCCTTACTTGCTTCCATCTGCTGTTGTTGATGTGGTTTCTGTTTGTTTTACATGATGATGTTCCTAGTGACATGTACAATGTCATATTAATTGCCACTTCACATCACAATGTTTCACTTCTTGCTTTTGTAGTTATTTTAATATACAGACATAAATAAACAATGTGGATGTAGATGACATGCCAAGTGATTTTTTATTTTCTGGTATGAGCATATTGTATTACACTGCTTCAGATCACAATATGTCACTTATTGCATATGCACTTATATCATCTTGTCACATATATGAATACTTGGCATGAATATCAAATTCCAAGTAATGTTTTGTTATCCTGCATGTGCCATCATTTTCTGGTATAAGCAGATTGTTCATTACACTGCTTCAGATCACAATATGTTACTTATTGCATATGCACTTATTTCAACTTCTGACATATATACACACTGAGCATGAATATCCAATGCCAAGTAATTTTTATTTTTATCCTGCATGAGCCATAAATTTTCTGATATAAGCAGATTGTTCATTACATTAGTATTGTTTATAGAGCTGAAAATATTGATAAGTTGTACTGCGTTAGTCCTCTGTAATATTTTTATTACAATATTTCAGTTCTTGTTTAACCTATTTTTTTAACACATATGTCTATGCTTTGTTACATTTTTATATTTTTCCCCTTATTAAATTTGTCAAATGCTTTAGTATTGTTTATAAAGCTGAAAATATTGAAAAGTTTTACTGCATTGGACCTCTGTAATATTTTTATTACAATATATTATGAGTTGTTTGTAGTTTAACCTATTTTTTAACACACATGTCTATGCTTTGTTAGATGTTTATAATTTATCCCTTATTAAATTTGTCAAATGCATTACTATTGTTTATAAAGGTGAAAATATTGATAAGCTTTACTGCATTGGTCCTCTATAATATTTTTTATTCTAATATATTATCAATTGTTTCTAGTTTAACCTTCTACAAAATTAAATACTTCATCACTAGGCTAATTGGTGTTGTGTTGTGTCTTTTCTGTGCTGCAGTTCCATTATTTGTTTACTTATTGTAAGTCCCATTACAAAAGAAAGCAATAGGTTATGATAGGTTTTTTGAACACCACATTTGAAAGCTGGTGTTTTTGGGTGCAAGGTATACCCAATTCACCCCCATGTGGGTTATAATTTGGGTATATAGTATTCATCACTCCATATAGTGTATTATTTTGTTCTTTGTCTTATGTGTTGGCTCTTCCATGATGTAATGTATCTGCCTTTTGCTGTGGCAATGTTTAATGTATGTGGTTGTTATGATTAAAATTCATAACGATTATGTATGTATTATAGTAAGCTCGACAGGGCTCCATTTCTGATAATTTTATAAGGAATTACTCATTAATAAAGGAAGTGATGTCATACCGATATGGTGTAGATGCAGACATACATTTTGAAGCAGAAGATTGGGGTGATCGTCTGCTAGAGAGATGTTCATTGTGTTTCAATGTGAGCAGACGTATGTGTGAAAGCTCCTGCAGTCTATTGTGTTTTTTCCTGAATCTTAACATCACTAGGGCATCATGATGCTATGTTGAGGTGTCCTTAGTTTCTTCGAATCTCAGGAAGTATTTATGACGACAATGTCTATTAAATGAAGATATATAATACAAATTGTGAGAATGCCAGGACATCGTCTCCATAGTGAACATTAAGAAGACTGCCTATTACTTCATTTGGCATTGGGCTTATATTCTATGTCATGGAGCTTTGTGTCAAGTGAAGAAAAAACTGTATATCGTTAATATTCCATTTGTGGCGATGTCATAAGAGGTTTTGATGTTAATAAAAGTATAGACCTAGGCTATCCTGGACAAATAGGTGTATCAGAGGATACCAGGATAGTGCCAGATAAGAGACTGGTCTTATAAGTAATACCCCCTTCTCCGAAAAGAGCAAAGGTGTATAGACATCAAAGTGGGGTCAAGCTATGTAAGTTCTCAGAGTAGATGATGATGTACTCTGAATCCCTAACGGCTACCTCTCCTGATCCCAAATTGGTTTAGCTACGGGTCTAGGGGAATGTATTTAATATAATTAATGATTAATTTCAAACAGAACTTCAACTTTAATATAATTATTTAAGCAAGGCTGTATGAAGATTTATGTACAATTTAATTTTCCTGAACCTCAATCTTTTTGGTCAGGAATTCTCAAAATCAAGAAACTGTTATTTACATAATAACATAAATATTTTAGAAAATCTGTTCCATTTCTGTAAAAGGGGTCACTGGAATGACTACACACACAGTTCCTGTTCATAATACTGATACTGCTGCTAGTTCTACACTGTAAGGTCTGATACTGACTGGCCGTAAAAGGGTTCTTAGCACTGCTCTTTTAGTTCAAACGGCAAAGGCTTGGTCATACGGTCTTTTAGGATACGTCAGCTCGGCGTGTAGTTTATGATGCAACGGCAGAAAACCCCAATAGGTTGTTACTATTTATAGAACGACGCCCGACCAATCAGAGGAAAAGTCAAAAAGTTAATTTTTGAGACTAGTAAATTATGCGGTTCTAAGCGTGTTTGTATGATCTGACCAAATTTTAATACTTTATATTATAGTTATTAGTGGACAGATTTTAATTATCGAAAGTGATAATCAAACGGCCAATTTCTCTCTATTGTTCTATATAGTTTTCCCTTAGTTATTCCTTTGCATTTCAATCTGGGTAATTTTTAATTAATTAAATTGGGCATTACCCTGATGTGATAATATCACTAAATAAAATTTTTCAAAGTTAATATAATTTTATTATGAGGGAATCTTTATGTTTATGTGTTAAGCAATATTAGCGCTATAATTCGAGATATCCCTTTAATTTTAATTATCTTTAGTTATTAAGAAATAAATTATCTACGTTCGGTCAAAAACACAAAATAGGCATTATTTCCACGTCAACAAATATTTTCTTATCACTACAAAAAAGAAAACGATTTGATTGTTTGTTAAATTTGTACTATGCTCTTAGATAAATTTTGGGTGGGCGGTAACTTTTGACTTGTTTCCTAGACAAATTCAAATACACTAGATGAATTGTTGGCGGTAAATTTGACTGGGCCCTCAGACAAATTTCAAATACTGTAGTTATTTATAGATTTAAAAATACGTTAACTAGTTTTTTTTGGGCGGGAAATTTGAGCGTGGTGGTCACACAGATTCAAAATTTTTACGACAGGCGACGAACTGGAACGGACTACGACTAATGGAACATGGAGCACAAGAAGTATAAATGGGAAAGAAGAGGAGCTGGTGGAAGAGATGAGGAAAGCAAAACTAGAAATCCTGGCTATAACGGAAACGAAGAAAAAAGGACAAGGAGTCATGGATCTCGATGGCGAATAACTGCTCTACAGTGGCGTACCCACATCTGAAAGAGCTAAAGGGGGCGTAGGATGTATTGTGACCAAAAACCAAAAAGATAGTATCAAAGGATGAAAATTTGTCTCAGAGCGCATTACGTTTGTACAACTAAAAGAAGGAGAGACTATAGTCAACCTGGTCATAGTGTATGGGCCAAATGAGGATGAGAGAGTAGAGTTCAAGGAGGAATTCTTCGAGCTGCTTTAAAAGACAGATGCAATTATCATGCTCGGAGATTTCAATGCCAGAGATGGAAATGACCATGCTAGATGAGGTGGAGTAATCGGAAGATATGGAGAAGATACTGTCAATGACAATGGAAAGCGACTGCTTAGATTACGCAGTGAGCAGAATCTGATAATTACAAACACAAAGTTCCCCCATAAGCGCATACATGCATACACAAGATGTGAACCAACAAAGAATGAGAAGTCGGTGATGGACTATGCCATAGTCAGGAGGAGCTCATGCAAATATGTCCGAGATGCCAGAGTCTGGAGGGGGCCAGAGATTGGAAGTGATTGTCGTAGATTTTATTGAGATAGGTTCAAGATGTTTAGGGTCCCGTCTGAGCAAAGGTGATAATGATAAACTATGTGAGAATAAGGGGTAAGAAATAGCTTTACTTTTCACAAGGATGAGAGTGTTAGAGAAAGGACAGTCTCTAGATTGAGTAATTGCTCTAATCCAGCCTATCTTACGACAATATTTAATAAGACGCACTTTCTCTCCTGGTATATATATATATATATATATATATATATATATATATATATATATATATATATATATATATATATATATATATATATATATATATATATCACTTACACTTCACTTACATATACACAATTCTGTGACATAATACGTACAGACGTGAACCAAGCTATGGATAACATATATTGGGCAGGGGTTTTGACCAACACGATAACTTAAGGTTTAACATCTTAAAAAATCACAACATCAATATTATCTATCAGAACGTATAGTTTACAGACATCAAAATGCAAGAAATTTTTTTAGCCCAATAGGCCCTCCTGAATATAAAATCGAGGTTCTGGGACTGTGTAAAAGAAAGTGGAAGGGGGTAGACAAGAAGAAATTCATCACAGGTGAATTGGTGCTGTCCTCAGGACACGAAGACGTAAGTTCACACCACAGTGAAGGGGTAGCTCTTATGTTATCTAAAGAAGAACAGAAAGCACTCATTGAATGGGAAGCCGTTGGACCCAGAATAATAACAGCAACTTTTAAAACAGCTAAAAAGAAAATAAATATAAATGTTATCCAATGTTATGCACCAACTAATGACAAAGAAGAGTCTGTGAAAGAAGATCTTATACTAGACTAAAGAAATTATGGAAAAAGAAGAGACATCACAATTTATTTTGATGTGTGAGATGAATGCAAAGATAGGTATAGTCAACACCGGCTTTGAAGAAGTCATGGGAAAACATGGGCTGGGAATAATGAATTAAAATGGGGAACTATTCTCAAACTTCTGTGCTTCAAATCAACTGGCTATAGGAGGAAGCATGTTTCCACATAAGAGAATACACAAGGCAACATGGATATCACCAGAACATAGAACGGAAAATCAGAATGATCATATATGCATAAACAAGAAGTTTAGATCATAATTGCAGGATGTAAAGGTATATAGAGGAGCAGATGTGGCATCACATCACCACCTTCTGATAGCCAAAGTAAAAATGAAACTCAAGAGATATGCAAAATTATAGACAACAATTTAATGTAGGACATCTAAGAAATCAAGAGACCACTCTGGTATTAAATTATACTTAAAACCCACAAGCTTCTAGCTAATATTATCGTGCTTTAACACGAGATGTAAATTCTGGTAATTCACAAAATTACGCATGATGAATAAAGGTAGATTTATCTCTAATTATCAATCACTTACCGTATATAAATTAATATAAAGCGTCTCTTACTGGAGGAATAGCAAGAAATTAAATTTACTTATTACAGCTGGAACTATTTAATATGCTTATGTAATAAACACAGAAATCCCAGTGAAAAACGTTAACACGTTAAGACGCTCAAAATTCTAATATATATTATGATTACCACCCCGCAAGAAAAATGACACTCTCCACGAATCTAAGAAATTATCTCTATATAAAAACTCCAAGATTCGCGCTAGCAGATATCACCAATTCCTGGGGCAGACTGCTAATGAGTTTTAGAAGACTGCGCATGTATACTGAATCAGCCCGATGTCCCCATGTCTAGCAAAAACGCACTGGAGCGAATTCTTCGTCCATTCTATTATCAGGCGTTAATCAGAGGTTTCAGATCTCGGCTCTGAAGTCGTACCTAATCGCTGGTGGTCCGCCTCTGAGAAGACAACAAAGGCCGAATGTCGTGGCTGCTAGCAGGATAACTTATTGCATACCAACCAGCAAGCGTGGGAATTCCACTCGAGTTAGTTGTCTTTTTTTATTTTTGTAAGAGAGAAAGGGTTGACTGAGGGATTAAAGTGTAGCTTCATTTTCATCTGTCACAGTGATCACTACCTGCTTACAATCAAAAAGAACAACTGAAAGAGTTTCTCAGCCTAGGAACTGCCCAACATCATGCAAGAAACTAAGTAAATGAATGAGAGAAATGAGCATTAAGACCTACAAGCTGAGAGAGCCAGAAATTAGGACCAGATTTCAGGGGCTTGCTGCCATCAATGGTACCTATACCTTGTAGCGGTATTGCAGCTTGTGTGCCCTGACAATCCCCAGAGCTATGCCAGTGGGACTTTTACTCCTAGTGGGTTCAACCAAGCTGGACTGGTCTGCGTGGGTAGGGGTCAGACAAAAGCTGGTACCATGGTTCTCCAGGTTGGGGGTTTTAGCACAGGGCCGACACCCCTGTCTATGTAAAAATCGCACATGTTACGGAAACGGCAATAAATGAAAAAAACTTTGATGCGGGACGGACATCTGGATTCTCAGGCTTGGGTGACTGACAGTGATGGAGCCAAAAGGAAGCCACTGGCATGAAAACGGATGCTCAGACAGCAAAACACGAAACCAGAATTGGTTTTTGGAATGTCAGAACCATGAATGAGGCAGGAAAGCTGAGACAGATCACAGCAGATATGAGGAATTACAAACTACATATCCTGGGAATAAGCGAAAGCAGATGGACAGGGATGGGGAGAATAAAAACAGCTGCAGGAGAAACAGTACTTTATTCTGGTAGAGAGGATGGTGAGCACAACGAAGGTGTAGCCATTATCCTTAAGAAAGGAATGGAAAGGTCTTTACTGGATCGGAAACCGATCAACAACAGACTGATAACAGCAAGACTGAGTGGGAGGTTCACCAACACCACAATTATACAATGCTATGCACCAACGAACGACAGCGATGAAGAGATCAAGGATGATTTCTATCAACAGGTACAAAAGGAATGGAAACTGTACCTAGGTACGATCTTATTATAGTAATGGGAGACCTAAATGCGAAAGTTGGAATACACAATAATTATAACGAAAGAGTAATGGGGAAATGCGTCAGTGGAACAGTAATTGAGAATGGGGACAAATTAATAAGCTTCTGCTGTATTAACAACCTGGTCATTGGAGGAACACTTTTTTAACACAAAGAAGTGCACAAGTTAACATGGGAATCACCAAACGAACGAGACAAAACCCAGATAGATCACATAATGATCAATGGCAGATGGAGACTTGCACTACAAGCCGTGAAAGTAAGAAGAGGCGCAGATGTGGGAAGTGATCATAACCTAGTAGTAGCAAGACTGAAGGTGAAACTCAGAGCTGCTGGACCAGTTGTAGCCAAACAGAAAAGATACAACATCACGAAACTTAAGGACCCCCTCACCAGAAAAGCGTTCGTTGTTGACGTAAAGAGACGATATCTGATTACCAAAAGCCAGGAAAGAACAGAGACCGACGATGTCGACCAGAAATTCAACACCATCTCAATAATATACAAAGAAAGCAGCAAATCATGCTTGGAATTCCAGGAAAGAAAGAGCCAAGACTGGATAACACCAGAAACACTAAGCACCATAGCGAAGAGAAAGGAAATGAAAAGAAAGCAGAAGCTAAGTCTCCCAGGTTAAAGGCAATATATAGTGAACATTACAGTCAGCTGGACAAGGAAGTAAAACGTCAAACACGTGCTAACAAAAGGACATTTCTGGATGACCTTGCAAGACAGGCAGAAGAGGCAGAACTGAGAAATGAACAAAGCACAGTCTATAAAATAAATGAAACTATCAGTGGAAAACGAGGTGCAAACAACACAACATAAGAGACAAGCAAGGAAATCTCATCACCACAGCACAGGGGCAGGAAACAAGATGCGCAGAGCACTTCAGAGAAACACTGAATAAGGAACCACCAGAGACTCAGCTGAATGTTCCTGAGGCTGAAAGTGACTTAGATGTAAATACAGACATTCCACGAAAAGAAGAAATCATCACAGCCATCAAAGGGCTAAAAAATGGAGAAGCGCCTGGTCAAGACAATCTAAATGCTGAGTTATTCAAGACAGACCCTGAAATAGCAGCAGAACTATTAGAACCACTATTTGCACAAATCTGGGAAACTGACAAGATGTCCTGGCATTTTCACGCAGAGTTTATTTAAAAGACTTCACTCACGTACATCAGAATACAGCATTCACTTTTCACAATATAAATCTCTAGCATCGAACCAATGAACTATGTGAGCGATCTAGATGTTGAAACACGTTAAAGACTCCGTAGAAATAACACCATCTAGGAGCTGGACAAATATGCGTCCGTCCTCATCGAAGAACACACAGAAAAGGCCCCCAAGTTTCATTAACTTCTGCCAAATTGAGACAGGCTAACGTCTGCTAATTGTGCCCCAAAAGACAATGACGTACTTCCGGGTAACCCGTGTATACAGTACATCAACAACATGGTCTACCATCGATACCCGTCTGATAACGACCGATATGTTATGAGTTTTAATCATAACAATAGTGTTTATCATTCCATGTAGTGTATTACTTTGTTATTGTCTTATGTGTTGGCTCTTCCATGCTGTAATTTGTCTGCCGTTTGCTCTGGCAATGCGTAATGTCTGCGGTGTTTGTCATGTTTCTTCTTCCATGATACCAAATTGTTCTTTTTCGCTATTGACATATTTGTCTGCTGGGCTTTTGGTTGGTTTTTGTTTGTTTGTTTTTTATTTTTTTTCTATATATAATTCTTCTACTGGTATTGAATGGACTTAGTTTCGTTTTTTCCCCTTGTCATTCTAATTTTGGTAAAGTCTGAGCGATATCACAATGCGCTGGCCGAACTGCCGGCCACAAAACGTAAACCGACAGAAGAGCATTTTCGAAAGAATAATCTAGACCAATCTTCTCATTCTTCTCATGCTTCTAACCAGAATAACCACAGAGAAACTGGACCTCAAAACCCCCCTCCTGAAAAATCCAAGCTCTACAAAAACAAGTACCCCAACCACAGTAAACAGTCTGATCAACCCGACCGTTCTTCATGGCACCACAGCCAGCGAGGATAAGGTGACAAAGGGAAAACCCCTGAGCACGGGACTAATGATCAGAGCGAGCACACCGAGCCTAAACGCATCGGATGCTTGCTAACAGTCTCGCAAGGCGGAATTATTGACAGTGATTCCCAACCTGTAGATGGAGAGAGACCATCTACGCGAGGTACTGTTATATTGAACGGTTCTCAAACTTTTTCTTTATTTGACACGGGGCTTTCTTATGATTGCATTGTTGCCAGAAACCTGGTTAAACCCGGTCAAGAGACAGGAGAGACCGTCCAATTTTGTGGAGTTTCTAAGAGTGAGGCACCTAGAGCGCTTCCCATCGCATTGGTGGAGATACACTCTGACTTTATAAGAGGTGTTATCAAAGCGGCAGTTATGGATGACCCCATCTACCCAGTCATACTTGGCGTTAGATACGTGTTTATTGGGAAACCGGAAGAGCCGATTGTGGCAGAGGTAACTACAAGAGGGCAAACCAAGAAGGAACGGGAGCCTGCGCCTAATTTATTACCTATGGAACTTAAAGAAGCGCAACGAAAGGACAATACTTTGGACCCTGCTTTAGGAAACTGCCCATGGCTAAGGAACCCAGACAGCACGGGGACTTTTTTTCTAAGGATGGCGCACTTTATCGCAGAACGGGCAAGCCTGACCAAGGTTACAACCAGCTCCTAGTACCGAAACAGTACAGAAGCCAAATCCTAGAAATGGGGCACTCTCTTCCCTTTAGCGGATATATGGGACAGAACGCCACAAACCAACGGATAACTACTCATTATTGGTGGCCAGGAGTAAATACAGATATTATCAGATATGTCAAATCCCGTGCCCAGTGCCAACGTGTACCACCCAAGCAACGGACACCCCCAGTCTCTTTGGGTGAAACGCCAATAGTGGGAACTCCATTCGAACGGATTGTGATCGACATTTTAGGACCCCTAGAAAGGACTAAAAGAAGGAACAGGTTTATCCTGACCTTAGTCGACACATGCACTTTATGTACAGAAGCTATCCCGCTTACATGCGCTGATTCCAAGCATGTCGCAGAAGCCCTCGTGCAGATTTTCACTCGGTTGGGATTCCCTCAGCAAGTGTTGACGGATAACGGATCTCCATACCGAAACCTGTTGATGGATGAGATCGTTAAGATCTTGAGGGACCAGCACATCTACACTAGGCATTACACTCTGGCCAGAAGTGGGTTAGTAGAGCGTGTTAACGGAAACCTCAACTTGATGTTAAGTAAACTGGCACAAGTGAAACCTGAAGATTGGGATTGTTGTATTCCTGCAGCTTTTTTGGCTACAGAGAATCTCCTCATTCTTCCACAGGATTTCCGCCAGCTACGCTTTTATTCGGCAGACCTATTAAGGGGCCGCTTGAAGCCTTACTCAGGTCGCTGACATACCAGATGGCTGATGAGACAGTTGTCTCAGCAAGTAAATATGTCTTCTTCTTGTCTTCTTTGATCCTTAGCCGCCGACCGTCAAAGTAGTCAGTGGCCATCACGCCTAGTGGCGTCTTGTAGGGCAACAACAAATTGATTCCACTTTGCTCGGTTGGTGGCCATCCTTCGTACAGTGCCCCAACTCTGGTTCATTCCCTGCATCTCAGCCTCCACAGTCCTCCGCCAGGTTATTTTTGGTCGGCCTCTCTTTCGTTTTCCTTCAGGGGTCCAAAGCATAGCTGTTCTTGTGATGGCATCGGGGTCTCTTCTGAGGACATGGCCAACCCAGCTCCAGCGTCTGCCAGCTATGATGGTGTGCATGTCCTCTTGCTTGCTACGAGTAAGCAGATCTTGGTTAGAGATGGTATTCGGCCAAAAGATTCGGTGAATTTTTCTTAGGCATGTTGTGTAAAAAGAGGACAATTTCGACATTTCCTTCTCTGTAATCTCCAGCATTCCGCACCATAGAGAAGCACAGAAAGCACACATCTCTGATATAATCTTAATTTTGTGCTTGTGCTGTATTGGGAGGACTTCCAGATGTTGTTTAGGCTAAAGAAGGCTGTTCTTGCCTTATTCATTCTGATGTTGATGTCTTTGCCTGCCCCGCCGTCTGGTGTTACTATGCTTCCTAGGTATGTGAAGGTATCTGTCTGTACCAGTTGCTGATTCCTTACTGATATGGGCTCAGGGTTACTCACATTGAGTGTCATGACCTCAGACTTCTTTAAATTGATGTTCAAGCCCACCTGCTGGCTAAACTTATTAAGTCTATCCATTTTTTCCTGGATGTGTTGATGTGAATGTGCTAGTAGAGCAATGTCATCTGCATATTCCAGATCTTCCAATGTAGAAAATGTTGTCCATCTTATTCCTCTTGGACTGCCCTCTGTTATCTGGCGCATCACCCAGTCTATGACTGTTTAAAATAGAGTGGTTGATAAGGGGCATCCCTGTCGTACTCCTGTCTTCACCTCAAAGGTTAGGTTGCTCTGCCCAACACTACACGTAAAGTTGGCATAGAGGCTTTTTATGATTGACACTATGCAGCTTGGAATTCCATAAGCCCTCAGTATTTTCCATAAACTGTCCCTATGTATGCTGTCAAAAGCCTTTTCAAAATCAACGAAATTAATGTAAAGCTGTCTTTGCCATTCTGAGCACTGTTCTATAATGTTCCTGAGAGTGAATATATGATCTACACATCTCCTGTTCTTTCTAAATCCTGCTTGTTCTTTCCTCAGTTTGTGGTCTACTGCCTTTGAAATTCTCTGTATAATTATCCTGCCTAGTATTTTGCTGGGAACTGAGAGAAGAGTGATTCCTCTCCAATTATTGCAGTCTGCAAGATCTCCCTTCTTGGGCAATTTGACAATTATTCCTTTGTTCCACTCTGATGGTGTTGTCCCCGTTTTCCAGACTTGTGCAAATAGTGGTTCTAATAGTTCTGCTGCTAGCTCAGGGTCTGTCTTAAATAGCTCTGCATTTAAGTTATCATGGCCCGGAGCTTTGCCGTTCTTTAACCCTTTGATTGCTGTGATGATTTCTTCTTTTCGTGGAATGTCTGTATTCACATCTAGATCGTTTTCAGCTTCAGGAACATTCAATTGTGTCTCTGGTGGTTCCTTGTTTAGAGTTTCTCTGAAGTGCTCTGCCCATCTTGTTTCCTGTCCCTCTGCTGTCGTGATGAGATTACCTTGCTTATCTCTTACTAATGTAATATTGTTTGCACCTCGTTTTCCGCTGATGAATTTAGTTATTTTGTATACTGTGCTTTGTTCATTTCTCAGTGCTGCCTCTTCTGCCTGTGTTGAAAGATCGTCTAGGAAATTCCTTTTGTTGGCTCGGGTTTTGCGTTTAACTTCCTTGTCCAGCTGACTGTACTGTTCACTATATAGTTGCTTTAACCTGGGGGACTTCGCTTCTGTTTTCTTTCTTTTCATTTCCTTTCTCAGTGTTACGGTGTTTAGTGTTTCTGGTGTTATCCAGTCTTTCTTCTTCCTTTCCTGGAATCCCAAGCATGATTTGCTGCTTTCCTTATATATTGTTGAAATGGTGTTGAATTTCTGGTCTATATCATCAGTCAATGTCTTTTCCTGACTTTTGGCAAATTGATATCGTTTCTTTATGTCGGCCGCAAAAGCTTTTCTGGTAAGGGAGTCCTTCAATTTGCTGATGTCAAACCTTTTCTGTGTAGTTAAAGTTGGTCCAGCCTTTCTTAGTTTCACTTTCAGTTTTGCTACCACTAAATGGTGATCACTTCCCACATCTGCATAGTAAATATGTGTCGGATTTAAAGGAAAGGTTGAAACTAGGATGGGATCTAGCAATGACCAACTTTAAGCGAGCACGCACAAAGCACGCTAACCGATACAGGAAAGTCGCGAAAGAAAGAGAACTGGAAGCAGGAGAGAAAGTTTTGGTGCTACTCCCCACCGGGAACAACAAACTGAGGATGGGATGGCAAGAGCCGTTTACCGTCCTGAAAAAGATTTCTAAGGCTAACTAACAGATCTCTATTGAAGGAAAGGAGACGGTTTTCCATTTAAATCTGTTAAAGAGATACTTAGAAAGACCAGTGCCAACCTCCGAACATCTCCTGACGATCGCCAAAACTGACGAAGATGACGCTAGTGGCAGGGAAATTCCACTGCAATCACACGGAATCTTTCAAAAATATCAAAAGCGGCGACGCTCTGTCAAGCGCGCACGGAAGACATTCCAGAGAAAGGAAACTTTGGGAGTAGACTTGAGTAGGAATTGGAGAGAGACGGAGGAGGAGATGAGAGGGAAAAGGACAGACACCCTGAAGCTACGGATATAGGAAATTTATTTCCATAACGTAGACATGGAGTGCTTCCATATCTTAAAGGGGGGACGTTCTGTTGCAGAGAGATTTATGATCAATAAATTTTCTATATTATTTTCTTTTTCTACCCGTGTCCTCTGCTTTATTATCGCTCTTTTATCCTTTTCCTGTTTTTCGCATTCGTTCGTTTGCGAAAAAATATTTACTTTCCCATTCTGACTTTACCGTTTCTTTCTCTTATTGGTAACGCATTTTACTACGTAGATGTCAGTCCCTGTGGGGAAGAACGATACTGTGAATATCCGTCTAGTCAGACAAGAGAGCAGACATATCGTCTAGCATTTTCATCTGACACGAGTTTTCTTCGGCTAAGTTTCTCGGCGAGGTGTGGAAACTGCCATCCGCATCGCTCAGAAATGAGACATGTCGTCGTAGAAGGTGTGAAGCCGCACGTTTGGCAGTTATGGGCAACGTCTAGTTAATGGGAAGTGTTAAGAGAGAGAGAGATAGAGAGGGGGGAGGAGAGACCTGCGCTATTTCGGGTTTTGAACATAGCGCGCATCTTTTGTCTGTTTCATATATCTACCCTGGACTGGAAACTTGATTTCACTCAGTTCTCCAGATTCGCAGTAGACAGGTCGCTCGTGTAAAGAATCAGCTGCATAGCGAAGTTCTCATGTTGTTTCGACAATTTGCCGAGCTTCTAGACTTCAAATATATTTCAGCGTATAATTCTAAGTTTGTGCGATCGCCGGTAGTTCTTTGTGGAAGTAATATACATATATCTAGTAGTTTGAGTGTTTTAGTGATAAATCGCTTATTTCATTTTACTAGTTAGATTTGTGTGCAGAAGAATTAAATATAAGTCTGTTATATTCTCTGTGGACGTTTTACAGTTGAAAGCAGAATAAATTATAATTTCTAGATTAAACTCATGCAGCTATAAGTGAATTTAATTTAACTGTTAATAACCAGTCGAGAATTTTTAAACTAACTTATAAATGCACCGATTCATCATTGACTATTGGCGAAATACGTATGTATTTCTAATTCATGATGACTGATTTTATGAATATAACTTATTTCACGGGAAGTTTTAAACGATAAGTCAAGCTCTCCGCTTGCAGTTTATAATGTAAGTTATAACCGAGTACATAGTATGTATAAGTATTTTATATGTCGTTTTCTTTGAAACTGAGGTAGCCCAACTCATCCAGCGTTTTAGTACAACTGAGAGAAGAAACATCTTATCTTTAACCACGTGGGATTACAAGTTAACACCTGTCTGGCAGTGCGTGTGCCTCCAGCAATAGACAGAGTAAAAATCTCACTAACGGTTTTTTAAAGACTAAATGCCTATACTGTGCCTAGTGAGCCAGATCATATTTCTTCACAAACTCTCATGTACATTTTCAGGCCTTGTGGCAAGTAAAAAACATTAACATTCCGACGGAGTTCTGACCAGTGGTGGTGTGATCAAATAATGTCCTATATTGAGATAAGGCACCGACCTGACATTCCTCATTACTAGAAACCTAAGCTATTGACACTGTGCTCGCTGTTAACGTTCGTGCCTGGACAATTTTAATGTGACCTAAACAGATATTCAAAAATAAGAACAACCAAGAAAACGGTCCCTGAAGTAGTGAATTCAACTCGTCTTTTGGAACTGGGGTTTTCTTGACCAAGACTACCATTGAAGATTCTGTATGTGCATGTCCTAAAAATTGTGTTTCCAGAAGTGGCTACCAAAGCTGTAAGTACGAATGAAAGCACGTGATCACGGCTGAATGAATAGAGTGAATGCAGGACTGAGTGATTCCTTTATTGGTGTATTTTGGCACCCATTTTTGCTGTCTTAAATTTCTTTATGCAAGTTTTGTTGCTAACAATATTTTCCTTAGGATAGATCAGAGTATCAAAGTCTGTTCATACCTTTAAAGGGAAATCTTAGACTAAAGCATATGTATCCGTGACTCTTTGGGGCTATCACTTGTCTTCTAACGAGACCGTGGGCTATTCATCAAGGGAAAGGATCATATTAATGGGTCTATCATTCTTGTTGCAATTTATTGACTTTATGACTATCTGTGTATGCTTGATGTAAATTTTATGTGTTGTGATGGAATTTTATTATGATAATTAAAATCCACTTAAACTTAATCAGTGTGTCGGGTCAGCTTGTTCCAAGTTATATATATTTCTATTTTTCATAGTTTCACGTCTGTGTGTCTATTGTAGTCACTTAAGTGTGTGTGCATGTGAGGGATATATATATATTAATATATATTATACTAGACGGTCTGACGAATCTTAATCTTTTGTAGATGATAGGCGACTGAGAGAAATCATCTCGAGGGTCAGAGACCGACTCTAATATTTCCTCCATCTCACTCGTGAAATCTATTTCTATTATTATCTCTCACTGTGGCTATCACTCATTCTAATCTATTCAGAAGGGACCAACTATCAAAAATCTATGACACTGAGCTGTACTGAGAGAGGGTAATCTCGTGGCAGTACGTTCCTGGTCAGTTGGCCGGGATGATGGTCAGCCATGTTTCTTTGACTGTGTGTACGGGGAGATATTTTTTTGTGTGATATCAATGTTTGAGACTTCCTAATGTATTTCTAAAGCCAAGGATATGATGGCTTATATTTATACTGCAGAAGGTACGTTTTTTGAAGACTTTCAGGCCATGGATTGTAGGCCATTATATGTTCATCTCCCGATGAGGGATATTTTGAAGTTCGACAGATTGTTGTAAGGGAATGTTCTTTCTCCCATGAGATGTATTATATTTATCATATTGCCGGAGAAGATAGAGAGAGTATTTACATTACTTCAAAGCCAGGGACTTACACGGCTTTATTTATCATATTGCCAGAGAAGATAGAGAGAGTATTTACATTACTTCAAAGCCAGGGACTTATACGGCTTATTTATCATATTGCCAGAGAAGATAGAGAGAGTATTTACATTACTTCAAAGCCGACTTATACGGCTTATTTATCATACTGCCAGAGAACATAGAGAGAGTATTTAAATTGCGTCTAAGCCAGGGATAGGCTTTTATATACATACGCCATTTATGCTATATACGGATGTATTGAACTATCGATGCTTCCATGATGTGCTTTGAGCTGTAACCTGTGACAGTGTGCTGTTATGATGTCTTCGTGACCGTGTAATAAATAAACAGTGTAGAACGTTTCTAGGAGTTACAACGTTTCCTGACTCCTCCATGTGCTTTAGATGTGTGTGATTGTTATTGACTTATTAAAGAGCCTATACACATTCGCGTCTATATATCTACACACTCACACATCAGTCGGCTGTCTGTAAGCCCGACAAAATGCTGATCGCCTATATCAGCTAATCCCATTTACTCTTTACAGTGATGGCCTGTGTGGCCTACTGATGGTGTTACTACAAAGGATACATATATGATTCAACACCAACAAATTGACATTATATAAAAATAATCTTAGTCGCCGAGAACTTTCTCATTTTCCATATTTACTACAGTTAGGTGGGAACAGGCTTAATGATTCCGATATATGCATTTATTGCAGTCATTTGGACGCTATTAAAAATGATATGAGCATAAGATTTAAGGACTTGCAAGAACTAATATTACCGGACTGGGTGATTAATCCGTTTGAATCAGACGTGGAACAAGTTAGTCAACATTTACAAGAAGAATTAATTGAGCTACAAAATGACTTCGAGGCAAAAGCACGATTCAGTCACACACATTACGATCAATTTTGGATCCAGCAGAGGCTTGTGCATCCCGTTCTTTGGCGTGAAACTAAATTGCTAATTACAGCATTCCCAACGTCGTATTTGGTGGAGAAGGGGTTCAGTGCAGGAGTGTTGCTACTACAAAAGCAACGAAAACGACTGCAGATTTGTAACAGGAGATTTGAGACTTCTTTTAACAAACTTGGAATCAAATATTACAAACTGGCTCATACCAAGCGCAGGGATCTAATTAAGCTTCATTAGTAAGTGTATTGTTATATAATTATATTATTGTTATCAACTAAAATTTTTCCAATTTTTTTCATGTTTAAAGTGGTTACATAAGGAGAGGCTTAAATATTCAGATTTGAAGATATGTATGCAGTCATTTAGGCGCTATTAAAATGATATGATTATGATAGTTAAAGAGTTGTAAGAACTAATTTTATATCATTTGCTCCGCCAATTTGTGATTCAAGGATAATGAACCTGTGGTGTATATAACTCCGTACTTAAACACATATTTAATACAACTATGCTTTTATACAGTTGGGCGACCTCAGCTGAGGTTCAAAGATGTGCGCAAGAGAGATATGAGGGCACTGGACATAAATCCAGAAACGTAGGAGGGTGAAGCTGCCGATCGCACCAAGTAGCGATGCTATTTACGGCGCCACCTCAGATTGGGCGAAAAGCTCACACAACAAGCTGAAGAGAAGAGAAAACGTCGAAAGGAGCATCAGGAAAATAAGCAGCTGTCACCTCTGGGGCGCATTCCCATAGTCAGTTATGACTGAAGGGGTTATTATTATTATTAAGCTTTTATAAATGTGCTTTCTCTTTTTCTTTATATTATAAGAAAAGATAACTCATTAACTGCATTTTTTTTTTAAAAGTATGGTGGAATATGTGTATATGTGTGTGTGTGTGGGTTTGTGTACACACGATAAAGAGCAAGGAGGTGTTAAAAGGGTGGGGGGGGGCTTTTAAAAATATTAGTTGTCAAAAGGGGGCGTTGCTACTGTCAGGGTTGAGAAACACTGTTCTATAAGGAATGAAAACGAAGATGAAAATGATGATTCTGCAGATGGCGCCACAGTTTCTGGTTCACACATTAGCATGATAAATATCGAGGTAGAGGACAATTTGACTAATCTGTTTTTACCAGCTCAAATTTGACAGGAATCTGACATAAAATTCTATTCTCAGTAATATCACAATTTCCATTTTCGCACACTTAGTAGCACAGAGCCAAAGTTGCAGCAGGTCCTTATAGCAAGTTTACACTACAGCATGAATGTGCTCCTGTGGTGATAGTTATTGTAGTACATTATTGGGCATGATAAGGTTGTCTGTCCCATGCATAAACGTCATATTACTCTTACGACGTGAACGAGAGAAGTTCTTACTTATTTAGTAGTTCCCCTTCTACCGTGAGGTGTAGATGTTTTGGAGAGAGAGCGCCAGACTATCCTATCGGCTTAGTCCGTAGTCCGTTCCAGTTTGCCGCCTTTAGAATCAGTCCGGTTTTCTGTCTTGTAGTTCTCGTAATCAAAAGTTTAAAGCAAACAGGTGATTGGCCTGTTGTGCCTTTGCATGGTGGAGGGTCTGCCTCCTTACGGCTTCCATGCAGGCCGTCCTCCTCCTTTTTCAGCGTGCTTGAGACCAACCTAGGCGGAGTTCGGGAGAAGTCAATATATTCTTTTTTTTTCCTCCTCGGAGATCCCAGCCTGCACGGACAATACCAAATTGTATCAGTTTTATATTCGTCAACATCACCACTATGAACTCCGCTTACTAGGATAAATATTCATTTCATTGCACAATCTCCCCCCTGCAATGCCAATTTTGACAAGTTAAAATATTCTGAGAAAGGCAGCAATTTGACTACAGAACTTTCCTTTTTCTAAGTGCTAAACAAAATTTAATAAATAACAATGTTGTAAGAGAGAAAGTAATTTCACTTCATAATTCCAATCCCTAGTGATATACAACATTTAATAAATTACAATATAGTAAAAGCAGCAATGTTACTCCAGACTTCTCTCTCTAGTGCCATATAATAATTCACGAGTTACAATATTATAGTCAAGGCATCAATTTTACTCCTTATTCCCATCCTTATTGATAAGCAACATTTGACAAATTACAACAATATAGTAAAGGCAATAACATTACTCCAGACTTCCCTCTCTAGAGCTATAGCCTACATCATTCGACATGTTACAATATTAGCCTATAGTAAAGTCAGCCATTTCACTCCAGAACTCCCATACTTAGTGTTATACAGCATTTGAAAAGTAAAAAGATTCACGGTATCGACACGATTCAGGCTACCCAGCTGTAAATGGGTACCTGACTTCTCACTTGAGTTAGGGAAGGAAAAGGCAGCGAGGAAAGGTACTGGTCACCCCACCTCTCTATGCATGACCTAGTATAACACTTCACTCCCCTACGGTATTATCTGCTATGGGACTACCTTTTTACTCTCCCACTGAAGCAAATGACTATTTATCGATTCAGACATTCTGTCTGCTCAACTATAACTCTATCAATACATTGGTCAGATAGTTCGTCATTCATTCATTCAGTCCACCCATAAATCGATCCGTCTGTTACATCATTTTAAAAGTAGATCCTTGAAGCCTAAAGTTCCCCGTCGTCTAGCACACAGTCTATCAAAAGGAGTTCATCAGTCAATCCTTCGGTGTGTCAGTCAATAAATTAATAAATTGGACTTTTAATATATTTCTGGGGGAGGGGGCTGTTATAAAATATTAATAGTGACAAATAAAAGTGTATTAAACTATAAACAAGCTTAAAAAGACAATTTTTTCCACATTTTGTTTCAAATATCGTTTTTTTCATATTCGATACTTGCACACTACGATACCTGTCCAGGAAACTCTTCTAAGGGCAGGAAGGGAAATAACTCCAAGGGAATATTCACTGCTGAGCAAAAACCTACGAGTAATAGGATTTTAATAGGGGAAATGAAAAAAATGATCACAGAACCTGTGATGATAACTGCCATAAGATAACAAGACAAATAACGCTACAGTGTATAAACATAAGGGTGTAAAAAACTGAAATGAAAGGAAAGATGAGACCTACAATTATACAAACAAATCAAACAAAAACTAAGGAACACAAAAAAATGTTACAAATACAAATATGAAACAGTCGTCACAACTAACCAAATATTTGCAAACTATGTTGCAAGCAAATTTCAATTAAGAAATTGCTCCCTATCGAACGCCAGAACAAGACCAATATTACTCGGTATTTCCTGTTCTAGTCACACAGAATATAAACTAATTTAATACACAACAAATAACATGTAAGCATAAATAGCATAAAGCATACAATATCATTTATGTCATGAATGGAATGTGTTGCCAGTATAGTGTTGTAAAGTAGGCACAGTTTATTTAAATAATACTAACTTGCCACTTTATTCAGTAATAGATTTAAGTTTAAACTATTACACTGTCAATTTTTTCTCTGTTGAGCATATGAAGATCCCACGATGAACTATGCACTTTATTCAGCAACACTGCGATTCTTCTGTACGTTGCGAAATGTCAACAATATTGCTCCAGATATTTTCTACACTTGATACCACTGTCCTGTGTAATACTGTCTGTACAGCGAAAAACTGTCAACAAGTGCTGACCTAGATACAGCATCCTATCGGTAATACAGGTCAAGCTGTCCTACTGGTGTTGATGTGTTCAAACAAATGTTCTTTCAGCTGTAAACTGTGATTCTCAACACAAAACTGCGTAAGCTGGACCCAGGAATCTGGCTCGCCACTGTAAAGACGTTATTTCTTACTACACCTGTAGTACACCACTGTAAAGTATCAGTCTGTCTGCTCTGTAAGGAAGAGTGGTGTGTTGTTGAGATCAGGCATGCTCCAGTCTACCCAGCTGTAAATGGGTAACTCACCCTAGTCCTGAGTTAGGGAAGGCAAAGGCTCCAGGGGAAGCAGGCCCTAAACTTGGTCACTTCAGCCGACGCAGGATGGTGTATGTATGAAGTAGTAGTGTAGAGTGTGATTACCGCGAATGGTGTACTGTTCGTGTGCTGACCAATATAATCACTCATACACATGTGTCTACAAGGCACCAATGCAGACTGCTGGAATCTTAGTTTACTCAATTTATTCAGACGTACACACTGGGACATACGAGTACATCAGGCTTTGTTGACATAACAATTTGTAGGTATACATAGCAGATCTGAAGTCATGACACATGCAGAAATAATGGGTAGTACATCAAAGTTCAATGTCATGATACATCATCTTATGAAACCACGAAAAGGGGGTTTCTAGCAGGATTGAGATCTCTCTGTCACTGTCCGATAATAAGATAAATAATCTGTTCTCTTGGCAGTGATCAAAACAGACGATGACCGAAATCCAACATGGCTACCTTCCTGAGTTGTCGTTCACTCATTCATAGGAAGAATATCAGCCAAAGTTAATTTACAATGGATATATAAAGGATTTCATAAATGGTTCCATGCAGCACTACGGTGATCAGGTTAGTTCACGTAGCCATAACCGCTGCAGGAAAATCTGTCATCTTCGTCGATACAAAACACGACACTAGCATATCGAAGCACCCAAAAGTCAAGCTAGGCCTAACCGACGAGAGATCATCAAAAATACGAGCTGGGTTTACCTGGAGTCCGAATCATCTATATACTGACATAAGGAGAGTCTCTAACACAAACTATCGTAGAGACACTATCTCCTCCAGAAGAAAAAACCACTTCGTAAGACATTTTTTCTTGACGAAGGGACCAGCTCTTGAAAAACGTACCCCGCCATTCTTAGCAGTACATCGAAACTCATCACGACTTGTTAAGACAACTCATACTTCCGCTAACAAGAATCTAGTCCCCCATACCCATCCAAAATATACAATATAGGACTGATTCTACTTGTACTAATAATATGTAATACATATGAATTCAGGCCATAAACACAATAAGCAAATTAATATATTTTCTGGCCCTAAAATTAAGTACAAACGCAAGCGTACTATTTTTGCGCTGGATCGATATCCAGACCGATTACTCCTATAATCAAAAGTGTGAATCAAACATGGATTATCTCGCTTTTACAATAAACAGCATTTTCATACACAGATGGATGCATGTCTATATTTTTCCCATATTAAATAACCATATCGATTTTTTTGTAATATGTGCGTCAAAAATATGCACGCAACAGTGACAATGAAATTAGCCCAGAAATTTATACTGAAACAAACAGCGACAGTGAAAACGATGTTGACTATCAAAAGCAATTGTGTATTGTCCGTGCAGTTCTCGGGGATCTCCGAGAAGACAAAGAGGGAATATTTGTATTTCTCCCTATCATGTCCAAAGAGATGAGTACTATGAGGTTTATGTATGGTGGTGGCAACACTATCATGCACAATAATGTACTACAAAAACTATCACCACAGGAACACATTCATGCTTTAGTGTTAGCTTCCTATAAGATGACCTGCTACAACTGTGACTCTGTACTCCCTAGGGAACACATTCTTGCTTTAGTGTTAGCTTCCTATAAGATGACCTGCTACAACTGTGACTCTCTACTCCCTAGGGAACACATTCATGCTTTACTGTTAGCTTCCTGTAAGATGACCTGCTACAACTGTGACTCTATACTCCCTAGGGAACACATTCAAGCTTTAGTGTTAGCTTCCCATAAGATGACCTGCTACAACTGTGACTCTATACTCCCTAGGGAACACATTCATGCTTTATTGTTAGCTTTCTATAAGATGACCTGCTACAACTGTGACTCTCTACTCCCTAGGGAACACATTCATGCTTTAGTGTTAGCTTCCTATAAGATGACCTGCTACAACTGTGACTCTATACTCCCTAGGGAACACATTCATGCTTTAGTGTTAGCTTCCTATAAGATGACCTGCTACAACTGTGACTCTATACTCCCTAGGGAACACACTCATGCTTTAGTTTTAGCTTCATGTAAGATGACCTGCTACAACTGTGGCTCTGTGCTCCCTAGGGAGCCACTTCTGGTCCCCTTACATGAAACCTACACCAAACATTGACATTTTCTTGCAGCAGTGATATCTGTAACAATTCTTTTTTACTAGAACGGGTTGCCAACTTCATGCATCTGCTTCTTCTTTGATCCATAACCGCCAACCGTCAAAGCAGTCGGTGGCCATCACGCTTGGTGGCGTCTTGTAGGGCAGCAGCAAATTGATTCCACTTTGCTCGGTCGGCGGCCATCCTTCGTACAGTGCTCCAACTCTGTGTCAGTGGCTTCCTTTCGGCTTTCACCACTGACAGTCACATCCCGCAGCAAAGTTTGTTCATTTGAGGTCGTTTCCGTAACTTCATTTCTTTTTACATAGACAGGGGTGTCAGCCCTATGCTAAAACCCCCAACCTGGAGGACCAGGGTGTCTGCTTTAGTCTGACCCCTGCCCGCGCAAACCTGTCCAGCTTGGTAGAACCTTCCAGGAGTAAAACTCCCGCTGGCATAGCTCTGGGGGTAATCAGGGTACGCAAGCCGCACTAAAATAAATGTGTACACAATAACATCGTGCCGAGTACTATCTATGCGCACATATTTATTACGTTATAAGGAGTCGCTAAAGATTACCGCCACCAAATTCTATCTCAGCAGCTCTTTTCTTTAATGTACGGTAGACAATGTTATGAGTCTACCGTAACAAAAACAGAAAGGCGTTGTTGTACTACATGAGCGGAAACATTGTTTCATACATGCCACATGCTATGGTTTACCCATAATCTGTACAAGGTGTTTGCGTTTTCAGATGTGTACACCCTGTACATAATTTCTGTACAGGTTTTCTAACCCATTCCCCTTATTACTGTGTCTCAGAGTTCTTTTATAAGGTTCTATTGAACACAGGATTTCCCAGTCTGTTAGTGATAATTAAGCACAGAAATAGACTAAATGATTACACTATCCCATTATTTTTACAGTGTAAAATAAACTCAGACATTTATTGTTTGGGTTTTAAAATAAGTGAAGACCTGCTTTAAAAGGCAAAGCCTCATTTATAATGCAGCCCACAGTGATTGAAAATATTTTTACACGAATTAACTCTTTTGATAAGTTTTTTCAGTCTTTGTACAGGTTTTGTGGGTCTTTGTACAGGGTTTTGGATTTTTTGTACAGGTTTTTCATCTCCGAGGTGTGGCATGTATGTTGTTTAGTTACCAAATTTCCGAATTTACCCACAATATTTTATTTATTTGCTCCGTATAAATGTGATTAGGACTGTCCTGCATGCGCAGTTAGAAAGAATATTGTTCAGTCATCAGATTTCAGTATTTTTAATCTCTCTCGCTTGCCCTCTCTCTCTAGTTTTCTTTGGATGTAGCTCAGGAATGTTATCACTCTAAATCGAATGTCCAAAACCCCGTGACTTGAATGCACGTTCTCAGGTAGGAACGTGACCCTGTGACCGAAAGATCGTTAGGTCTAACGGGTCTTAACTAAAACCTCGTGGACAGACAGTTGTGCTCATCTAAGGTGGATTCAAATGGCACTGTCTGTTCACACATTATAATCTGGTGTGAGGGGTGGGGACAGGCCTGCGCGCCCAATTCTTAACCCTTCGAAAATAAAGTTCGTTCGTTCGTTCGTTCCTCTCTCTCTAGTTTTCTTTGGATGTAGCTCAGGAATGTTATCACTCTATATCGAATATCTTTGAGATTTTCTAATGACTACGGAATATGTTCATCAGTTTTACCAAAGTTAATGAACAAAATAAGTTACTAAGAGCAGACAAAAACAAAAAAATAGTAAATTAATCCCCTTTACGACTAATATTAAAAGGCCTAGAAAAACAGTCTAAATACCCATAATACTGCTTCTTTTTAAGGATATATTTAATTAATAATAAATTTGATTTCTAAAATGCTATGTCGGAAGCGTGGAATGATAATTTTATGTCATTCAAAACAAAATATAGTAATAATAAAATTTGCTTGTAAACTGCTCTCTCAGATGTGTGGAATGATAACTTTTAATTCACTCACAAAATAAATAACAAAAATAATAATAATTTGTCTTTATACTGTACCGCCAGAAGCATGGAATGATAATTTGTTTCAGTCAACAACAACAAAAGCAATAATAATGCTCAGACAGAAGCGGGACATTATAATTTTATTTGACATATCAAAAGGCCAAGAAGCGATCGCGCAGAGACTACTGGTAAATACACTAATGTTAACGTACTTAACTATACAAAATGATACCATTTTTTCATTGCAATGTATGCCCTATAAAATAGGGCTTGAAAAATAGTTTATAGACTCATTATATTGCTCCTCTCCACGGAAATCTTTAGTATTTTTCTTTAACAACCTATATTGGATTTCAAATATTTACAACATCAACAAAACGTTTTTTACAAAAATCAATATGTACAAGAAAGCGAGAATGGTCGGTGAAGGTGATGATTCATAGTGTTTGATGATTAAATTTACAGGTGAGGATGGATAGAAAAGTATGTCTGATGATACTTATTTATACAGAAAATTAATTTGGAAAAATTATTTACAAGTACATATAGCGCAGGTTGCTGTGACACTTTGCATTTTAAATTACAGTTATTTACATTGGCTTTCTAGACAAATAGAATTGATGTCTTAAAAAGGGAAAATAAATAAATGAAAATAAAAAAATTAAATTAAAAATGAAAATAAGAAATAAATATAATAGTAATCATAATAATAATAGTAAATATTGAGGGGGTAATATTTTAACCACTCAGATACAGTTATGAATGTTCGGCAATGAAAGATAACAAGGACCTTCCATTGTTACTTTATAACCAGGGTTGTTTCCCTTCATGTTTCTAAATCATGTTTCTGTATAATGATTTCTTATCTGAGTTTAAGTTTGTCCTAGTAATGTTTGTGCGTTCTGTGTGTATATTTGTAAAAATATTCTCTGGTCATAATGTCTACCTTCTTATACTGCTATGTTCCTACATATCGAAACTAGATATCTAAATTCTGCTAATAAGGTTAGTAGCAAGAGTTCTGTTTGTTTTGATGTTTTTGGTAAGGTGTTAAGCATAATAGCTCTGAACATGTCAGGTGTTTGTTTTGTATTGGAAAGTATTGTTTCTTTTAATTTGTTTATGGCAGGGACAAATGTGCTGCATTTGTAGAACAAAAGTTCTTCTGTTTGTTTCTTGCAAGTTGCAACTACAAAGCCTGCATTTTAGGACCATTGCTGTGCTGATTTGTGTACTATAGGTGTCATGTTGTACAATATCCTAAATGTGGCCTCTTTAGCTTGTGGTGTAACATTTATTTTGTGAATATTCCTAAAAATCTGTGTTTAGTCAGTTATGAAATAATTGTAGTCTCTTTTTATTCTTGTATACAGTGGTGGTTCTTGTAATTTAACTAAAAATCTGTATATAAATTTAGTGTCTGGTTTTATTAACTGTTCATTTCCTTTCAAACTTTGTATGCACTGTTTATAAAAAGATGGGAGAGTGCTAAAATAATGTGGTTTGTTGTTATCTAATTTGCACAAGTTAGCTAATCTAACTCCAATATAATAGTGTGCAAATGAGTGCTTATCTGGGTTCTTAATAATGTCTCTTTGTAGTAAGATCATTGATACAATCGCCAAAGACAGTATTATTAACCCCTATGCTAAATAAATTTACCACTAGTCCAGAGTATTGGACGTACTGCATCTCCTACGCCCCAGTTTGCAGTAGATTCAAACCGGTAACGCAAAAACGAACGATACCTCTTTTCCAATACTGCACGTTTTCAATGCTCTGTCCTTGAAATTAACTGTAACGTTTAGACAAAATCAAGACGTATTCGTTCCAAGAAAGAGCGAGAGAAGAGAGACGGGGGAATGAAAGAACGACAGAAAAATACGATTATTGACAAGCGATAGTGGTTTGTAGGCCTCGCACATTGGGAAAGGCGGGGCAATTTCTACTAGCAGATTTGAATAAGCGCCGCAAAGCCACACGTATACACAGTTCTCTAGTCACGCAGTTTAAATATATAACCACCTAGATCGGGAGACCGCATTGAAAACCACACACACACACAGCTCGAATTTCAATGCCTAGGGTGTATTTGTAGAAAAGGAAAAATTTACGATTAACATGGAAGTTTGAATTAAGACTAAGAGTAGGGTATCAAGAGGGCAAAAGTGAAACTTATTAACACCATTGAGACGGATAAACGCCATGATGGCAAATAAACATAGGACGACTTGTAAATAAATAAATAAATGACGATTAATAAATACATTGACAATACTTGGTTAGTAGCATATTATGGTACTCAGAAAATATAAAGAAATATGTTATTTGAATAAAAGGAGAGAGAAAATGAAAGTTGAGAAATATGATACACAGAAGAATAAAATTATATCTACTATATGACAGACAGTAGCCTGAGTAAATATTGGTTTTCTTTATTAAAAATACTTATATAATAATAGAAATATTGTAAAATGAAGACATAGAGACGACTATAGGGAATCTTCACTCGGCTTGCCATTTTATTGGGAGAGGAGGAGGTGTCCCACGATTTTAAAGTGTAGGTTAAATTTTGAAAAAAGACGCGAGAGCAAAGCATCAGCCGATTGGCTGGAGTAGAATAGACTAACACTAGGAATAAATACGCAATGAAATAAGCGTTCATTGCCACTTAAAATATATTAGTCCACTAGTAAAGTTATAGCAGCAGACAGAGATTTGTGCTCAAATTTCCTTCACTGTTCTGCAGCAGCAGGCATCTGTGTGTGACCATTAATAGCCTGATTAACTTACTTAGTGAGATATTTCATTGAATGCGGTAAGAGAACCATTTATATAATTATTATTGTTATTGATATGTATTTGTATTATTGACTATGAATGAATATTTGAAGGGTAGAGGCATAGCTAAAACAGGTGCCCACTTCAAACTTTTGTGTTAAGCCACAACTGTTGGTAGACAATATTATATCTTCTTGTTAAAGCCCTACAGGCTTACTTATAATTTGGGAGAAAAGAAATTAATAAATGGGGGGAAATTGATGTATAATATTATGATATAAGACCAGAAAACCACTGGCCTTCTTCATAAGTCACAGGTTTTCACCTGACTTTATTTAATTAAATATATATTTTCCTATGACAAGGAATGTGTCAAACATATGTTTGAAGAGTACCTGATGAGGAATAGGGCACCCAATCAAATAGGAACAATACCTATTTATGTAATATTTTCACTGATCTTAAATCTGTTGATACATGTAAACTTGTTAGGAACGGAGATAGGTCAGACTGTTATATTGAGGGAAATTAATCCTCTACTTCCAGGGTTTCTATGTGAAACGAAAGTGAGCCAGTCACGATTATATTGTTCAACTGCAATTACCAGTTCGAGGCAGTCATATCTGTGTGCCTCGAAGTATCAAGAATTCTGAAAGCTGTACAGTGCTGTGTGCATGGAGAGTAGTGAGCAGGACATCACAGATTTCCAGCATTTATATGAGATTAGCCCTTATGTTTAAGGGCATATGTTAGCTCACAGAACTGATTCTCCACCTAAAATTATATCAACTAGATGTTAAGACATGACGAGAACAGTTGTTCCTCCACAGTGTGCTCATTCTTAGAGGGTATTACTTCATTAAGAACACTTCCCGTCATAGATTTCCAGATCAAGAAGTGACAGACACAATATTATTTGAACTTTTATTTCTGTAAATAAATTGAATTATTCTTTGAGTTTTAAACATTCCTTCTTCTTCTTCTTTGATCCTTAGCCGCCGACCGTCAAAGCAGTCAGTGGCCATCACGCCTAGTGGCGTCTTGTAGGGCAACAACAAATTGATTCCACTTTGCTCGGTCGGTGGCCATCCTTCGTACAGTGCCCCAACTCTGGTTCATTCCCTGCATCTCAGCCTCCACAGTCCTCCGCCAGATTGTTTTTGGTCGGCCTCTCTTTCATTTTCCTTCAGGGGTCCAAAGCATAGCTGTTCTTGTGATGGCATCGGGGTCTCTTCTGAGGACATGACCAACCCAGCTCCAGCGTCTGCCAGCTATGATGGTGTGCATGTCCTCTTGCTTGCTACGAGTAAGCAGATCTTGGTTAGTGATGGTATTCGGCCAAAAGATTCGGTGAATTTTTCTTAGGCATGTTGTGTGAAAGGAGGACAATTTCGACATTTCCTTCTCTGTAACTCTCCAGCATTCCGCACCATAGAGAAGCACAGAAAGCACACAGCTCTGATATAATCTTAATTTTGTGCTGTATTGGGAGGACTTCCAGATGTTGTTTAGGCTAAAGAAGGCTGTTCTTGCCTTATTCATTCTGATGTTGATGTCTTTGCCTGCCCCGCCGTCTGGTGTTACTTTGCTTCCTAGGTATGTGAAGGTATCTGTCTGTACCAATTGCTGATTCCTTACTGATATGGGCTCAGGGTTGCTCACATTGAGCGTCATGACCTCAGACTTCTTTAAATTGATGTTCAAGCCCACCTGCTGGCTAAATTTGTTAAGTCTATCCGTTTTTCCTGGATGTGTTGATGTGAATGTGCTAGTAGTGCAATGTCATCTGCATATTCCAGATCTTCCAATGTAGAAAATGTTGTCCATCTTATTCCTCTTGGACTGCCCCCTGTTGTCTGGCGCATCACCCAGTCTATGACTGTTAAAAATAGAGTGGTTGACAAGGGGCATCCCTGTCGTACTCCTGTCTTCACCTCAAAGGTTAGGTTGCTCTGCCCAACATTACACGTAAAGTTGGCATAGAGGCTTTTTATAATTGACACTATGCAGCTTGGAATTCCATAAGCCCTCAGTATTTTCCATAAACTGTCCCTATGTATGCTGTCAAAAGCCTTTTCAAAATCAACGAAATTAATGTAAAGCTGTCTTTGCCATTCTGAGCACTGCTCTATAATGTTCCTGAGAGTGAATATATGATCTACACATCTTCTATTCTTTCTAAATCCTGCTTGTTCCTTCCTCAGTTTGTGGTCTACTGCCTTTGAAATTCTCTGTATAATTATCCTGCCTGGTATTTTGCTGGGAACTGAGAGAAGAGTGATTCCTCTCCAATTATTGCCGTCTGCAAGATCTCCCTTCTTGGGCAACTTGACAATTATTCCTTTGTTCCACTCTGATGGTGTTGTCCCCTTTTTCCAGACTTGTGCAAATAGTGGTTCTAATAGTTCTGCTGCTAGCTCAGGGTCTGTCTTAAATAGCTCTGCATTTAAGTTATCATGGCCCGGAGCTTTGCCGTTCTTTAACCCTTTGATTGCTGTGATGATTTCTTCTTTTCGTGGAATGTCTGTATTCACATCTAGATCGTTTTCAGCTTCAGGAACATTCAGTTGTGTCTCTGGTGGCTCCTTGTTCAGAGTTTCTCTGAAGTGCTCTGCCCATTTTGTTTCCTGTCCCTCTGCTGTCGTGATGAGATTACCTTGCTTATCTCTTACTAATGTAATATTGTTTGCACCTCGTTTTCCGCTGATGAATTTAGTTATTTTGTATACTGTGCTTTGTTCATTTCTCAGTGCTGCCTCCTCTGCCTGTCTTGCAAGATCGTCTAGGAAATTCCTTTTGTTGGCTCGGGTTTGGCGTTTAACTTCTTTGTCCAGCTGACTGTACTGTTCGCTATATAGTTGTTTTAACCTGGGGGACTTCGCTTCTGTTTTCTTTCTTTTCATTTCCTTTCTCATCGTTATGGTGTTTAATGTTTCTGGTGTTATCCAGTCTTGCTTCTTCCTTTCCTGGAATCCCAAGCATGATTTGCTGCTTTCTTTGTATATTGTTGAAATGGTGTTGAAATTCTGGTCTATATCATCAGTCAATGTCTTTTCCTGACTTTTGGCAAATTGATATCGTTTCTTTATGTCGGCCGCAAAAGCTTTTCTGGTAAGGGAGTCCTTCAATTTGCTGTCGTCAAACCTTTTCTGTGTAGTTACAGTTGGTGCAGCCCTTCTTAGTTTCACTTTCAGTTTTGCTACTGCTAAATGGTGATCACTTCCCACATCTGCACCTCTTCTTACCTTCACATCTTGTAATGCATGTCTCCATCTACCATTAACCATGATGTGGTCTATCTGGTTTCTGTCCCGACCATTTGGTGATTCCCATGTTAATTTGTGAATTTATTTATGTGGGAAGAGTGTTCCTCCAATGACCAGGTTGTTAATGCTACAGAAACTTATTAGTTTATCCCCATTTTTATTTGCTGTTCCGCTGCTGCATTTCCCCATTGTTCTTTCATTATATGTATTGTGTGTACCAACTTTCGCATTGAGGTCTCCCATTACTATAACAAGATCATATCTAGGTGTATCTTCCATTTCTTTCTGCAGTTGTTGATAGAATTCATCCTTGACCTCCTCATCGCTATCATTCGTTGGTGAGTAGCATTGTATTATTGTAGTGTTGGTGAATCTCCCTCTGAATCTTAATCTTATCAGTCTGTTGTTGATGGGTTTCCATTCCAGTAATGTCCTTTCTATTCCTTTCTGTAGAATAATGGCTACGCCTTCATTGTGCTGTCCATCCTCTCTTTCAGAGTAAAGTACTGTTTCTCCTGTTGCTGTTTTAACTTTTCCTGCCCCTGTCCATCTGCTCTCGCTTATCCCTAGAATGTGTAACCTATAGTTTCTCATTTCTGCCGTGACCTGTCTTAGTTTACCTGTCTCGTACATTGTCCTGACATTCCAAAAACCTATTCTTGTATCCTGTTTTGCGGTCAGGACATCCGTTTTCATGTCAGTGGCTTCCTTTCGGCTTTCACCACTGACAGTCATACGAGCCACAGACTCCAAATGTCCATCCCGCAGCAAAGTTTTTCCATTTATTGTTGTTTCCGTAACGTGCAATTTTTTTTACATAGACAGGGGTGTCAGCCCTATGCTAAAACCCCCAACCTGGAGGACCAGGGTACCAGCTTTTGTCTGACCCCTACCCACATAGACCAGTCCAGCTTGGTTGAACCTACCAGGAGTAAAACTCCCACTGGCATAGCTCTGGTGATTGTCAGGGTACGCAAGCTGCCATACCGCTACAAGGTATAGGTACCATTGATGGCAGTAAACATTCCTGTGTCCAAAAAATTGTGATACAGGAAAATAAATTGTAAAAAGATTTTAAGTCCAAAAGTTAAAGCAGTGAGTGTTGATTACTTGTATTGAATTAATAGTGTAGTTGTTGTCATTTTCATTTCACAGTACAGTGCACATTACCCTAGACATCTAGCTAGTCAGCAACCATATACCTGTACACCTAATTAGGATAAAATATAGCAGATTGAGGTCATAGGGTGGTAGCAGACAGGTTCCCTGAGAACAATTTCAATAACACTTAGACTCAGGGGCTTACACAGCTGACCTCACATCTGTAACAATTAATACTTCAACATTTGACACCAAAACCCACCACACTCCTATATATTTAATTCTTAAAGCTTTTATTTTTGTGTCAATGTCTCTTTAAGGCTATTCCACCTCTGTCCTTTTGTTGTATTAATGTTTTGTGCTGTATACAATGTCTAGTGTTTCTGAATATAAAGGTTCTTATCAGTTTGTTCACTTCTTTAATTAGTGTTCTGGGTATATTCTGAACACGTGATGTGTAACTTATTTTAGGTTTAATGAAACAGCCTATTTCAACGCTTCTCCCAAAAATAGTGGTAGTTATATATCTATATTTTTCCAACATGTTTTGTATCTTTTCTAACAATTTTAACCATACTTCGGTGTTAGGATCTCATGGGTTGGATGTATAATTTATCCCATAAATTTTCAGTTTGTTCACCTGAATTAACTGATAGGGGAAATGTTTTGTTGGCCCATTTGCCTATACCCATTATATACGATTTTTGAATATTTAATTTTGATTCACTAGCTTGTCTAAACTCTGTGATTGTGTCAAATATATTTTGAATAGATCTGTTTGTTGTAGGAAAGCATAGGCCAATAACTTCCTTTGTCCTTTACCTGAAATGAATGTTCCTGTAATATTTATATCTTGCCTTATTTTCTCCAAAATAGATTCTATTGTTATTTCATACAGCAGGGGTGACAGAGGGCACCCTTGCCTAACTGACCTAGTTAATTTAAAGGGTTCTGTTAGTGTGGGATTTACTAATATTCTACTTTCAGGTTTTTTGTATAAACTTTAATCCATGTTCTAAAATATGTCCCTATATTACATGCTAGTAAATTTTTATGTAAAAAATAGTGTGAAACTCTATTGAAGGCTTTTTCTTGATCTAATGATAGTATTGCACCTTGACACTGCCTGTCATGTGTGTATGTTATCAGATCTCTTAAGAAACGTGTGTGCCTGATGATGTTTCTATCCTGCACGCTATTTTGTTTGTCCTGGTAAAGTTTGGTCTAGATTGGGACTCTAGATTGTTCGTTTAAACACTTTGCATAAGAAATTTCTTTTGTACGTCTTCGTTATTTTCTTCTCTAGTGTCTAATTGTTTGTAGAAATCTTGAAAGGATTGACATATGTTAGTGTTGTCTGTTTGTGGATGTCCGTTCATATCGACTATTTGGTGTATTTGTTTACTGCGTTGTACATTTTGTTCTATTCCTAGATACTGTCTGCTGGGAATCTCTTTGTGTTATTGTGTTCTAAGTACAGCACCTTGGTATATGTACTGTTTATATTTTCTAACTGATTTTGTAGTATATGAGTATGTACATTTGCGCTATCTATATATTTAGTTAATTTAAATGCTTCTTCCAGTATGCTTTCTTGTTTTTTTTCAATTTCTTTTTTTATGTATGAAGCTAAGATTTCTGCCCTGTCTTGGTGCAGGCTTCCTCCAAGGGACCAGCTGCAATGGTGGCTCCATGCTCCGTAAGGAGTGTACAAGAAAATGATGATGATGAATACATACGTTTAAACATATCTTGGGGCACTGATGATGAAGTTTTTCTGTGACAGTCTGAGCAGGCAGCAAATATTCCTATAAGCTGGGCTGTGTCTTGATTGACTGACTGATTGATTGACCTTTGGCCCAGACACAAGGAATTCAATATTCATCCTGTGCATGGAATCCCCAGTTTAACCCCATGTTGGTTATATTCTGGATTTATAGTGTTCTTTATTCTGTCCAGTATTTACATTTGTTGTTGTTGCTAGTTTTATTTGTGTTTTTCCAGGCTGCAAATTTTCTAGTATTAATTATCACATTGTATACATAATGTCTACAGTGTATATGGTGTACCCCATTTACATTCTCTTAAATACATCTCTCTTTACACTGTAGTGTCTGAGGGACTTTGGTTTACTGTATCTTTTTTTTTCCCCCTTTATTGTCTTTAAAATTATTTTAAATCCATCTGATTTGTATTTGTCAATTTTTTAGATTCAGTGAAATTTAACCTACTTTGTGCATTGTCATTGTGTGCGGTTAATATTATTTCACACATGTCTTTGTTCATCCTTATTTGTTCTTATTTCCTCTTGGAGTGTATTCTTGTTTTCACCCTCATCATCATTTCTTTTTTTTTTTTACTTCCTATGGAGATTTGACCCACCACCTTGAGGAAGCCTATGCCAAAGCACACACTTTTGCAGCTGTAGTTTCTATAGCAAAGATAAGGCTGCCAGCCCAATTCACAACTAGTTATCGTGCTTTACATCTGTTACAAGTGTTATATTATAACTTGTATTTTGACACAGTATATGCTACATCAATCATCATTACAACCTAGCAGGTAAAATAACAGGTTGCTATAGAGAGCACCAGTATAAAATGGAGATGATGATGATAGTGCCAAAATTATCATTAAGGTGAACAAAATTTAAATAAAGTGTTCTGTGTAGTAGTGCACTGAAACTTCCTTGGTGCATGAGTTTCTCAAAGCTTGGTGTAAGGGTACATGAGTTTCTCAAAGCCCAGTGCAAGGGTATATGAGTTTCTTAAAGCTTGGTGTAAGGGCACATGAGTTTCTTGAAGGTCAGTTAAAGGGTACATGAGTTTCTCAAAGCCTGGTGTAAGGGCACATGGGTTTCTCAAAGCCAAGTGCAAGAGTACATGAGTTTCTTAAAGCCCGATATAAGGGTATATGAGCTTCTTAAAGCTCGGTGTAAGAGTACATGAGTGTCTTAAAGCTCAGTGTAAGGGTACATGAGTTTCTTAAAGCCCGATATAAGGGTACATGAATTTCTTAAAGCCCAGTGTAAGGGTACATGAGTTTCTTAAAGCTCAGTATAAGGGTATATCAGTTTCTTAAAGCGTGGTATAAAAGATACTTGAGTGTCTTAAAGCTCAATATATGGGTACATGTGGTTTTTAAAGTTAGGTGTAAGGGTGGTTGAGTTTCTTAAAGCTCATTAAAATAGTAAATGAATGTCTTAAAGTCTGGTGTAAAGGTACATGAGTTTCTTTAAGCTTGATATAATAGTACAAGAGGTTCTCAAAGCTTGTAATAAGGTACATGAGTTTCTTAAAGCTCTGTGTAATTGTACATAAGTTTCTTAAAGCTTGATATAAGGGTATATGAGTTTCTTAAAGCTCGGTAAGGGTATATGAGTTTCTTAAAGCTCGTAAGGGTATACGAGTTTCTTAAAGCTCGATAAGGGTATATGAGTTTCTTAAAGCTCATTAAGGGTATATGAGTTTCTTAAAGGTCGATAAGGGCATATGAGTTTCTTAAAGCTGTGTGTTAGGGTTCATATGTTTCTTAGAGCTCGGAGCAAGGGTATCCGAGTTTCTTAAAGTTTGATGTACAGGTATATGAGTTTCTTAAAGCTTGGCGTAAAGATATATGAGTTTCTTAAAGCTTGGCGTAAAGATATATGAGTTTCTTAAAGCTTGGCGTAAAGATATATGAGTTTCTTAAAGCTTGGTGTAAAGATATATGAGTTTCTTAAAGCTTGGCGTAAAGATATATGAGTTTCTTAAAGCTTGGCGTAAAGATATATGAGTTTCTTAAAGCTTGGCATAAAGATATATGAGTTTCTTAAAGCTTGGCGTAAAGATATATGAGTTTCTTAAAGCTTGGCGTAAAGATATATGAGTTTCTTAAAGCTTGGCGTAAAGATATATGAGTTTCTTAAAGCTTGGCGTAAAGATATATGAGTTTCTTAAAGCTTGGCGTAAAGATATATGAGTTTCTTAAAGCTTGGCGTAAAGATATATGAGTTTCTTAAAGCTTGGCGTAAAGATATATGAGTTTCTTAAAGCTTGGCGTAAAGATATATCTTTACGCCAAGCTTTAAGATATATGAGTTTCTTAAAGCTTGGCGTAAAGATATATGAGTTTCTTAAAGCTTGGCGTAAAGATATATGAGTTTCTTAAAGCTTGGCGTAAAGATATATGAGTTTCTTAAAGCTTGGCGTAAAGATATATGAGTTTCTTAAAGCTTGGCGTAAAGATATATGAGTTTCTTAAAGCTTGGCGTAAAGATATATGAGTTTCTTAAAGCTTGGCGTAAAGATATATGAGTTTCTTAAAGCTTGGCGTAAAGATATATGAGTTTCTTAAAGCTTGGCGTAAAGATATATGAGTGTCTTAAAGCTTGGCGTAAACATATATGAGTTTCTTAAAGCTTGGCGTAAAGATATATGAGTTTCTTAAAGCTTGGCGTAAAGATATATGAGTTTCTCTAAAGGAAAAAGTAGTTGAAATGAAGTACCATAATCATTTTCCTTTCTCACCCCTATGGAGCATGTAGCCACCATGGCAGCTAACCCCCTTGAAGGAAGCCTGCACAAAGCATTCACTTGCTCCTTCAGTGGTGGCTTCTACAGCAATATGTTTTAATGATGAGGCTACAAACCTCACTCATAACCTCATATTGCCTCTGGGAGCAATGGCCATATTCTTTGACCCCCTGGAACTTCTTCTTCTTTGTCCTTTTGTGCTCTTTATGGAGCATGAAGCCACCATTGCAGCTGGTTCCCTTGCAGGAAGCCTGCATCAAACATTCAAATCTTGCAGCATTGGTTTCTGTAGCAATCTGTTTTACATGATGAGGTTGCCAACCCTGGGCCAAATGAAGTGTAGTGGGTATTATGTCCAATTGTGCCCCAATATCTATTGATTCAGCGAGCAATTAAGGTGCCACGTCTTTAGAGGTACGGTAGTGCTCCTAATCTTACCCCTTATTACCGAGTCTCCAAATTCATAAGGCCTTAGCGACATAAGTGACTTAATTAGCCGCCGAATCGAAGGACACTTTGGGCGAAGTCTAACATACGACCTGCTACAGTAAATTTCAACCGAAAAAGCTAAAGCACACGGCGCTTCATGTAAATAAGCATTTTAAGTATACAAACAGAATGTATTTAACACCTTCCTGCACAGTTGAAGTGACTAACACTGCTAATAGGCAATGGTTACATATAGTTATGCCAAGGTAGGCTTATAATAGACTGTGTGGCTAGGGTAACGACTTCAGAGAGGTAACTACTCCAGAGCGGTAACCACTTCAGAGCGGTAACGACTTAGATCGGAATTTAAAGCAAAAACGTCGGGAAAAAAATCATTGCTATGATAATGTGGCACGTCTGCCACGGTTGTATGAATGATTCAAACTTTGTTGCAAATGCAGACGTATGTTGTTTGTAAACTGATTTATCACATAGTGCCCGCACAATGTTGCGCGATTGTAAATCTGTCAAAACAGCCACAACACTTCAAAGAAACAATAATTAGGCTGCGCCGTTGTAAGCCTATAGGTCTGTCAAAACATGCACAGCGCTTCAAAGAAACAATAAGTGGGGCGCGCAGCGTTTGACACTGAAGCAAATAATTTGATATTAGCGTTGGCTATTTGACAATTTACTTGTTTTAAGTGCAGGATGTCTTCAAGACAATAATATACAACATTTCTTGTTAAAATGTAAGAGGTATGAACAAATGAGAATACCAATATTAGATTATTTGCAAGCATCAAACTTACCTATAAATATAGAAGAGTTGTTAAGAATAGACAGACTTAGGGAACTGCATAATATAGTCAAACAATATTTAACACGAACAAATGGTAATATATAGTGGCTGGGAATGTGAAGGTCTGATGCTGTTCTTACAATGCATATGACTTTTAACAGGAAAGTCAATTAAATATCTGTTAAAGTTAGTTATATAACTGGAACCACCAGGCCTTTACACCCCTCCACTTTAATATTATACTTGTTCAGAGTTTCTTCTTGATTTTGTTCGTTTTTTTTTTTTATTTTTTTATTTAACGTATAAGCATAATTGTGATTGTCCCTATTTACAATGATTTGACAAATGTGATGCCACTTTCTCATATCGGCAGTTGTTCATATTATTTGGAATTGAAAACAATATAGGCCTATATCCTAATTATAGCCCATCAGAGGTTGAACGGGATATTTTTCTTCATTAATTTAAAAAAAAAAAAAACTTGTTTTAATTTAGGTTACATCCCCCCTATATTCCCCTTTTCAATCAGCGAACGCTAGTCTACGTTTAAAACTATTTACTCAACACAGATTGAAACAGTCAACACTGTATAAAGACATGGTTTCACAAACTTACACTTACGTAATGCCGCTACGTTGAACTTTGCGACAACGTTCGGTGTTTTCATTCATATTCCAGTCATTCCCAAACTGTGGCTTGCAGATAAACATACAGCTCCTTAGAATAAACACATTCGTCGTCAAAGAAATTGTGCTCACACGCAGCAACGCTGTGCTGTCAAGGTCACAACCGACTAAAAACGTATAATTCTAGTATTTGTACTTGAATATTAACAGAAATTCGGTATTCACCTAGCAACATCACACCCGAATATGGATTAAGACCGACGAAATACGGGCAAAACATACTGCGTTGAGCCGATTCCCGTTTACTTATCAATCTTCGCCAAAAATAAACAAACACGCATGCGCGAGAACGACCTACTCGTCTGCGGTATTTCCCGGATAGCTTTGTTTTTCTGACTTCTGCTTTTGTGACGGTGGGTGTGTTCCTTTGACAGACGAGAGTGCTGTCGTTTACAACGTGATATGTAATTTTTTCATGTAATGTAGTTACTTTGCTAAATAAAATCCAGCAGAAGTGTTTCGTCGTTCCCCACAGAATATGAGTCTCGTAGAGTTTTTTCTAAGAGACTCATATTCTGTGCAAAACGAATTGCAACGTTTTTTTGTTTTGTTTTTTGAGATTACCAGTTTTTCTAACGCGCCTAATTTATCACTTGAAAAGAAGTAATACACTTGACAACAGAAAATCAATTCCGTTACTTCAGAGCAGAGGCAGAGGCCTTGAAAAATGCAGCAAAGGTTATATTGACAGAAGAAAGCACATAGAGAAAAATAGCTTTCTTTACTGACGCACAGTCAGTAAATGCAACGTTGAAAAGCCAAAATAATACAGACCTGGATGACCTCAGGATAGTGCTCCACAAACTTTGTCAACGATTCAAAAGATTTGTGATCCAATGGATCCCATCTCATTGTAACATCACCGGTAATGAAGAGGCTGACAGAATGGCAAAAGAAGGTTCACATCTACCTCAGCCTGATGCAAGCATAACTTTCGAGGAGGCAAAGAGTTTTATCAGGATCAGATACAGAAACTAATGGAATGTAGAACATCCAGGTCACACACAGAATGATGCTTACTACCAGCCCAACAGAAGAGAACAAGTGGTAATCTTCAGACTCCGCACTGGCCACAATAGATTGAGATACCATCTATTCAACAAGCTAAAGATAGGAACTACCGATCAGTGTAACTGTGATACTGATAAAATGACTGCTGAACATCTGCTTCATAGTTGCCCCTTATATGCGGTACAGAGAAAGCGCATATGGCCGACGCCAGCTCCTTTCGTGGAAAAGCCTTTCTGGATTCAAATAGCCTCAAACTGACTACTGCTTTCTTTGAGAACATTCAAGTGGACGTCTGAGAGTGTACGAGGAAGAAGAAGAATCCCGTTACGGGCAATGGCACCGTTTTGATTGTCCGTGGTTTGATTCTCTGGCGAGCCTATTTATTACTCTTGTTTATTGTCTGTTGTCTACTGTTCTACTTCAGATGTTAAAATTGAACACCATTGACTCTCTAACGTTTTATAAGAACAACTGTTTTTTCCCCCTGTGGTAAGGTCAGTCCGTATTACCCCTCCCTCTCAATAAATTCCTTGATTCAAAATCTAAGAAAGTAGTTTTACAACTTTTAAACCCGCTAATATATTTGGGAAAATCGTTAAGGACAAAAGGTCACACTACTACTAAGAATTGGACGCAATATTTGAATATTTTTCTATTATAGTGGAAAGGGGATCTCCTTCCCTACTACCCATCCGTCCTATTAGTTTGGTGAAGGTTGTTGTCTAAAAATAACTACATTTAAAAAATAATCGAGTAAAAAAACTACCGTAGTTATATTTTTTTTTCTTTTCAAGAACGTCGCATTTTAAAAAAAACGCCAGAGAGCTGCTTGCGTTTTGAAACTATTAACGCCACGCGATGGTACCCACCCCTTTTATCACAGGCCTTTTCGTTACTCAGTACTAAATTTTAAATATAACATAAAACCGTTTTGGCAGTCGGCCAACACGTGTTTCGTTTCAAAAAAGACGGGAGATAGAGAGAAGAGAGGGGTTAGCATGGAAAAAGTCTAAACCCACTTGGGTATTTTCAAACTGAAACTAACGAACCAAATGAGTGCAGGGGAGCGAAAGGGGCTACAGAAAGACAAAAACGTAGATAATGTATTGCATTCTATAGAAAGATGAATAAAAAGGAAAGGACAGAATGGAATTAAAAACGATAATGTTGTTTATTCAATACTATACCATTTGTTATAAAAACGTATCTAGACTTAGAGTAAAAGTATTTTGTTCAGAATAAATAAAGAGAAAAGTGCAAAGATGCAAACTTAGATAAAGACGTAGATAAAAACATACTCGCTAGATAAAGGACACTAGCATGATTAATAATCACTTTTCATCTTTTAAATCGCTTCAGAAGTGACTGAGTTATTGCATAAAATAAAAATTGACTACATACCGACAGACGCATTGGTAACCGCTCTTTTTTGAAAAAAACTTGGGTAGTTTTTTTTTTTTTTTCTAGACGCGTTGTTTGGAAGCAAGTCAAATCGGCGTAGTTTAAATTGATTGGCTAATGTTAGTCTAAACATAGAGGGAATAAAACTAACACTTTTGCTACGTATGGTACCACTTGAAAAATATTTCCTACAAGAAAGGTTCAAGGCAGAGTAATTAGTGACCGAATTGCCTTTGCGTCTTGAAAAAGCAGCTATCTAACGTTGACCCATTGATAGCCTGTTAACCTTTAACAAATTGTTTGATTTATTTCATTGATTGCGGGTTACATCACCCAGTATCAAGTTGGTCAGAAGCCGGAGCTGCAGAATTTGAGGCAACCTACCAGTTGTTTCTATATATTGAAGCCTAAGAGTACTAGCAGTCTCCAGTATACACTGTAGTGAAGCAGTGTGCAGTTTTTCTCGAGCATGTCATTCAGTGTCAACAAGAATTCAAAGATAAGCAAAAGTCTTGCGGGCTTATATGCAAACTCAAATGTGTTTAATCTCCACCCTATTCAGGAACAGTTTGTGATATGATGCGAACACCAGTCTTTCCCAATATTGACTCTTTATAGAACAGTATTTTCCAACAGGGAATAAAAGTTTATAAACATTAAAATATTAAGATTTATTGGACAGATGTCCTTCATGTGTAATTATTTGGTATAAAACCACATTTTCACTTTTAAGTTTTAAACATTCCTGTCCCAAAAAAATTTGAGGGACAGGAAATTAAAATTGTACATATATATCATAACTTTAAAACCAGTCTTGTTTTATTCCATTTTAGTGAGTTAAAATTGTGTTTGTTACACGCATTTATCACTACATTTTTTCATTACGGTACCCTAGATACCAAGCCATATAAATACCACCACAAACACTAGATACCCAAAATAAATCGCAGAGTGAGATCGTAGGGTGGTAGCAGTCAGGTACCCTGAGAACATCATCATCAACTATTAGACTCAGGGACTTGCATAGCTGACCTCACTCTGTAGACACGTACTGATTATTTTCTTTAACATCAAAACCCACCACACCCCCATCGTGTTGTTCAGCTTAACAGTGACGCAGCCCATTGTCATCAGAAACAAAGATTTTCATCCTTCAGACATCAGTTATGGATAAACGGGTTGATCATTACCATACAGGGATATAGGCCGTCATGTCGTCCAACTCGCGATCGATAAATAGCCTGCGATGTTTTGTCTGATATTAACCTTGCACATCCTAAAGATGCAGACATGCACCAATAAGCGGTAAGTTTTTGTTTCTGTTTTTTTCTCAGATGCAGGGCCTCAATGTTTGTCGCACCTCAATATTTTTAAAAATGCTCGAAACAGGGTCAGGGTTAGGGTTCAGGTTTGTGTCAGTAACATGTTTGCGTCTTCACATCTTAAGACTAAGCGTAATCCAAAAATCCTAACGTAAACTGCTAATCATAACCCTGTTTCCAGCGTTTTGTTTTCCTTTTGTAAAGATTAGGGGCTACAATTGTTAAAACAATAATGGCTAACGCTAATCATAACCGTTACCTTGTGTCGAGCTTTTTCAAAAATAATTAATATTGCTTACGCACGCACACACGCACGCACACTCATACATACAGCCAATCGCGCACGCACGCACACTCACACACACACAGCCAATCACTCACGCACGCACTCACGCTCACACACACACACAGCCAATCACGCATGCATGCGCATTCACACACACTGTCAATCAGTTGTAGGTAAAAGTTCTCTTTAGACTAGTAAATTGTGATGGTCACTGAAAATGATTCTTACCTTATAGTACACATAATATTTTTAAGTGGAGCAACGAGAATCGAATGCAAATAAATATTAGTAAAACGAAATGTATATTAATATCAACCAGACAAAAACTACAAAACTCGCAGAAAACAACACTTCAGCTCTACATTGGAACATCACTAATTGAAAACGTAAATGAACATAAAACTCTAGGTCTAACTGTTGACCAGCACCTAAGTTGGAACTCACATGTAAGTGCACTCACAAAGCTAACGGCACAAAAAGTTTACCAATTAGCCAAAATCAAACACTTCCTGGATGAGGGGGCAAGGAAAATGTTCTACACATCTCACATACAAACATACCTAGACTATTGTTCCACAATATGGGATGGTTGTTCCATATCCAACACAAAAAGGCTTCATTCACTTCAAAAACGTGCAGTGCGCCTAGTTGCTGATAAACACCAAACACATTGTATAGATCTATATAACTATCTTAAAATATTACCCCCTAGAAAGCGCTTCCTATTTAACAAAGCTAAATTCGCTCACAAAATCTTGTCACATAATGCTCCAACGTATCTGTAAATGTATGCTTTTATACTACTTATAATGTTGCATCGCCGTTGAACTAATACCTTAAGTATGTTGGAGAATGTCTGGATACCTAGCAATAAAGATGAGTAAGAGGAAGGGCAAAATGCAAGACGGGCCTATATGTACGATTCTCATCTATCAGTCAATATCCTTTACCTCCCTAAGGAGCATAGGTCATAAAACTGGATCTCGTGTAGTGGAGGCGTCGACAATTCACTCCCTGTGGCAGTATTTGCTTGGGACTCAAAGTTGCTCACCTGAGAGAACATTTTCCGAATGCGCTGACAACACATGAAGTCCCAGCTAATTCAGCAGATTTCCAAAATGTCACGAGTTCTTATTATATGCCACCATTATCTGATTACGTTTCAAATTATGTCTTATTTACTGTATGAATGGTTTAGATTGTGTTTGTTAGTTTTTTTTTGTTTTTTTTTTAAATATTTTTTTTGTAATTTTTTTTTTTTAAGGTATTAATTTTTGTTAATGTATTTTAATTAATAATTTCCCCCCTTGAATTTGATTATGTCTGGATGTTACAAATGTATGTTATTATTTTACCTCGATAATGTTGTATGCTTAAATAATGCTAAAAATACATGTGCTATTGAAAGGATGCGGTATGAAAGGTGAGCGAAAGGAAGGGCAGAATGTTAGACGGGCCTGCGTGCCCAATTCTCAACCCTTTGAAAATAAAGTTCGTTCGTTCGTTCGTTCGTAACCCCCTTTAGGAACGCCATACAAAAACAAAAACAAAAAGCTGTTGGGGCTTTCACCTCAATGGCGCATTCCCATAGTCAGTTACGACTGAAGGAGACTAGTATAACCCCACTAGGAGTGCCAGATTGCATAAGGGGATGCCACTCCATAATTTACTAGCCTAAAGAGAACTTCATAACTTCATACCATAACTTCATCGATTTCACAAAAGCCTTCGATCGAGTCTGGCATGAAGGCTTATGGCAAGTAATGAGAAAATTCAATTTTGATACCAACATCATAGATATCATTGAAGCACTATACAAGGACGCAAGCAGTGCTGTTTTTGCAAGCAACGACATTGGAGAATTTTTCAAAACAACTGTAGGAGTTCGACAGGGATGTATCCTGTCCCCAGTGCTCTTTAATATTTATCTAGAACATATTATGCAGGAGGCTCTCTACGATTATAAATCAACCATATCGATTGGAGGCCGGCCTCTGTGCAACTTACGTTTTGCTGATGATATTGATCTGATAGCTGGATCAGAATCAGAACTTCAAGACCTTACCTCTAGACTGGTGTCGTGAGAAATTCTAATCCACATATATAAATTAAAAGTAAATGTAAAGCCTAACAAATAAATTCTATAAAAGGAAGAAGAATGGTAAAGAACAGTGCTGTCACAATGACAGTACTCGAAATCCCCTTTGTTTTATGCTTCGTCTGCAAATTGTAACGTTTCCACGTTAAATATAAGCCACTGCATAATACAAGCGTTTCCACAACACATTAAAACGGGTATTGCATTTCTAAGAAAAAACATTGAGAGGCACACTGCGTATGACCTAAATTAATTACACTACGAATGGACAGATGGATGTAGGATGGAAAGAAGGGAGGGCTGAAAATCAGGAACGCATGCAACACTAAACACGCGTCTCGCTATTAATGCCACCCCCAACAAGCGTAACGCGATATACAATTACTACTATCACGCGTGTAAGGCCACATGCACTAACTTTTTTTCAGACGGACAGTGATAAAAACACTACCCTTCCCAGAGTTAGGTTTTAAAAAACCTGGAAAACGCTTATTAGGAAAGATGACATTAAATGGATTTACGTTTGAAAACATGACAGTACCCAAACACCACAAGGGGATTGAAGTGAACAGGAGGTGGTAGAAAATGCACATTTTGAACGCAGCCACCTAGCTCCCTTAGATTGAGATATTTGGATTCCTTAGGGCTTGCTGACACAGAATATGTTAAGTGTTACGCAAATAGTCCAGGAATTAATAAATTATAGGCAAAAGAAAATAATGAGGGTGTCAGACAACCTAAAAACTCGGAGTCGCTCAGTGGCAGAATTTTAAACCACCATTGTACGGAAATAGGCCACAAGTTACATTTGAATTGATTGGATGGAATGATATGTAAGGCTAAACACGATTAGTCGGACTATAAATGCTATCTTTTGTTGTCAAGGGAGACGGAAGTAAGAGTACTTTTTTTCAAACGATTGGGTAGAGATGGCCTGATTGGTTAGGTCTGTTAATATAGTTAATTGATAGCGTTAGTTCGAGACCACTAGTTCAAATAAGCTTGATAAAGCAACAGTGCGTTGAAGCCAGCTCATATTTTTGCTAAATAAAAGCCTGGAACATAAGCAGATGGGAATTTGTGCCAGTATTTGTACCTACATTCAGTGCTAGTCAACGTATCTGTGTTTATTTCCTTGAATTTTGGGACTGTGGTCCTAGTTATTGAAGCCGCACCTGGTCTGAGCGTTTGCTGAATCCAGAGGCTACAACATACTCTTGGGTCCCTATAGTAACCAGTGAGGTGTCTTCAGAAACAGTGAATAGTCGAGCAGAGGAGTCCTTGCCTGCCGCCATCACGAAAGTTAAGCCCACTGTGGCCAAAAGAGCTCAACACTATGTACCCCTCGTAAATGACACTAACTTAATTAAAGAGGGGCAATTAATTGTTTTAATGTTCGGAACTAAGACCATCTCCAATACTAGTTCCAAACATACACAAGCACATGCAGTCATGATGTCTAATAAGAATCTATCTTGAAGAACAAAACCAGTATTACCTCATATTACCACATCACAACTCACACACATAGAATACTAATATTGTATGTCAATGCAAAGACCACATTTATATCTGTGTACATAATATTTGAAATTACATGTTATTATATTGCCTGGTTCACTGTGTAGTTGAATCAGGATCACTATTGTAGAGAAAATCAATACATATGTACATATCTGAAATTTATCATTGAATCTTTTAAGATAGTCTTCTAGAGTGTTGACTGTTTGTGAGTGTCACAGTATTGTCAAGTGTGGTGGAATAATTAAATTGTTTATCTGTTGTTGTTGTGGTGACTTACACTTCATCATTTGCATAACCCTAGACATATAACGTTGCCAACACAATATTCCAGAATAATTCTGACTGAGATATAAATATGTGGCAGTAAGTAAGGTTATCTGTAAAACACTACACATATTAGATACATATACCTTCACAGCTGATCTCAGTCAGTACACTAAGTCCCTATAAATATTTATATCATCCCACTTTACCATATATATTGGGGGTCCGGTCCGGGATATTGAATCCTTTACTAGTATAAATATTGGGGGTAATTCACTTCAGGGAATATAAAAAGTTAAAAGGTATCCTTGGGTGGAAGTAAATAAGGTTGAGCTCTTGGTGCCTGTTTTGTCCATTGGATATATAATTACAGATTATATTGTTTAGTTAGATATTTTATTTAATTACCTGATATAAAATAGCGGACCTGGCCAAATTTCGATCTGCGGCTGTACAGACTGCAAAAGAGTTGGGATTAGATGGGCAAGTTATGATTACCTATGTCACTACTGAATGTGACAAATTTATTGAACGCGAAGAAAGAAGGTTTGAGGCCGAAAGAAGGTTAGAGGCTGAAAAAGAAATTAAGAGGTTGCAGATTGAGGCTGACAAAGAGGCTAAAGCATTGGAGGCTGATAGGGAGATTAAGAGGCTCCAAGTAGAAGAACAAATGGCAGAAAGGGAAGAGAAGAGATTAGCTGCAGAAAGGGAAGCAGAAAAGGAGGAGAAGAGATTACAAAGGGAACATGAGCTACGACTAAGGGAGTTTGAGTTTCAGGGCCATGCTCCTGAAAATGGTGCCAGTCCCTTTGCCTCTGATGCTACTGCTACTCAGGGAGCCTCAACCTCAGCTATGAACTTTCATTTAGATCATTTTGTTGAGAAAGACGATGATATTGAGAGCTATATAAATAGATACGAATTATTAGCTACCACATATGGGTTAGAGAGAGAAAGGTGGAGCTTAAAGTTATCTCAAGGACTTCGTGGGGCAGCTTATGAAGTTTTTGCCAAAATGCACAGAGATGATCAGGAAAATTATGACATGCTAAAGCAGGCTCTTTTGTTAAGATATGAGAAGAACGCAGAATTTTACAGAAAAAAATTTAGGAATGCTAAACTACTGTCAGGTGAAACCTATCACCAGTTCTCTGCACGGATAGAGACATACTTGGAGAAATGGACTTCTCTGGGGAAAACCCAAGATCTTAAGGAAATGATCCTTATAGAACAATTAAGAGAGTCCATGGCTCCAGACCTGAGAAAGTTTCTCATGGAACAAGGTGCAGAGAGACTGGGTGAGTTGCTAAATGTTGCAGAAAGGTATCAAGCGGCCCAAGCAGAAGTATCAGGTAATAAAAAGAAACAGGTGGATAATTTTAGTGCACCACAGAACTTTAATAAATTTGATCATAGGGATCAAAACAAAGGTAAGCACCAATTTGATAGGCCACGGTATGAAAATAAAAATAAAAACCCACAATTCGATGAAAGGAAATATGATGAAAGAAAATCCTTCAACCAAGGGAAAAGGTGGTGTAAGAATTGTAAGATGGACAATCATGACACTGACCGTTGTAGAAGGAAACCTGTGTATATGGCCACCCTTCAGGTCAGGTCGACCTCAAGACAGGAGGAGGATATTATGTTGGATACCACTCCAGAAGAGATGAGGAAGGCACAGGCTGGGGACAAGACCCTCAAGCCTTGTTTCAGGAAATTGTCAACTTGTCATACAACTCCAGGCAAGGGAGATTTTACATGAAAAACAAGTTGATGTATAGGAAGACTGGAGCTAGATCCAAAGGTCAGGGACAGCTGGTACTTCCTAAAAGATATAGGACAGACTTAATAAGGAGCCTACATGTGAAACCAGATGGGGACCATGAGAAAATAGGTACCATCATCCAAAAGGTGGCTCACAATTATTATTGGCCCAAGGCAAGATGGGACATTGAGAATTTTGTAGAAAGGTGTAGCATAGCACATGAGGGAACACCCACAAGTGGGAACATGGATCAGGACCTGGACACGCCAAGGGGTAAAACTAGGCCTGAAAATACGAAGAAAAATAAATTTGATAAAGTGGACCAAAGGGAATGGGAAGCCCCTTTTCACGGACAAGCTTCACTTAACTGTTTTACAATGGCCACTATGCGGAGAGTGCAAACAGATGTCTTACCCCAGGATAAGCCGACAATCCCTCAATCGGACTTAAACAAACTGGAGGAAGAAGATGTAGAGAGGAAATCTCTCATCAAGAATTTTAAGTGGGGAGAAAGCCCCAAAAGGAAAATTGGTAGCGGTCGTTTTGTGACTGATAATTCTGGGAAGAAAAATCATCACTATAGCGCTTCTAGTGGAAGAGACCATACCGGTGCATGGACAAATAGGTCCACACAATTGCAAGTCCATATGTAACACTGTTAAGAACGTGGACGGATGAAAAAGCAGAGGAAAATATTACATCCTCATACCAATATGTAAATGAGCTGACCACTCGTTTAAAAACTGGCTGGAAACTTGCCAATGAAAATTTGAAACAAGCCAGGAAGAAACATGCTGCTTATTATAACAGGAAGGCAAAAGACAGAGATTTGGCTGTGGGAGAGAAGGTACTGCTTCTTTTACCCGGAAATCAGAATAAGTTACAAATTGGATGGCAAGGTCCATATACAGTTCTAGAGAAGGTGTCTAGAACCAATTATAAGATAGATAAGAAGGGGAAAGAAAAAATATATCATGTGAATCTCCTGAAGAAATATTTGGAAAGAGAACATCAGGAAGAGACACACTTGCTAACCTTGTCCATTGCAATGGAGATGAAGAAGGAACCACTTTCATCATTTGAATATCCATTACACCCCTGTGAGACAGCGGCACAGGTGAAAATCAGTACGCATTTAACGAAAAATCAGAAGGAGAGAGTGCAACAGGTTCTAGATAATCATACAGAGGTGTTAACAGATCGACCGGGGCATACAAACTTATTGGAATATGATATGAAACTGATAGACCCCACACCTGTCTGTATGAAGCCTTATTCGATTCCTTTTGCTAAGGAGAAAGCTTTGAAGGAAGAGATAGACTATTTGTTGAAGGAAGGAATTATTTCACACAGTGAATCTTCGTATAGTTCCAGTGTTGTACTTTTAAGGAAACCCTCTGGAGAACATAGACTCTGTATAGATTACAGGAGACTGAATGCTATTACAGAAGGACAGGTGGATCCATTGCCGGATACAAATCAGTTGTTCGCCAGGCTAAATAAAGCTAAGTATTTCTCAAAAGTGGATTTGAGTAAAGGATACTATCAAATTCCAGTAAAGCCTGAGGTTAGACCATATCTAGCTTTTAAGAATTGGAATTCCTGGGACACACAGTTTATCAGGGAAATATGACCCCTGACCCAAAGAATTTGGAGAAACTAAAGAAAGCCCCGAGACCACAAACCAAGAAAGACGTGAGATCCTTTGTCTCATTATGTGGTTTCTACCAAAAGTATATCAAAAACTTTAATTCCATATGTGCACCGTTAACTGATTTGACACGTAAAGGAAACCCAGATCGAATTACATGGACACCACAATGTGAAATGGCTTACCAAGAATTGAAGGAAAAGCTCACAAGTAAACCTATTTTGAAACTACCTGACTGTTGACTCCATTTTATCGTTGAGTTCAGTGAAGAGGTAAATTGAAACGCGAATGGTTAAAACGGAATGAATGTCAACAATATTCTTCAAACGAAAATTCCAACAAGTATCGTTGAATTGGGTGAACTGGGCAAGTATTGGCAGCACACAAGTCGGTGATTACTGTACATATATTTTATTGACGTGACACCAACGAAGTGGAACAGGACAATCATAGTTACAGATACGAAGATCATACGTCAAAATGTTAATATCACTGTTAATAGTTGTTGTAGATTCTCTAACAGTTAAGTTCTCTTATATTCCAGTGACTAAGGATCACTTCCATTACCATATAACAGACATGGTATTAACGTCCGTTGACCTTCTCCCAAGGACGTTTATTAAGGCAAACGGATTCATTCTCACGGAGCAATAATTTATATCATACTTGTAAGCATCCCAGACTTTCTTCATAAAATTCTTAGATAGCATATCCAATCCAAACAAAGGCAGATATAACAATACAACCAGGTTAGTGTTTCATCTTGGCTAACCTCTCGGTATCCTTGCCACGACTTTGGCATAGGTAAAACGGCATATTAAACATGTGAAGCATATATATATTCATTAACTTGATTCCACATATGGATTCTCCCTCTACGAAAAGATTCCAAAGGCTATCGACTCCGTGTGTCCAATTCTAGGAATGTCATCTCCGATGAATTCCCGCTAGACCATTAATAGGAGCGGCCTGATACTTTAATTTACATAATCAAACTTGCCATAAGAAATGGGGCGACACTTACTTTATACTTCCACTATTGACTTCGCCATGAAGATCAATAGATACGAATACAACTGATGGCTTCTTCAAATTTGCCAGGAATCAAAGAATAACACTGCGGACATAAATGTCGTCCGAGCTGCCCCTATCATGACGTCACAATCTACCCAACTAGGTTACACGTGCGTCCAAAGCAACTCACACAGCATTGTGCACGTCAGTGCGTGAATCAATCGAACGCACAAATAATATAACTATATAAAACTGGTGCGTACATTTGGCAGGACCGAAGACTACCCCCGTAGGTAATAAATGTACGTAACACTGACTTAAGTCAGGAATTTGTAGTAAGAACGGATGCCAGTAATATTGGGTTAGGTGCAACTCTGCTACAGAAATCAGATGCATTGGATGGGGAATTAAGCCCAGTGGCATATGCTAGCAGAAAGTTGAATAAAGCTGAAACCAACTACTCAACTAGCGAAAAAGAATGTCTTGCAGTAATATGGGCGATAAAGAAATTCAATATTTATCTGTATGGGAAGGCATTTAAGTTGCAAACGGATCACAAACCCTTGTCGTTTCTAGCACAAGCTAGGCATGAGAACACTAGATTACTCCGTTGGTCATTATTGCTACAGCCATTTGAGTTTAGCATAGAGTATATAAGTGGAAAAACAAATCTGGGAGCGGATTTTTTAAGCCGCCATCCGTGTGATGAGAATCACCGTGAGCCCCAGAAATAATAATAAATTTCTCTATGTGTATATAGAATTATAGACTGACATATAACGTCTGTTTTAAGAGGGGAGGATTTGTCGTGAGAAATTCTAATCCACATATATAAATTAAAAGTAAATGTAAAGCCTAACAAATAAATTCTATAAAAGGAAGAAGAATGGTAAAGAACAGTGCTGTCACAATGACAGTACTCGAAATCCCCTTTGTTTTATGCTTCGTCTGCAAATTGTAACGTTTCCACGTTAAATATAAGCCACTGCATAATACAAGCGTTTCCACAACACATTAAAACGGGTATTGCATTTCTAAGAAAAAACATTGAGAGGCACACTGCGTATGACCTAAATTAATTACACTACGAATGGACAGATGGATGTAGGATGGAAAGAAGGGAGGGCTGAAAATCAGGAACGCATGCAACACTAAACACGCGTCTCGCTATTAATGCCACCCCCAACAAGCGTAACGCGATATACAATTACTACTATCACGCGTGTAAGGCCACATGCACTAACTTTTTTTCAGACGGACAGTGATAAAAACACTACCCTTCCCAGAGTTAGGTTTTAAAAAACCTGGAAAACTCTTATTAGGAAAGATGACATTAGATGGATTTACGTTTGAAAACATGACAGTACCCAGACACCACATGGGGATTGAAGTGAACAGGAGATGGTAGAAAATGCACATTTTGAACGCAGCCACCTAGCTCCCTTAGATTAAGATACTTGGATTCCTTAGGGCTTGCTGACACAGAATATGTTAAGTGTTACGCAAATAGTCCAGGAATTAATAAATTATAGGCAAAAGAAAATAATGAGGGTGTCAGACAACCTAAAAACTCGGAGTCGCTCAGTGGCAGAATTTTAAACCACCATTGTACGGAAATAGGCCACAAGTTACATTTGAATTGATTGGATGGAATGATATGTAAGGCTAAACACGATTAGTCGGACTATAAATGCTATCTTTTGTTGTCAAGGGAGACGGAAGTAAGAGTACTTTTTTTTCAAACGATTGGGTAGAGATGGCCTGATTGGTTAGGTCTGTTAATATAGTTAATTGATAGCGTTAGTTCGAGACCACTAGTTCAAATAAGCTTGATAAAGCAACAGTGCGTTGAAGCCAGCTCATATTTTTGCTAAATAAAAGCCTGGAACATAAGCAGATGGGAATTTGTGCCAGTATTTGTGCCTACATTCAGTGCTAGTCAACGTATCTGTGTTTATTTCCTTGAATTTTGGGACTGTGGTCCTAGTTATTGAAGCCGCACCTGGTCTGAGCGTTTGCTGAATCCAGAGGCTACAACATACTCTTGGGTCCCTATAGTAACCAGTGAGGTGTCTTCAGAAACAGTCAATAGTCGAGCAGAGGAGTCCTTGCCTGCCGCCATCACGAAAGTTAAGCCCACTGTGGCCAAAAGAGCTCAACACTATGTACCCCTCGTAAATGACACTAACTTAATTAAAGAGGGGCAATTAATTGTTTTAATGTTCGGAACTAAGACCATCTCCAATACTAGTTCCAAACATACACAAGCACATGCAGTCATGATGTCTAATAAGAATCTATCTTGAAGAACAAAACCAGTATTACCTCATATTACCACATCACAACTCACACACATAGAATACTAATATTGTATGTCAATGCAAAGACCACATTTATATCTGTGTACATAATATTTGAAATTACATGTTATTATATTGCCTGGTTCACTGTGTAGTTGAATCAGGATCACTATTGTAGAGAAAATCAATACATATGTACATATCTGAAATTTATCATTAAATCTTTTAAGATAGTCTTCTAGAGTGTTGACTGTTTGTGAGTGTCACAGTATTGTCAAGTGTGGTGGAATAATTAAATTGTTTATCTGTTGTTGTTGTGACATATAACGTTGCCAACACAATATTCCAGAATAATTCTGACTGAGATATAAATATGTGGCAGTAAGTAAGGTTATCTGTAAAACACTACACATATTAGATACAGATACCTTCACAGCTGATCTCAGTCAGTACACTAAATCCCTATAAATATTTATATCATCCCACTTTACCACAACTGGAGAAAGTAACAAGAACGTATGGGATGGAAATTAATATAGAAAAAAGCAAGATATTGGTGAATAGCCATAAGAAACATGTTCCGACCAACATTACGTTAAATGGGCAAACGTTAGAAGAAGTTAACACCTTTAAATATCTCGGGTCCACTATATGCAGTGATGGAAGATCAATTAAAGAAATCAAGACAAGACTTGAGATGGCCTCAGCTGCCATGACAAGGTTGAATGTGATCTGGAAAAGTAACATCAGTTTTCCTGTGAAGATCAAATTATACAAATCACTTGTATTATCTATTCTCTTGTATGGGTGTGAGAGCTGGACACTCACTGCAGATACGGAGCGAAGGATTCAGGCTTTCGAGCATAAATGTTATAGAAGAATTTTGCGCATTTGCTATAAAGAGCACAAAACAAATGTCTATGTTAGAGAGAAGATAAACACCTATGCAGGCCACCAAGAACCACTTTTGTCAACAGTGAAACGTCGAAAGCTTGCCTGGTTTGGGCATGTAACTCGTCATGACTCCCTTTCGAAAACGATCCTTCAGGGAACAGTCGAAGGTAAACGGAGAAGAGGAAGGCAGAGAAAATCCTGGGCTGATAACATCAAAGAATGGGCAGGACACGGTTTTTCCACACTTGTACGCATTGCTGAGGATAGAGAGCAGTGGAGGACCCTGTCTGCTGATGCTTCCACCATGGCACCCCTACGACCCATGACCGGTTACGGGCTGAGATGATGATGAAAGAGAACTTTCATCCTATTGCGGGTGGCTTACGGTTCCCAATTTGTAACTGCACAACAAAACGTGCACACATGAGTAAAATCAATTTTGTTACGCATTTTATGATAGCGAGTGGCGCGACATGGCTGCGTGTATTCCCGTCTTCTGCGATTCAACCTTTTTTTTTTTAAGACAAAGTATCTCGTTCAACCCTTGATGGGTTATAATCTTTATTTATATAAAATCGAACGCGTGTCTGTCTGTTACCTCATAACTCGAGAACTGCTGAAACGATTTTGATGCGGTTTGCTTCAGCGTATTGGACATTTCTCCGGAAAGGTACAACATCAGGAGGCTGAGCAGTGAATTTTTCTTCATTCATTCTTATCTCAAGGGACGTAAAAAACGTTACCGTTTCTTGGGTTAACGGCCTTAGCTTACAAACTACTGTATATAAGTCATAAATTGTATCCTTTTTCGTTAAATTTAGAAGACGTGCGTTGGTTTCTGTTATGTTTCTAAAACCAGGATTCCTGACAAGGAAACTTTGAATAATACTCAGCTTTGTAGAATTCTTACTTAAATAAACAAGTGCGTTGCAACTGTTATGCAAATATTTTAAATCAGGATTCCTGACAAGGAAAGTTTAATTAATACTCAGCTATGTAGAGTAGAACATACCAGACCTAAGAGTCTTTTATATTTGGACATGCGCCCTAACATAACCGACTGTGCACAAAAGACAGGGGTGAATGCACGTTAGTCTTTACATAAATTGTATTTTTCTTATACTCCTTGTTGTAAAATGAAAAGTTTTTGTAAAATAAAATTGAAAAGCAAATAAACTTCACTTATAAAAAATCTATAGAAAAAAAAAACATAACCGACTGGGTTGAACGGGACGCGCCTCGCCAGAAAGAGGCACAACTTTATTTTTTTTTAAACGTTGTTACTACCAATTTCGTCTACACAGAAGCCTTCATTTAGATCACACACATTCTACTAAATAAAGTCAATAGACCTCACTATGATCTCCAGAAGGGGTAATTTTAAAAAATATTTATAAAAAAAAAAATTTGTGCTAGAAGATTTGTGTATGTTTTAGATGTGTGTATGTTCTGACATAATAATTGGTTAGCGATTCATTTGGATATGGAGAAAAGGCAAGAAGCTTTGCTGGCAATTATTAGCTACCTACCTACATAATAATTTTCACAGTTCATTAATAAGTTTATTTACTACTTAGTAAGTTTACTACTTAATTATTTTCATTTTTCCTTTCATTTCTTTGTTACGTTTTTGTCTTTAATTATATCGTACACAAGGTTTGTGTGCCTCTTTTGAAAACACTTAGGTTTTCTTTTATTCTGGGATCATTTTTAGGCATTATAATCCCACTTCTCGGAAATAGTAGGTTTTCTTTTCGAATGGTTTTTTAATACATAGGTGTATTTATTCTTAGTTAGGTAGTTTAATTTAACCGTTTTTGCTTTACTCTACGCCTATCACATTGTCCAACAGAACTTCATCACTAGGGAGACTTAGCAACAGAGCAAATAGAATGAGAATGAGAAGGGAAGCGCAAAACATTTTTTGAATGAAATAATTACTTTATTTTATTTAGTACTATTCTCCTTCCTTTTTATGTTTAAGTATGCATGTGAAACTACACGTATGTGCTTTTATATGTAATGCATCCCCTTACAGCATTATTTTATAGAGGAAAGGGCATTAGTAGTGTACGTGCATACCTCTCGATCTCTGTTTCACTACGGCTGTATCAGTTATATTTTTGTACTGATTTCATTGCGATTTTGTTTCCGTGTCGCACCCTTTCTTTCTGTTTGCTATGTAGCAGAGAGCTTGTTTGTTCAAACATCTGACATCCCTTGTTGGTGATAATACAACACGTTTGCCAGGGTGCGGCAAAGCGTTGCTACGATTAGGCCCGGGTGCGCGGCAGATAAGAGATTAATCGTCTGTACGACACATTCTGGACAGTCGAGCATGACATAATCGTTTCCGGGTACACCTTGTTACAAAGACATTACTTTAGCGAAAGTAATAATTTGTTACATCTTACACACATTGTCGTGTGAGGTTACCTATATGTCTGTAAGTTCGCCTGTCGGCAGTCGGATGTTTACAGCCCATGTTAAGAAATGTAATGTTTGAAATTTTGCACTAGATGAGTCATGCAAAATATTCAAATCAGATTGGCTGATCCATAACAAACAGGATGGGGTAAGGCAGTGCTTATAACCTGACACATTTCAGTGTTTTTTCACTGTGAGATTCCCGCTTGCCAAAGACACCAGACGTGCCAGTTAGAATTCAGAATTTTCATTTATTAGACCGAACAACTTTTTGGAGTATTCATCAGGACTTACAATTCATTCCAGGACATCTCTATCATTTTAATAAGGAAAGCCGCTGTCTAAGGAAACTGAAGGAAACACACGGAGTCAGAAAGGGAATTTAAGTTTAAATTAGCGATCCCAAGTATACGTGCAATAAGGCAACTGCCAGAGCCTTTTATTCATCTCAGCAAAATGTCTGTGAGCCAGGATTGGCGTAAGTTGTGATTTTACATTCTATATTTTATTACTAACATGTGAGCTAACATATATATGTATTTTACCACGTGAATTTTAAATGTGAAAATCGCTAGTGGATGTCCCAGTCATTTGAGGCTGGCAATCTCAGCGTATAAAATAATGATTCATGAACCACCACTGCACGGGCTGGTGATTGCTTTATTGTTAGTTTCGTAAAGATAACTTAACGCATAAAGTGTTCCAGGTTCCATACGGAGCAGGGAGGGAAAGGTGAAAGAAATGATGTACATTCTAAGTATAATACTTACAGTTTTAAACCAGTGTAAGTGTCGATGTTAACATATACACGTTAAAATTTATGGAAGTTTCAAACTTTTTACATCAGTGTAAACATAAATGAAAACATATTCAATTTATATTGTGAACTCTTTTCAATCAGTGGAAATGTAAATGTAAACATATTCTATCTGAGCTATTAACCTTTTCATTTAAATGTTATGTGAAGCTAAAGCTATTCAATTTAAATGTAAAAGGGAACTCCTTTGCGGTAGAAGCGTCATTAACCTTCTATCTACATATCTGCCAAGAGTAATCTTGTGCGAAGGTAGACACCTTTGAAGCCCATATTAGATACTCTTGAGTTTTGGCCACTGTTGGACCAGTACTGTAAAGCAGGGGAGGCAATACCGTCACAGGTACGTATGTGCATGAATACACATGTATGTATGTGCGTGTATGTGTATATATGTACAGATGTATATAGGTGCAGATTGCATGTACTTTTTCTCTTATTTATGACTGTTTTTAAATGCTTTGACTTTTTATGATTTAAAAAAATCTCATCCTTGGAATAAAAACAATGTTAAAAAAGCAGACTGGTGGTTGTGGTAGCGGGGAGAAAGTCTGCAAACCAAGAATCCCGATGATTTGCCTGCGTCGGAACACTTACACGTCAAGTGACTGTAACACCAATGTCGTCTACAAAGATGCCCTTACTTAAATTTTTTTTTTCCTTAAAAGCACACTTCAATGCAACAGTACAATTAAAAACCCAAAAAAAGTTAAACCTTCCCAAAACGATTCGCACCAAACCCGACTTGCACTCATTCCGACATGGACACGGGCTGGGCCGGGTATGACCGCTAGTTCGGATATATAATGTAGTAAATTCAAGACAATAATCAGAGGCGTCCCTAAAATATTACTATCTTTGTCACCCTCTCCTCATAAAGAATCACACTTGCAAGTACATTTTTAACAGTAAGTACTATCATAATAGTCTCCGACGTCACCCCTTCCTGGCTGCCACCCGGGGCGGTTCGGCCCAATCGCACCCCTTTTAGTACGCACTGATAATGACTTCTGATTTCCTATATTTAAATATAGTATCTTCCCCCCCCCCCCTTTTTTTCACTCAGTCCAAATACAGTACATAAAAACTGTAAAATTGAGTGAATGCATGAGTGTGTGTGTGTGTGTGTGCGTGCGTGCGTGCGTGCGTGCGTGCGTGCGTGCGTGCGTGCGTGCGTGTGTGTGTGTGTGTGTGTGTGTGTGTGTGTGTGTGTGTGTGTGTGTGTGTGTGTGTGTGTGTGTGTGTGTGCCCTCCTCTTTCCTAAAACAAAAAAATTAAAATAAAAAAGAAATACAAACAACAAAAAGAAAAAAATGTAAGATCTCTCATAACTATCCTATTGTCAACAAGGTGAAAACGAGTGAGAAAGCCCGGGGGTATCCGGGATGACACACAGTCCACCAAGTATCTGCCATCATCCACACGAGCACCCCATCAGACTATCCCTTATCCTCACACCATCATTGATCCTTATAAATTAATGTTAATTCTTGTTATATACTGTTTTACTATATTGTGCAATTCTCTAATTTTATCTATTCTCAACACCTGTTCTACAGTTAGGGATAAATTTGCATGCCTGTAAATAATCTAATATTGGTTTTCTCTGCTGTTCAAACTTCCTACATTTTAACAGGAAATGCTCTATGTTATTTTTTTTTCTAGACACTCTGCACAGTAAGGTTCTTCTATTCTAAAATAGCCTATTCCTAGTGGCAGTCTCAGAAGTTTCTTATTGCTAGGAATTTTTAGTTCTCTAGATACCTGACACGTTTTTGTTGGAGTCTTGAACAATATGCATGTCTGCTCTTAAGACTAACATCGCACTTTACTGTCCACACGTCAGTTATTATTCTTAAGTAAGCTTTTGATCTCTGTTTCTGACTGAATTTCTTTACTTACAATGCCTGTGTTGAAACCCATCTGTCGAGGGGTGGTTTATTTATATTTTTCGTGCTTATTCATGCCTTTTGCATTTGCACGACTGTTTATGTGTATCCAATATTGGTAGTAATGTAATGTCCAGGGTTCTCTCTTTACGTGCCTGGCGAATAAACATTAACTCTTAGTATTAACTTACTTTGTGCACACATCTCTTTCTCCAATGAAAGTAATAATAACTGAGTGACGGTTCTGTAACTTTAATACACATTACAACGAACTTCACATTAGACCCATTGATGTGGTCAGGCAATAAGAACACAATCAATATTAATAATAATAATAAAAGTCACTCAGTTGCATGAACAATTATGAATGTTAAATATGCCATACATTATAATACTTCCATGTAAAAACAGGAATATACATTAGGGCTTTCCACACACGCCCAAACACACATCTGTGCCGCCTAACGGCTGGTCATTCAATGACTCTCCTCGCTGCTAAACTCTCTCTCGTTTTTTTACCTGCCTTGTTAGCAAAACTTCCACAGCCAGTCTCATCACGTGACATAGAGTGACTATTTGGGTGAAATGGCAAAGTGCCAAACTCGGCGTTAAAATTAATGCATTTTCTACTCCCAACATTGCCCCCCTGTTCCCGAGCGGAAACCAAGGGTTTTCGCTTGAGAACAGTGGATAGTTAGCCCAAGAACTATTAATCTATTAGAAAAGAAAAATCCTACTGTTCAGAATAATATATATGAAGTATTAATTGTAGTGCGAAATAACATGAAAACAGATATATGTAAACAGTTTAGACAAAATGTAATCCAATCTTTCAAAAAATGCACTTAAAGTCATAACATGAATGTTTCAATAGTATATCACCTGAAAAACAAAACAAGATCAGACAATGTCAACATCTGGCACAAACAATTTCACTTTCCAGTTACATTCCTTGACAATAAGTCTGCCAGAAAGTTTTCTGATCCCTTGATTGGAATAATTGTATATCTATATTCTTGGATAAGCAAAAACCATCTGTGTAATCTACTGTTTGTCGTAGTTTTTTGATTTAGGGATGTTAGTGGACGGTGATCCGTCTGGAGGTAGAAGTGTGCGCCAAGTAAATAGCGTGATAACTTGCCCATACACCAAATGATGGACAAGAGTTCTCTTTCACTGGTGGAATACCGAGTTTCTGCTGGTAGCAACTTCCTGCTTACATACAAGCATGGATGTGGAGTATCATTGAACCATTGCAACAGGCAACCACCAATGCCAGTCTGAGAAGCATCAGTCCTCAGAAGAAATGGCATAGTGATATTAGGTAACACCAAAATAGGTGCCTTGGAAAATACAGTTTTAATTTTGTTCAAAGCTCCACTGCAAGTATTGGACCAAACAATTTTATTAGGAGCTCCCTTTTTAGTCAAAGATGACAGGACAGAAGAAATAGATGAAAAGTTCAGAATGAACTTGTGATAGAAGTTAATGAGTCCTAACATGCTCCTAACCTGTTTCTTTGTCCGAGGGATATCTAATTCTAATATGCGTTTGACAGTCTGCTCATCAGGGTATAACATGTGGTTACCAACACGGTGACCAAGAAATGAAATTTCTCGACAACCAATCTGAACCTTTGAAGGTCTAACTGTCAAACCATGCTTTCTGAGTAGCATTAATAAAGATTTTAATCCTGTGATATGTTCTTGCCAAGAACTATGGAATAAACAGATGTCGTCTATGTATGTGATGACATCAGATCTATCTCCTAAGAGTCTCCGCATCATGCGCACAAAAGTCGCGGGAGCATTGACAAGGCCAAAGCACATATAATTCCATTGGAATAACCCATATGGAGTCATAAACGCAGTTAGAGGTTTGGCTTTATCAGTTAAAGGGATCTGCCAATATCCCTTGGATAGATCTAGTTTGCTAAAGTATGTAGCCTGGGATAGTTGTGATAAGAGATCCTCCAAAACAGGCATGGGCTCGGCATCTGTGAGAGGACACTGTTAAGACGTCTAAAATCAATGCAGATGCGAAGAGATTTGTCCTTCTTTCTAACTAGAACCATAGGAAAAGAATAGGATGATTCAGAAGGAGAAATGATGCCCATGCGTAGCATATCCTTAAGTTCACTATCCACCTGAGATCTGTAGTGTAAGGGTATAGTATACGGTCTGAGTTTGATAGGGTGATCATCAGTCAATGTAATATCATGAGAGATAACATCAGTGCGACCTGGAAGTTCAGTCAGCACATCAGAGAAAGATTCTAAAACAGCAAGAGCCTGTTCTCGATAACCAGAATCTAAATCAACTGATACAGTTACATCTCTCCAAGATTCGGAAGATGTTAAAGGCAGCAGAGGAAAATTAAAAGAAATATCGCTCGCTGTAGAATCATCAGATTCCACAACAGCTGACAAAGTCTGTCGAACTGGTTCATCAGAAATACTGTCTAAGATAGGTTCTAACTCTGCAGGGCGCTCCACATACAATTTTAACATATTAATGTGAAATGTTTTAACTTTGCCCCTTATGTCAATGGCATAATCTACATCAGTTTTCTTCTCAACCACCTTAAAGGGGCCCTGCCAGGAAATTAGCAGTTTATTTTCCTTGGTTGGAAGAAGTAGCCATACTTGTTCTCCTGGTAGGAACGAACGTAATTTTCGAGATTGGTTGCAGCGCACTCTCGACCTCTGTGAAGCATTACGTATCATACCTGATGCATAAGTACATGCATCTACAAGGCGTTGTCTGAGATCAATGACCAGTTCATAGCTGGTGCGGACAGTAACATCCTCCACTGATCCCAACAACAAATCCTTGAGTATGTGCATAGGACCTCTAGGGTTGGCACCATATACCAACTCAAATGGCGAAAAGCCAGTGCTCTCATGGGGCACTTCTCTGTAAGCAAATAAGACTGCTGGTAACATTCGGTCCCAGTCACGAGGACATGTCTCGGTGACTTTGCCTAACATCTGCTTCAACGAGCCATTGAAATGCTCGCAAACGCCATTGCTTTCCGGATGGTATGGGCTTGTGAACGAATGCTTAATTGCTAACATGTTCTCAATATCTTTCATCATTTGAGACATAAATTGAGTACCACGATCTGATAAGATTTCATCAGGAAATCCTATGCGACAAAAAATAACAAATAAAGCATCAGAGACAGCTGCTGAGGTGATAGTCTTCAATGGTATGGCCTCCGGCCAACGTGTACATAAGTCTATACACGTTAGGATATATCGATATCCTCTGGGAGCCGCGCTGGTGTAATGGCTTCGACGTTGTACTGGCGACCAGGTGTTCATGGTTCAAACCCGGGCGTCGGCGTTTGAAGAAATGTTTACGGCCGGAAATTTGACTGAATAGCCTGAACGGCTCCTGTGATAAACCCTCTGTGGATGGGAAGGAGCGAAGCTCCTGACCGGGTTGGAAGGAAAGTCCTCAGGTTCCCCAGCCTCGCAATGACATGTCATTGGGCCGAAGGGCTGAAAGCCCAAGTGCCGCTGGTTAAAAAAAAAAAATCTATATCCTCTATCTGACATGACTGACATAGAACCAACTATGTCAATTGCAAGCTTGGTGAAAGGCCTTAATGGCACATCAGTGACTTGTAAGGGTGCAGCGTGGTGCTTGCCCCAACGTGCTACCTTTTGACAAGTTGTACATGACCTGCAGTATAGCTTTACATCTCTGCTAACACAGGGCCAATAAAAATTTGAGGTGACACGAAACAGAGTACGCTTAATCCCCATATGACCAGCTAAAAGCGAGTTATGGGCAGTATTCAATACAATAGGTCTAAAACTCTTTGGAATAACTACCTGTCTCCTGACTAAAACATAGTTGTCAAAGCATCTAGTCAGTACTGAGTTCTTAAATTCAAACCAGTAACGTGAAGTTTTTGTCTTCTTCACATGCTTGCTCTCTGCTAGAGCAAACAATGGTTGCAAAGCAACATCTTCGCACTGTTTGGTCGCGAATGACTGGGGGGAAACATTATGAACATTCTGAAGAGATGCTCTCTCACTAAATGGTATAGCTGGCTCTGCCTTGGATTCAACAGCATGCTGGGCCCTAGTGACTACAGCGTTAGCCAACATTGGGTGAGATTCAACCCATTTATGTATCTCCTCTGGGGAGCAATCCTTAATACCTGGTATATTACCAAGGATAATGTCTGATACTGGTTCATCAAGGACACATGCCCTTACCTTACCTGTAAAGAAGGGTGTGGCAATATCTATTTCTGCCACTGGGTAACACTCTATACTCCCACCAAATGTTATGCACTTCACTGTTTTACCAGTAAAGGCAGATTCATCAATTAGCGATCTACGGACTCCGACAGTGGTACAGCCAGAATCACGAAGGACACTTACATGCCTGTTATACAGAAAACCAGTATATAACATGAGGCGTCCCACGTTCTCACAAGATGACATAGCAGGTAGAGCATGCCCGCAGATCAATCTGGGCTGTGAACCAGGTTGGAATAAAGATTTGCACCCATAACAATTTTCATCATTAAGTGAGCTAACAATACATGCATTGGCATGGTCGGCTCCCTTCTCATCATTCTTCTTTGCAGTTACACATGCATTACCCTTCTCATGATTGCTATTGTCATTATGCCCACAGTGTTTGTTAGTGCTGTTTCCATAATATTTCTTATAAGTTCTAATCCTAGCACATGACCAACATCTGCCATTATTCCTATTACCACTGTAGAATGCATTGTCTTGTGTGGGTCTATGATCCATCCGTTTGTGATGCATTTCCTCATTACGGCTAGAATTCTGCCGCCACTGACCTTGGTTTGAATAACCATAGTCTCGCCTCTGTGGGAAGTTAGATGGTGACCTCTGCCTTGGGAAGTTATATTTTCCTCGGTAGTTGGATCTATAACTTTGCCTTACTCTGCTGTCCACACTCTGTGATCGGGGTCTATGACCACCATCTCTAAAGTCATGACGAGCCACACATACTGGGAGTGCGTCCTTTATAGTTGGTTTGTGAACCTCTTTATCTGGGTGAGCTGTCATATATTGTCTCCAAGGTATCTCCATTGCCTCAAGGTCTTTCGGTTTTCTTTCTTGAAAAAATGAGGCAAGATCGGTGCTACATGCCGACAAAACCTTGTCACGTAACATTAGATCGAGTAAGCCAGTGAAGGTCTTATCAAATCCGGACAATTCTATCCATCTTTTAGAATATAATTTTATTAATGAGATAAATTCTCCAAAGTCAGCTTTCCTGCTAGGCAGACAGGAATGAAATTTATCACGGAATCCTGCTTCTGTAAGCTGAAATTTACGTAGCAATGTCTCCTTGACAACATCGTAGTCTTCTCTACTACCGCTGTCCAGAGCAAAATAAGCCTGTAGAGCGTCCGCTGTTAAAAAATCGCATAATGTTGCACTCCATTGACCCTTGGGGATCTTCAACGCGCTGACCTTGAGCTCAAAACGTTGTAAGAAACTATCGACGCAGTCAATTTGTTGGTTGAAATTTGGCAATCGTATCCGGTTTGTGGTCACAGGTGTACTAGATGATGTGTTTGGAGCGTCCAACTCCACTTTTCTTAGGGCGACAGCAACATCTATATCTTTCTGAATACGCAATTTCTCTATCTCCAAATCAGTTGCTTTCTGAGCAGTTGCAGCAGCTAATCTTAATTTTTCTTGCTCAGCATCAATCTTTAGTTTTTCTTGCTCAGCGTCAATCTTTAGTTTTTCTTGCTCAGCGTCAATCTTTAGTTTTTCTTGCTCAGCGTTAATCTTTAGTTTTTCTAGCGCAAGAGCTTGTGCAAGATCTTTTTCTTTCTCTTCCATCTTCAATCTCTCCAATTTCTCCTTTTGTTCTAACTTGTCCTTCTCCAAATCTTGTGTCTTTTTCTTCTCATCATGTTCTAACTGAAGACGTTTTAATTCACGTTCGTTCTGTCTTTCAATTCTTGCATTATAGCTGTCAAATTGTGCAGTAGCAAACGCCTCTAGTTCCGCTCCTGATTTATTAAATTTAATCCCAATTTCTATAAAGTCCTGAAAGGAAGACATGGTTTCCTACCAGAAACTACTTTCTGTTCAAAATATAGTGATATTTATAATGATGAACAATACAAAACTCAATACCTATGTAAGTCGTACAAACCCACCAAGGACATAATTAGAATGTGTTAAATTATGGTGATATTGTTAATGAACACTGCAGTGCTCAATACATGTTATAATAAAAGAAAAAAAAATATGCAAAATTATGCCATATATCAATGGGTCCAGACAAATGTACAATGAAAAGATGAAGGCAATGATGTCAATGACAATGATGATGATGATGGTATATTTTCAAATACAACACACACAAAAACAAATAAAAATTAACTAAAATAAGACAACAAAAACAATATTCTATATTAACATGTAAAAAAAAATTATTATTATTAGACACTACAAATAATTCACAACTAAAACGAAACAACCGTCACATTAACAACTAAGGAGAAGAAGGTATAGAAAGCACTATTACAACAACTGACAATGTGAGACATATATACGAAACAATAACAAAACGTGATACCTAACACCACATCTAAACAAAAATGAAATGTTCGCAATGCAAAAAAGGACTATCAGTATGAATGCGTCAAAGCGCTAAAATTCCTTAAATGCAAACCTCACATAAACCTATAGAAAATCACCTTTCATCATACTTCCGAAGATGAATGAAAAAAAAATGATACCTAAAAAAAAAATTTGCAACACTGAACATATAGAATAGAAAAAAAGAAAAATAGCAAAGATGGAGCACGCTATTAAAGCACAAGATGTTTTAAACAAGCTTTTAAAATGAAGCTAAGCGTATCGTAAAATGCAGACTAAAGTGTTTTGGTCTGAACACGGCGTAATTTAATTTACACTGTCTCGCTTGAATCAGGAAAACTGAGCCAAAATAGAAACTATAGTTCTGAAAACTTGTTTGATATGTCGTCTGGTCGAACTGTTTTATTTATTTCTTAATAATAAGGTCCGCAAAGTTTCTTTTATAGATTTATAAATGTTAGTACACGTATGGTCCCTGAAAGCCTTCAATGTTTTTTGGAAAAATAGGTAATTCGTTTGTCTTTAAAATATTCAATAAACAGAAATCGATAACAGCATGTTTGTTGACCTAAATTCCTGCTGCCGTTAAAGGTCACGGGGCGTGGCTAATTTGCCGCTGTGCGACAAAAACTTTCGCTTGCACGGGAATCTCATTTGCCCGATTGCTGGTTTCACCGCAGTTTTTGCAAAAAGGTACGTTTGCAAGAAAGTTCATTTACACGAACAAAAAGTCATTGTTATACAGCGCAGCACTTCAAAATAGCTTAAAACACGTTGCCTTAAAAGTGCATCTGAACTCCTGTTTCATGTTCAATCATATTATAGTTCAATTGATGCAAATGTATTTTAGATAACTTGGTGCATATAATTAATTCAGGCATTAAACATCGCGAGGCACAGGCTTGGCTTCCCATCTGTTGAAACCCATCTGTCGAGGGGTGGTTTATTTATATTTTTCGTGCTTATTCATGCCTTCTGCATTTGCACGACTGTTTATGTGTATCCAATATTGGTAGTAATGTAATGTCCAGGGTTCTCTCTTTACGTGCCTGGCGAATAAACATTAACTCTTTAGTATTAACTTACTTTGTGCACACATCTCTTTCTCCAATGAAAGTAATAATAACTGAGTGACGGTTCTGTAACTTTAATACACATTACAACGAACTTCACATTAGACCCATTGATGTGGTCAGGCAATAAGAACACAATCAATATTAATAATAATAATAAAAGTCACTCAGTTGCATGAACAATTATGAATGTTAAATATGCCATACATTATAATACTTCCATGTAAAAACAGGAATATACATTAGGGCTTTCCACACACGCCCAAACACACATCTGTGCCGCCTAACGGCTGGTCATTCAATGACTCTCCTCGCTGCTAAACTCTCTCTCGTTTTTTTACCTGCCTTGTTAGCAAAACTTCCACAGCCAGTCTCATCACGTGACATAGAGTGGCTATTTGGGTGAAATGGCAAAGTGCCAAACTCGGCGTTAAAATTAATGCATTTTCTACTCCCAACAGCCTGGAATATCAGGTTTTAGATTAGGAAAACACCTTATTTTCCACAGTGGGATAAATGTGCTTGGTGGTATTTTCTTTGGGATTGAGTTTGATTCGACCGATAAATGTGTCACACTAAATTTTTTTAGAAACACTATAATGTCGATATTTTAGAGTATCTTCTTGTTCATGTACCATGACTAGTGGCGTAGGAGATCTTGTCACTCCACAACTTCCTGTCTCCAGTATAATTTATGAATCCTGTTGTTGACCTCCTTCCACGCCACGATGTCAAACTGTCCAGTATTATCTCTTTTTGTGTTCCCCTGTCTCTTTTTCCTTCAATCTTACTTGTTATTACGATATTGGCACATAAATATTAGGGCGATCTCTTTTCCTTTCCGGCAGTATTTAGTTACATTTTTGTGTGTGCACTAAATCACTTGTAATTTCCGTGGTCGGCTCATTTTGTCTCTGCTATCAATCAGATATTAGCTTTTTTCTTATCAATTTCACACTCCCTTCGGTGATAATTTATCATGCTTGCTTTGCGCTTCTCGGCTTTGCTAAGATTAAGACGCAGGTAAAACCAAGATGGGCCCGGTCAATATTCATATAGTGAACGCGAGTCATGTTTAGCTAGGAGTGCCCCGCGATAAATTATCGACCTGTCAGTATGCACTCGGCGTAAACGAATGAAGTAATCATTTCCTGTACACCTTGTTACAAAGACATTACTTTAGATGAAAGTAATATCTTATTTGTAAACATTGCTGAGAGAGTGATCGGATGTTTTCATTCCATATTTAGAAGACATGACCTTTGTATTAATGCTCATAAATTTCCTAGTGGAAATATTTTGAAATACCCCATCCTAAACATGCATGTTTGAAATTATTGGCCGGCACTCGAGATGTAAACATAACTACATTTCTCATTGGGGGCTGGTCTAATAGTAAGCAACACGTGTCAGGAACCAGAGGGGCAATATAACCTGACACTTTAGTCGGTTGAAATCACTGCAAAAATTCACCTCGCACCAAGAAGACAACCAGACCTTGCCAGAGTTAAGAATAGTACCAGACCGGACTTTGTTGGAGCATATTGAGAACTTAGAGCCCAGGAAAACGCTACTATTTAAACACGGAAAACCGGAATCTGAGTAAACTATAACACAAGTCAAAGTGGGATCTCATTGCTAAAGAATAAGACCCCAGTCCAAATGTAAGAGGCCTCTACAAGTGCCGTTATTTCTCTGAGCCAGCAGTCTGTGAGCCTAATGATTGGTATACATTTTGAATTCTAAATTTTTTCATTATTAACATGTGAACTTCTTCTTCTTCTTCTTCGATCCTTAACCACCGACCGTCAAAGCAGTCAGTAGCCATCACGCCTAGTGGCGTCTTGTAGGGCAACAACAAATTGATTCCACTTTGCACGGTCGGTGGCCATCCTTCGTACAGTGCCCCAACTCTGGTTCATTCTTTGCATCTCAGCCTCCACAGTCCTCCGCCAAGTTGTTTTTGGTCGGCCTCTCTTTCGCTTTCCTTCAGGGGTCCAAAACATAGCTGTTCCTGTGATGGCATCGGGGTCTCTTCTGAGGACATGACCAACCCAGCTCCAGCGTCTGCCAGCTATGATGGTGTGCATGTCCTCTTGCTTGCTACGAGTAAGCAGATCTTGGTTGGTGATGGTATTCGGCCAAAAGATGCGGTGAATTTTTCTTAGGCATGTTGTGTGAAAAGAGGACAATTTTGACATTTCCTTCTCTGTGACTCTCCAGCATTCCGCACCATAGAGAAGCACAGAAAGCACGCAACTCTGGTATAATCTTAATTTTGTGCTTGTGCTGTATTGGGAGGACTTCCAGATGTTATTTAGGCTAAAGAAGGCTGTTCTTGCCTTATTCATTCTGATGTTGATGTCTTTGCTGGCAACCTCAGCAAATAGAATGATTATTTCATGAACCACCACTGCCAGGGCTGGTGACTGCTTTATTGCGAATTTCTTATAAAGAACCAACAGCAGAGGTAGTCCCAAGTTCCGTAGGGAGGGAATGATGAAAGAAAATGTACATACTCGTTATATTATTAACCGTTTCAACCAGTGTAAATGTAAAACATATTCACTCTAAATGTAATGAAAGTTTCAACCTTTTCAGCCAGTGTAAATGTAAAATATATTCACTCTAACTGTAATGAAAGTTTACAACCTTTTCAACCGATGTAAATGTAAACATATTCAAACTATGTTGTTAACATTGTCAACTAAAGTTAAATATAAAACTATTACATTTTAAATGTAAAGATAGTTTTCGCCCACTGGGATTAAGATTAATTCTCAGAGAGGGTAAAAGTTCTGAGATAGATGGGATGGTGGAATGAAAAGAGGGGGGCACATAAGTATGTTTCGTGAAACTCAATACTCAGACGGTATTCGTTTCTCTTCTTTTGCCATGCTAGTTAGTGGTACCAGTTGATGGTACTATTTCTAGAACAGGTGAGGGTATAAGTGGCCTGAAGTCGACGCTAGACACCATCATCAGACATGTCTTAGAGACGCGGGACCAGCTTTGTAATTACTAACTACCTGATTCTACTCGGAACGTGCTGCTACTCTTAATCTTGACCAAGGACGTGAGTGATCCAGTCATCTATCTGCAAAGACCCAAACATCAGCGGGAGCAGAAACAACTAATGGCAGCTAAGTAAAACGTAAAAGCTGCCAAGTGAACTGTCCACTTTAGAAAACCATAACATCACACTGTGATGAACACTTTTTTCTAAAACAATTATTCATTTTTTTATAACTGTTAAGACATAATTGATTATTAAATTTGTTACTTGTATAAAGACAAATCAAAAGTTGATTTAATCAGTGTGAATGTACTTCATCCGTATGTCTGAGACAATTTCTTAAACACACGTAAACAGAGCTAAATAATAATAAGAGGAAGTTCGCTGCATTAACTCAGTGTGACAGTTAGACTGATACATTAACTCAGTGTGACAGTTAGACTGATACATTAACTCAGTGTGACAGTTAGACTGATACATTAACTCAGTGGGACAGTTAGACTGATACATTAACTCAGTGTGACAGTTAGACTGATACATTAACTCAGTGTGACAGTTAGACTGATAATTTTATTTTCCAATCCGTCCCATTTTTTCTTACTCTTTTTATTTTTCCTGTTTTAATCGGCTATATGCATTTTCGTCTTCTTTTCATTCTGATTTTTGCTACAGTAGCCCTATTATTCCCTCTCAGACCCCACCCCGTGGAGTGTCTAGTTTTTTATCTCGCTACTGACCCACATTATAAATGCATCGCTCGGACTGTAGTGAACCAGCGATCAGTCGTCTACGATAATATTGCATAAGATGCACATGTGTTTGTCAGACTAGGGGAACCCTCGTTGCTCGTAACAGTGTTTTTGACCACTGGCCGAGTAAATGATTTCTTTGAGGGCGTGTGCCACTGTCTTACTAAGGTTGTTAGTGAGCGGTGCAGCGAGTAAACCCTTTGATATCTGGGTATCCTCGGTTCGTCTCCGTTCAGGGGAGACAAACCCGCGCTCGTTCTGAGCCTTTGAGCCGGCCGTAGATTGCCGACGTTGTTAACCGGAGAGATATGTTATTGTCTTATATTAAAGGGAACTTGTCGCGTCTGTTGTCTTCTGATGTAGACTCTAGAATAATGTTATGTTACTTATGATTACGCTATCAGCGAACACCTGCATACACAAGCTATTGCAGGTGGCTTGGGTCAGCGTCTCTATTTACACTGTAAATCTAGATAGTTTTACTCAGTCAAGCACTCTCGTGAATTTTACCCGCCCGCTGATGATCCAAATGAGACACATACGACTCTGGGCAAAAGTCTTGACTTGTGTCGGCAAAATTCTTGGCATCGCGGGGTAATGTTGACATTTTGTAATATAATACATGTTTAGTTTAATATAACTGGTAGCAGTGTGACTTGAATTATTTTTCAGTAAATTCTAAGTAAACGTAATTCAGTGCTAATGTAGCGTCGTTTACCGCCTTTTTTAACAGACACTTAATCGGCGAAATACTCCATAGTTTGTTCAGTGCTTACAATGGGTTAAATGGTAGGCCTATGCTGACCTTAACGTTGGGGGAACTTCAGTGAGTAATTTATTCACATGAACATGAATACAGATGTGCATTCACTATTACGGCTGAATCTTTAGGAGGTAGCTATTCTTTAATTTGGGAGAGAAACTTCTTGTGGTTGGATGTGGATATATGATATGCCTATTGTGTAGTTAGACACTGGTTTATAGAACGTTAACTACCAGCCAGTAAAAGAATTCTGTCCCTGTTAAAGTCACAATGTATTATAATAACATAATAACATTGCATTTTTTAGTGTATTCTATTTTTGGGAATTACTTTCCTTCTGTGTATCGACCCCAACGGGGCGCATACAATTTTTATTGTGTAATGTATTTAATGCTAATATTTTATGTAATGTCAAGTAACGATATATTTTTAATAGTACCTTTCTCTTAATGGAAAACTACTCGGAGGACAATCCTTTACGGTGGAAGAGGACTTTGAGAAGATTGTTTTTCTGTCAGCGAACATGCTGAGGTGTACATGTATGTATAAGATATTTTAGCCTATGCGACTGCATGCTGAAAATTGAAAGGATGTAATTAACAGGAGGACAACTCATTTGGATAAAGACCGCACCGAGATTTACCTAGCAATAATATAAATCCCATAGTGGGACACACCAGTTAGTATAACATTGTCATAATTTTATTTGTTGCTTGATGTCAAGGTTGGTTGTTTTGGTCTCACTTCCAGGGTACCCCACTGTTACACCTGGATCTCAGTCAAGGAATGTAACATTCTCCTCGACCTCACGGTTCCAGTAAGCAACGAACTCCACGACTTGTCATAATCTGAAATTGCAACCCTCTTCACCTAAGTCCTCTAACGGGAATTGAGCTTATGCAGTGTATAACCAGCAACAACAAATCTGAAATCGTATTGTGCAGTAGTGGTTTACTACTCGCCGATTTAATACAAGTCAGAGCTTTGGTGGCACCCAATACCTCATCTTACTCATCGTCGCCAGCTGAATTGAAATTATCGTACTGCGCCCTTACAGGTCTCAACTCAGACCCAACTGGATCTACTCACCGAGTTTCGTATACGAGGCACGCCTATTATATCTTACCGCGCCGGATAAGAGTGCAAGAAACGGGTGGTCGTCCTCAGTTGACCCCTTGATTTGTTAGATCTACTGGTCAGTACGGACTCTGCGTGTAGTAGTAGATAGAATATGGATAGAGTTAATTTACAGCCTAGCTTGGTTGTTTGTGTGTGTGTGTGAACACGGCGCATGGATAGCGTCCCCAGTGGGGAAGTAGGCGTAAGGATAGCGTCTACAGTGGATTTAACCTAAAAGACGCTGACTGTGGTATTTGGTAATTCTCACACGCGGCCAAAAGATTAACTCTGTTTATTTATTTTGTCAAGTTCTACAGGAGGGTTTGATTTATGAATTGATACATTTTGTTAACTTGGTTATTTGATCAATTAATTTGCTGAGATTCTTATGCTTCTTCTTCTATACAAGCAAAAGAGAAATGTAAAAAATTTTTACCTTTTGTTACTGCACTGTTCACGACCTTCATCCATACATATTTCAGCCCTTACTATTGTCTCTATCTAACCGTGAGAAAGGAGAGAGAGCGGGTGTTGCTTAGACATATAAGTGTGTTGGAAGCCTGGAAAGAGAGATAGCTTTAATGAATCCTCTTCCAGGTTTGTCTCAAGTTCACCCTATGTTTACACATTATCTGTGCTTCGTCTATAATTCTGTCAGTTCACTTCATTGTGGATTTCACTAAAATTGTCTGACTCAACAAATAATTCTAAAACTTTAACCCAACCACGACACTCAGCTAGGGGGTTTGAATGAGCGAACGAATTATAAGATAATCCTATCCTTCACAAAAGTTTACGGCAGATACTAGAGTTAACGTGCTCAGCCAATGTAGCATTGTTCTCACTTTTCTGAATATCTTGTGAAAACTCCTTGGAGGTAGAAGCATCATTATCCTTCTACCAACATCTCTGCCAAGAGTAATCTTGTGCGAAGGTAGACACCTTTGAAGACCCACATCAGTTACTCTTGAGTTTTGGCCACCGTTTGACCACTACTGCAGAGCTAAGGGGAGGCAAACCGTGACAGATATATTCCAACTTTCCTCTTTTCATAACATGCCCCAAAAAAGTGGATTGCTTCTTTCTAACTTGTTAAATACGTTTCCTTTGCTCATTGGTGTAGTGAAGTGGTCTGATTCACAACATTGAATAAAATGGACTTAAGAAAGTAAAAGACATTTAGTCAGAAATTTAAAGGATAATTCAGAGCGTATTTTAAGCCTTAGATGAATAAAATCGCTCCAGGAATAACGTAGATAAATGAAATCTTAGTTTTCCTGATTTGTACACATAGACAGATTTGCATACAATTTCGGAACACAAAACACACTTTGGGTAGTAAGCTCCCTCTGACGTCCGGCCTTGAGCTATATATAGGACGTGCCCTAAATAAAAAAGCACGCCATAAGAATTTCAAAATACAGTGAGCATCAGCGTGTTAATGCAGATTGCCTTTGCCTTTTGTATCTGAGAGCATACTAATAGATACCCATTAACAGCTCGACTGTGTGGGCCTGAGGGTAAGAAAGAATATATATATGTATATAATTATTTGTATTTCTATTGATTAAGTACATTGTGCATTAGAAAGTATGTAGATGTGTTTGAACTACTGTGTAAATTTCTGCAGGCAAAAGTGTGTCTATAAGTTTAGAAAAGCATTTAAAGAATTATTTCTTGAAGGAATGGACCACCCACCAGGAACAGAGGAAAGGATGAAAGGAATTGTATTACTGTATTGTTTAAGCTATTACTTAGTATTTTATACAAGACCTAATCATTGTATGGAGGCGAATCATGGACAAAGGGCTCTAACTAAGGAATGAGAGTAAGATATATTCACGGTGAAATAGATTATGTTATTACTGCTATTGTGCCCTGTGCGTCTGCTTGCACATTGTCTGAAAACTGTCTCACATCCCCTACATCTATAATAAAGGGATAGTGATAGAGAATATAGTGGTTAATCCAATATGTTTCAGGTTATTTCCTGTAAACCCAACTACACATAAAAAAGTCAGCCACTACTGAAAGGACTCCTGGTACAAGCGCCTTTTGAGTTCAGAGGGCCAGTCATCAAGTACCTACTGCTTGGAGGAAGTTCAGTTAATCTTTCCTACCAGGACAAGAGTGGAACCGGCTTCAAGTTACAAGATAAGTGGCCAAACAAGGCTACTGTGTAGAGTATTCCAGTCACACCAAGATTACAGACAGTAATATTAAATGATGACCCATGTTGGGGCATGGTTATAGCCAGTGAAAGCCTAAAATCAGGGGACAGTGAAATAACAGTGTTATAAAGATATAACCTTGATATTCTACAAGAGTGAGTTCATCCAAGAGAGAACCTTCTACCAATTTCAGAGACGTTGATATTTTTTTGAACAATTTTCAAATGTTTATTTATTTAAATTTGTAATTGAATTTTGAGTTTTCTTGAAAGCTTTTTAAACAGAAAAGAACATCTGTAAAAATAAATTGTAAATATTTACCAGCAGACTTACTTAAATGCTTTAAGTTAAGTAACAGTTCTTGTTGGTAGATAGATTTAGTTAATACCCCTAGCAGAGTTAATAATAATAATAATAAAATTAACAGAGGAGGATCTGGAGAGGGGTCAGTAGGAACTTAGAGTAATATATTACCATCTTCTCTGGAAACTTATACAGCTTGATCCTACCTTTGATATCTATACACCCTTACTCTTTTCAGAGAAGGGGGTATTACTTTTAAGACCAGACTCTTATCTGGCACTATCCTTGTATCACCTGATACAACGTTGTGTTCAGGATATCTTTACTTATTTGAATAGCATCTACCCTCTCGTGACACTGGGGTCTCAGTCCTCGGATTCATTTACTACCCTGGGGTCTTTTCTTTGAGACATTCTGTCTTATAGTATCGTTTATTACATCATATGAGTTAGGAGTAGGGAAACATTTTAAATAATAACATTAATTTAGTGAATATAAAACTAAATAAAGCACTTTGTTGTACCATTGAGTACAAACCAAAATTGTGGTGACTGGATACACTGACAACTGACAGTAGTCTTTTAATTAATTAGTGTTTGATTGGTAATAAGAGTGTTTGAGTGTCTGCAAGTTATTATTGTATGAGTATGGCAGACTTGGCAAAGTTTCGATCTGCTACAGTGCAGTCGGCAAAGGAGTTTGGGTTAAGTGGGGAGGCTCTTATTCAATATGTCACTACTGAATGTGACAAGTTTATAGAAAGAGAAGATAAGAAGTTGGAAACAGAAAGGAAACTTCAATTGGAAGCTGAGAGAGAGGAAAAGAGATTACAAATAGAAGCTGATAGGGAGGCTAAGAAACTAGAAGCTGTTAAGGAAGCTAAGAGATTGCAAATAGAAGCTGAGGAGAGAAGGCAGGTTGCTGAAAGGGAGGCTGAGAGAGAGGAAACGAGATTGCAAAGGGAACACGAATTGAGAATGAAAGAGCTTGAACTTCAAGGAAATATTACAAGTAATGGAAGTAGTCCAACTACCTCTGCCACTAGTGTAAGTTAAGGTCCCTCAAATGGAGTCATGAACTTTCACTTGGATCCATTTGTGGAGAAAGAGGATGAAATTGAGTCTTATCTAAGTAGATATGAGAGGTTGGCCACTAACTATGGTCTAGAGAAGGAGAAATGGAGCCTTAAGTTATCACAAGGGCTGAGAGGAGTTTCTTATGAAGTTTATGCAAAACTTGGAAAAGCGGACCAGGAAGATTATGAAATCTTGAAGCAGGCATCGTTGGTTCGATATGAAAAGAACTCAGAATTTTATAGGAAGAAATTCAGAACTGCTAAGCTACTTTCTGGAGAAACCTACCACCAATTCTCTGCCAGATTAGAAAACTACTTGGAGAATGTCAAGACCTAAAATAAATGGTCATGATGGAACAAGTGAGAGAGTCTATGCCTCCAGACATGAGAAAATTTCTTATGGAACAAGGTGCAGAGAGATTGGGGGAGATTTTAACAGTTGCTGAGAGATATCAGGCGGCTCAGTCAGAAATAGCAGGAGTTAAGAGGAAGCAAGGGGAAAGTAGTAGGCCACCCCAAAACCAGAATAAATTTGATAATAGGGAACAACAACACAGATACAAACCAGGTTATGACAAACCTAAATTTGACCGAGAGACAGGAACCCTCAGGTACTAGATAAGAAATCCTATAAGATCAGTATAAGATAAGTGGTGCAAAATTTGCAAAATGAACAATCTCAGTACTAGGGACTGTAAGAAGAAAAATGCTCCATATCTCGCTGCTTGTCTCGCAACAGGGAACAAGGGAAGGAAGAAACTGACAGACAGTCAGATAGATCTCCATTATCCCCCCACATGTGAAGAAGTAACATGTAACGGCACTAAGATAATGTGTCTTTATGATTCAGGATTGGAATTTGACTCAGTTGTGGGTGCATCCTAAGGGCACCCTGATCAATACACCACAGAAAAAGTGGAGATACAAGGGGCATTAAAAGGAACAGCCACCATGACACTTCCCATAGCAAGGATCAATGTCAGGACTCGCGACGTGGAAGGAGTGATAAGTGCAGCAGTAAGTGATGATTCTATTTACCCGCTGGTAATAGAAATTTTAATGATGGATTTCTTTACAGGAAAGCTGGGACATGACCCAATGGGCATGAACAGTTAGTACTGCCATCTTCATATAGGGACAAGGTTATGGAACTAGCACATGTTGTATCCGACGGTGGACATATGAAAATCGGTACCACCTGTCAAAGGACATCAGTGCATCACTATTGGCCAGGCAACGCGGAATACATAGCTCGGTATGGGACTGCCTGTGCACAATGTAGCAAGGAACACCCCACACGTTGGGAAAATCAACAGGACCTAGAAAAGCATTGGGGCGGACGTAGGCCTGAAAATAAAAATAAACAGGTAGACATAGTGGATAGGATAACCCCATCTCACACAAGGTCTTCCAGGAAACCAGTTACCATGGCGACTCTCCGTTTTGTACAGAGAGGGGAGACAACACATCCCATACCGACAAAATGTTGTTTGGAATACCAGGTTGTTACGTACATTTATTACCTAAGGGGGTAGTCTTCGGTCCTGCCAAATGTACGCACCAGTCTTAATATAGTTATATTATTTGTGCGTTCGATTGATTCACGCACTGATGTGCACAATGCAGTGTGAGTTGCTTTGGACGCACGGGTAACCTAGTTTAGGGGATTCTGACGTCATGTTTTGTACGGGGCAGTTCGGACCATGTTTATGTCCGATATATATATTTCTTGGATTTTTCTGGCAAGTTTGAAGAAGCCATTATTTTGTAATGATATCTACTGGTATTCATGATGAAGCCAATAGTGGAAGTATCAAGTAAGTGTCGCCCCATGTCACATCGAATGTTTATTGAGTTAAATTAAAGTATCAGGCCGCTCCTAGTTTTGGTCTAGCGGGAATTCATCGTAGAATGTCATTCCTAGAATGGACAGACGGAGTCGTTAGCCCTTTTGAATTACCGTAGAGGGAGGATACCTACGAGTAAACGAAGTTAATTGATTTGTATGCTTCACATGTTTTTATATGCCGTATTTTCGTCAATGCCAAAGTCGTGGCATGGATATAGAGAGGTTAGTCAACACAGAACTCTAACCTGGTCGTATTGTCGTGGATGACTTTGTTTGGATTTTATATATATATGCTACCTAAGTATCGTATGGAAAAGTCTGGAATTGTTACAAGTATGATAAGAAGTATTGCTCCTTGAGAATGAATCCGTTGGCCATAAGATACGTCCTTGAAAGAAGGTCAACGGACTTGACTGCAATACATATGATATGGTAGAGGAAGTGATCCTTAGTCACTTGAATAAGAGGACTTAATTGTTAGAGAATCTTCATGAACTTGAAAAGTAATTATCAACATTTTGACGTATGACCTTTTTGCACCTGTAACTATGATCGTCTTGTTCCACTCCGTATGTGTCACGTTAAATAAAATATATGTACAGTCATCACAGACTTGTGTGCTGCCAGTAAGTGACCAGTTAAACACTACTTGTTGGAGTTCGTTTTGAAGAACATTTCTGACATTTTGTTCCTTTGCAACCATTCGCGTAATGAAGTTCTTTACCATTAGTCTGAACGCCCAACAGTAAATGGTATGCCAGTGTGGTCTGGAAATAAATAATTTCACAGGAACGTACTCAATCCAAGTATCGGTTGAAAAGAAGATTTGAACTTTCAAGGCGACAACATCTCAAACTTGGAACCTAGTGTGATGATGAATCAGAATCAACTTACGGTTACCAAATGCTCAAGGTCATCAATCAACCTCCACGTCAAGTTTTACAGTGACTGACTGCCTTGGGATCACCTATTCGTCATTATTACGTGCGAGCTGTTGTTATATATGCAGAGCGAAGTATTTTATCCTCAGACGTACATCCACGGAGACGAGGCACATTGTTTTTTTCCCGGCACACGCGAGATGAGTATAGCGTGCTTTCGTTGTACATTTTATTACTTTTAGCTGTGCCTTCTATAGTTATGTCCATCTTTACATTTTCCATGTTATATGTTGTACATTCGTCGTGGGAGGTAGGGAGGTTGATCTGACGAACGAGATCCATCTCGAAGCCAATTCGGGCTCTTCGTCAGACGTTCTGTAGGGCTCATCTTGTAAGTTTCAATTGAGCGATAATTCCGGTCCAAGGCTAGAAACCTTGCCGAAGTTCCGATCGCTAATTGTTCCTTATGATAGTATCTGTTTAGCTGTTTCGTCACGTTTACTTGTTGTTTTTGGTAGTTATTTTTACTCGTATTTAGTTTTATGATGAATTTTGTTTGTATTAGTCTATGCGTCCGTCTCACCTTTCCTGTCGTTCAGTTTTTTACAAAACCTATGTTTTTACACTGTGCTGTCAATTGTCCTGTTGAGTATCTGATCGTAGTTGTCATCGTAAATTTTTACGATATTCTATTTTAGTTACACATTTCTATTTTTGTTGATTTCTACGATTGTGTTCACTCGTCTTTGATTATCGTGTCTTGTCGGTAATGTTTCTATTGTCTTTCACGTTGTTGCTTTCATGACATTTCATTACATAAATTACTGTATTGATTATTAACATATTTCATAATTATATGATAACAAAATATACCGTTCTAGGACAGGAACGAAGAACACTTGTTATAGTAACAAGGTTAATTAATTTACATTGATTAATTATCATTTTATAAATCAAGAGTATTGTGACTACTTATAAAGCATAATGTATTCACTAGATTATTTCATTAAGCAAGGAGAAAGCTAGAAACTTTAAGATTACAAAATTTGAAATTTGAGGCGGAGGAGAATGAGAAACGATTTCAGCGAGAGGCAGAACAGAAACAAAAGGAAATGGAAGAAAGAAGATTAATAGCTGAACAAACCGCTGAATTAGAAGAGAAACGATTCCAGCGAGAGGCAGAACAGAAGCAAAGGGAGGCTGAAGAAAGACTTAAGATTGAAGAGAAACGATTTCAGCGAGAGGCAGAACAGAAGCAAAGGGAGGCTGAAGAAAGACTTAAATTTGAGATGGAAGTTAAACAAAAGGAAATGGAAGATAAACAAAAGGAAATGGAAGTTAAACAAAAGGAAATGGAAGAAAGAAGATTAATAGCTGAACAAAATACAAAACGACTTCAGCTTGAGATGGAAGAGAATGATAAAAAACGACAGCATGAACTGAAATTAGCAGAGTCAGAATATGAGAGACTTAGGTTAACTCAGGAAGCTAATTCTCAGAGAACTTTTGAAAGCCAAACTTCATCCAGACATGATCATTTTAAGGAAATTCACCTTAAATTACCTAAATTTAATCCCCCGTCGGATGACGTAATATTTTTCCTAGATAGATTTGAAGCCACTTGTAGGTCTTATAACGTGGATAAAACACTGTATTGCACATATTTATCCAGGTTACTTACTGGGGATGCTTTAGCAGTTTATCATACTACCAGTATTAATGAGAAGAATGATTATAATGCTCTTAGAGCCGCACTTCTGAAGAAATTTCAAATGACAGAAGATGAATACCGATTAAGATTTCGTACATTGCTACCGCAATCAAGCAGAAATTTCAGTGATTTTCTGTCACAAATACGACTAACCCTAGAAAGATGGATCGAATTATCCAAAATTGAAAAGTCGTATGAAGGTCTCTTCGATTTACTGATGCGCGATAAGGTACTATCGTCTGTAAATCCTACATTTCTCGCATTTTTACACGAACGGAAACCTTTATGTATGAAAGACTTAGAAGAACATGCAAAAAATGTCTGCACTGCTCACCCAACCATGGATCTAAGTAATGCACAGATTAAGAGTGAATTGCCTGTTGCTTTTGCAGCACAACAAAACAATTTTTCACGCAATCGTTCCTTTAGTGCTGACAGGTATGTCAATAAGGGAAATAATTACAATTTTAACAATGATAACTTTTACAAGGGGAAGCAATTTCAACAATCTGCTCCATTTAATGTTTCTTGGAACCAAGCTCACAGATCGCGAGATTTTGGTAACAATAATTTTAAAAATAATCAAGGACATTATAATAAACAAAACTGGAGATCAAGATCTCAGGGTCCGCAAAACAGACAAGGTTCTTGGAATAAAAATTTTAAAGAACATCATAACTTTAATTATACAAATTATCGGACTCATCCAAATTTTAACTCAAGCAGAAACGACAATTATGGCAATTTTAATGCAAATAATCAAAATCGATCGCGTCGTAGAGATAGATCGTCGAGTAATACGGGTAGACATTCTAATGTCGCTTTAAGTGATACACAGGCTAACATTGAACAGGGTAAAGTAGCTGAAACTCACAATGCTATGTCTTGTTCTCTTGATTGTACCCAGGTGAAAGACTGTCCAGAATGCTCGACTCTTTTCCAGCCTAAGGCGATCACGACGCTGCGTTGCGGACATACCTTGCCTAGTCTACCTGCAGTCTGTACGGCCACTGCTGCGTCAGTACACCAGGGACTGGGCTCTCTTAAGTTTAACAAGGGATTTGTCAACAACATTTCATGCTCTCTCCTATTTGACTCAGGTTGTAGTACTGTGGGCGTCCGGACTTCGCTGATCAACCCAAGTTGTGCCACGGGCAGGGTTGTCAAGTGTGTGACTTTTGGTGGCACCGTTGAAACATTTCCCACTGCTATTATTGACCTTAATACACCATTTTTTTTCAGGAAAGATCCAGGCATGTCGCCTTCCGAATCCAATTTGTGACGTAATACTTGGTCGCATACATGGTATTAAAGAGTGTACACCACAGCAAATTGCTGAATGGGAAGAGCGACATATTCAAACTGCAAATGCAGTAGTGACTAGAGCGCAAGCTACTAATATGTCGCATGATACACCTATTGAACCTACAGTTCATACCACTTGTGATGATGATGCTCCTATTTCACGGGAGTTGTTTGCAACATTGCAAAAGAATGATGATTCATTAAAAAAAATTTTTCAGTATGTGAACAAAAAGAATACCAGCAACAAACTTGCAAAATCTAGACATGACTTTATACTTAAAAATGGGATTTTGGTTAGAGTAATACGGGAAAAGGATTCATCCTTATGTTATCAGATCTTAGTCCCATCCTCTATGAGATCTCGTATATTACGACATGCGCATGACTCGCAATGTGCGGGCCATATGGGTTTTTCGCGTACCAAATCCAGAGTGCTTTCGGCATTCTACTGGCCAGGCGTCCATAGGGACATCACTCTCTATTGTCGGTCCTGTTTGATATGTCAGGAAGTTAAGGTACGGGGTCCATTTCATGCGGCTCCTATTCAAGCTGCGGACATCCCGATTAGACCATTTGATAAAATGGCTATAGACATTATTGGTCCGATGCTTCCATCTGCTAGAGGGCATAAGCATATTCTTACGTGCATTGATATGTGCACTCGTTGGCCTGAGGCCATCCCTCTCAAGAACACTTCATCTGCCAGTGTAGCAGAGGCATTGATGTTAATCTTCTCACGCATTGGTTTTCCACGGAAAATCTTGTCGGATCATGGGGTTCAGTTCATTTCTGAATCCATGTCTCAAGTTATGAAGACATTAGGTATAGACAGATCTCTTAGTTCTATTTATCATCCGATGTCAAATGGGTTAATTGAGCGTCTCAATAGGACACTCAAGCAGTTGTTGGGTAAGATGACCCAAGACCATCCCCAAGACTGGGATCGGGTCATACCCGCTGCTCTGTTCGCGTATCGCGAAGTACAAAATCAAGCCACGGGGTTTTCTCCATTCCAGCTAGTTTTTGGCATGCTACCACGCGGTCCGATGTCGTTAATCCACGACTTATTGGTTGACGAGAATATTGAAGAGGAAACTCAATCCTCTTATGAGTATGTGATCTCTCTGAGAAAGAGAATCATAGATGCTTGTAGACTAGCTACTGCATCATCCGAACAAGCCAAAGAAAAAGCTCGTCTATTTGCAAACAAGTATAGACGTCTTCGCCAGCTTATTCCTGGTGACGAAGCTTTTGTATTACTCCCTGCGCATAACAATCGTCTTTTAATTACCTGGAGAGGTCCTTTCAGGATCATCTCAAGAATATCCGATGTCGACTACATCGTTGATGTTAATGGTAAACATAAAACCTTCAACATTAACATGTTGAAGGAGTATTACTCACGTCCTGATTATCTACAGTCAGTGTTCCAGGCAACTGACGATCCTACACCTCCTATTCAACACTATTCTAGTTTGTCAGTCATCCAAGAAGAAGAATCTTCTTTCGATGATGTACAACTACCAATACCAGTTGTACCACTCCATTCCACTGAGAAATGGAATGATGTTACAATCTCATCTACTCTTTCGGCTGATCAACGTCAGCAAGTCTCTAATATTCTACACTCGTATGAGGATGTCCTCACTGACATCCCAGGTCATACGTCAGTCATCCAACATGACATTATTCTGACTGACGATACGCCTATTCGAGTTCGCCCATATCCTATCCCTTTACACTTTCGTGATAAGGTTGATAAGGAATTGGATGAGATGCTTCAATTAAATATAATTGAACCATCTTCATCACCATATTCTTCTTCTATGGTAATCATTAGGAAGAAGGACAACAATATACGTCTTTGCGTAGATTACAGGAAATTAAAGAAAGTTACAAAATTCGATGCGGAACCGTTACCTCTTTTAGACGACTTATTGGAGAAATTATCTCATGCCACATTCTTTTCGAAATTTGACCTTTCAAAGGGCTATTGGCAAGTGCCACTCACTCCTAAAGCAAAGCCATTCACCGCTTTCTCGACGCCACGGGGTCTTTTTCAATGGAATTTTATGCCATTCGGACTAATGAATGCGCCAGCTACCTTTGTACGCATGATGCGCCGCATATTGTCTCATCGTCCCGATGTCATTACTTATATAGATGACATCTGTCTTTTCAGTGACTCTTGGGATGAACATATTCATGGATTAAAAGCTTTACTTTCTACCTTACGGGATTATAACTTAACAGCAAAACCTTCAAAGGCTTTTGTCGGTTTTCATGACATCTCATTTCTGGGTCACCGCATAGGTCATGGTTTCATGTATACAGAAGACAGTAACGTCTCTAAAATTTTAAACATCTCAGCACCTAAGACAAAAAAAACAAGTTAGATCTCTTTTAGGACTAATACAGTTCTATTCAAAATTCATCCCTCATTTGTCTACTATAACTGCACCTTTTTCGTCTCTACTGAAGAAAGGCACATCTAATGTAATAAAGTGGTCGCAGGATCACCAAACGGCGTTAGACTATATAAAACGATTTTTTTCAAATGAACCTTTTTTGAGGTTGCCTAACAAAAATCTCACTTTCATTCTTCGCAGTGATGCATCTTCTTACGCTATTGCTGCAGTTTTGATGCAGGAATATAACGGCACCTTATTTCCGGTGATGTACGTGTCCAGAAAACTTACGGAGAGCGAACTCAAATACTCCGTTCTGGATAAAGAGCTCCTCGCATTAGTATGGGCAATCACAAAACTGGAACGTTATCTCCTCGGCTCACACTTTGTGGTGGAATCTGACCAAAAAGCTCTTACCGCACTGAACACGAAGAACGTTAAATCATCGAAATCAGCGCGTTACGCTATAGCGCTTCAACCATTCAATTTTGAAATACGAGCTATTCCTGGAGTGAAGAATGTGTTCGCAGACTGTTTGTCGAGATGCCCAAGCGAACTTGTCGAAACTAAACCACTTCCAGATGTTGAAACATCCTCACCGATAACATGAATAACTTTGTACATTATCATTGATTGTACATCTATAAAGACTGTTTATATAACTGAAGTATTCGTATAAGTATAACTTTCAGGATATACTTACTTATAGATTATAACATTACTTCTTGTGTAGTAACATTTTATTAGTACGGGAACATTGATACTATAGTAACGTTTTATTAGAACGGGAACAGTGGTATTAGAGTAACATTTTATTAGTACGGGAACATTGGTACTACAGTAACTTTTTATTAGTATGGAAACATTGTTAAGAGCGACAAATATACATTTGTTATTCCTATGGAACATATTACACTACATATCGTGTTCGAGAATATATTTTATCGTGTATGGAACATTGAGAACATCGTCTCGTCGATTACTAACTAGTTGTAACTGAACATTGACAATGAGTGATATTGGAATTACTTAGAATATATTAGTAACTGGTTATGTGTTAGTAATTAAGAAATATATAAATTAGAATAATTCAATTTAATCTATTTAATTGATTATGGATCACGCACATACTAACTTTCTTAGTTGTCACGTAATACCTGCATTCACGGGTCTTAGTTATGATATCTCACTGTTAGATCACTAGTCAACCGTACTAGTGTTAGAAAACATTAAGGGTGTTGATTCTTAAAGTGTTTAATTTTGCATTGCTTCATTTTTGCACATTGTATTTTCATTTTTTCTGTTTTATTGATTCTATTGTCATTGATTATCATCAGTGTTGCTGTTCATTTTCATTTTTGTAATCATATGTTTCAAATTTTTTTTTTGAAAACTTAGTTGAATTTTATTATCATCTTTTTTTTATGGTTTTTTCATTTTTCATTTTCAACTTGTTTTTACTTCGAATATTACCACATCGTTCCAAAGTAGGTCGATTGTGGATGTGTGCTTTAATGCATACTATCATTTAGTTATATTGATTTCGTTTAATATTCTTTTCTTAATATGATATAACTTTATGCATTTCATATATCTTGTTGTAGTTTTGACTCACCTCTCTCGGGTACTAAGTTCAAAAAAATTAATAGAATTAATTTTTTTAAGGGAAGGTAATAAGGGAGCTGTTACGTACATTTATTACCTAAGGGGGTAGTCTTCGGTCCTGCCAAATGTACGCACCAGTCTTAATATAGTTATATTATTTGTGCGTTCGATTGATTCACGCACTGACGTGCACAATGCAGTGAGTTGCTTTGGACGCACGGGTAACCTAGTTTAGGGGATTCTGACGTCATGTTTTGTACGGGGCAGTTCGGACCATGTTTATGTCCGATATATATATTTCTTGGATTTTTCTGGCAAGTTTGAAGAAGCCATTATTTTGTAATGATATCTACTGGTATTCATGATGAAGCCAATAGTGGAAGTATCAAGTAAGTGTCGCCCCATGTCACATCGAATGTTTATTGAGTTAAATTAAAGTATCAGGCCGCTCCTAGTTTTGGTCTAGCGGGAATTCATCGTAGAATGTCATTCCTAGAATGGACAGACGGAGTCGTTAGCCCTTTTGAATTACCGTAGAGGGAGGATACCTACGAGTAAACGAAGTTAATTGATTTGTATGCTTCACATGTTTTTATATGCCGTATTTTCGTCAATGCCAAAGTCGTGGCATGGATATAGAGAGGTTAGTCAACACAGAACTCTAACCTGGTCGTATTGTCGTGGATGACTTTGTTTGGATTTTATATATATGCTACCTAAGTATCGTATGGAAAAGTCTGGAATTGTTACAAGTATGATAAGAAGTATTGCTCCTTGAGAATGAATCCGTTGGCCATAAGATACGTCCTTGAAAGAAGGTCAACGGACTTGACTGCAATACATATGATATGGTAGAGGAAGTGATCCTTAGTCACTTGAATAAGAGGACTTAATTGTTAGAGAATCTTCATGAACTTGAAAAGTAATTATCAACATTTTGACGTATGACCTTTTTGCACCTGTAACTATGATCGTCTTGTTCCACTCCGTATGTGTCACGTTAAATAAAATATATGTACAGTCATCACAGACTTGTGTGCTGCCAGTAAGTGACCAGTTAAACACTACTTGTTGGAGTTCGTTTTGAAGAACATTTCTGACATTTTGTTCCTTTGCAACCATTCGCGTAATGAAGTTCTTTACCATTAGAACTGAACACCAACACAGGTACTGGCTAAAAATAGAACTGTGGTTAGTCAGCCACCTTTGTTAACGAAACTACGGGGAATCCCCAGGAAAATAGGTAGTGGACGATTGGGCTGTATGACCCAATTGACGGAAGCACAGCCAACTCCAGTATACTGTCGTTTAAATTAGCATTAGAAAGGGCACCGGCAACATTGGTAGTTGGCCGGCCCTTACACAGTCCATTGGAAGTATTGACACGGACATGGGCTGAGATAATATTATAGCAATGCTAAAGGGAGAATTGATTTCTTGGTGCAGGAAAATTTCATTTCCCCATATGAATCATATTATAGCTCCAGTGGGTTTAGCTGAGGAAACCCTCTGGTGAACATAGACTCTGCCTGGATTACAGGACATTTAAGGATATAACAAAGTCACTAGTGGATCTAGTAAAGGGTATTACCAGATTCCCGTCAAGCCTGAAAACAGATAAATGCGGGCCTTTAGCACTTCGGAGGGGCACTATGAGTTCAATATGTTGCCTTTTGTATTGAAGAATGCTCCGAGTGTTTTCTCCGGGATGATGAGGAAATTACTGGATCCCTTACAAAACCCAGCTATCACCAACCTTATGGATGACATCCTCATAAAAACGGAACTTTTGAGGAACATCTATCGTCTCTGGACATGTTATTAGACAGACCCAGAGAGGTGAAAAGGTAATATTTGTCGATAATCAGCCATTAGACAGGCAGCAGCACCTGTGCTGTTTATTTACACAACATGCGGTGGTTATCCCTGGATCTCAGAATGTTGGGGCAGATTTCTTGAGTAGGCACCCACCTGAAGGAAACCAGGAGAGTAGGACGAAGAGTAAACCCCATATTGGGAGAATTCCCTGATTGTGAATCCAGACAGGAAGCTCCACCAGATGGTTCACGCTTTTGAATTGGGAGGCTCTTGTCGTGGTCTAATTCACAACACGTCATTCTGAGTAACACTGACCCAACAGAGCGCCATACTTTATGAAAACTGCCTGATACACGGACCAATCGGATGGTACCTTCGTGCAGGGTTTACCAAAGCATTCGTCAGTCAAAATAGCCAGTCCAAATTTGTGCAAACAAGTGGAAGATGACATTTAACTACAGTATTATGAGAGAAGTACCACCTCGAAGAGGTCATTAATACAATACTAGGAATGTTGCTCTACACGTCTGTGCAGAGACTTCCACGAAAAATAGTATAGGAAGGGAGAAATCTCTGGTGCAATGCATCGGAACATCAGGTTAGTCCATAATTTTGCTGTTTAGGTTACGCATAGAATAAAATGGACTTAAGAAAGTAAAATACATTTAGTTAGAAAGTTAAAGGATAATTCAGAGCGTATTTTAAGCCTTAGATGAATAAAATCGCTCCAGGAATAACGTAGATAAATGAAATCTTAGTTTTCCTGATTTTTACACATAGACAGATTTTGCATACAATTTTGGAACACAAAACACACTTTGGGTGGTAAGTGTTAGGGGTATGATTTTCGAGAGGTTGACGAATGCTGGACTCAGGTGTCCAAATACGTCTAGGGTTATTATACTACAGTCCATTCAGCAGAGTTCAGTGGAACGTAAGGCACAGTTTTAAACAGTATAAAACTCAGTAATGCCTGTTTGACGTTTTCACATATGAAGACTTTAATCACAATACTTGGCTCCTCAATAATTGCATCGACGAATAAGACAATGGCACTCATTAGCCAGTCTATACGTAAGTCTAACGTCTGTAGACTATCAGAACACTGTCAGAGTCATCTTGCTGAATTTATTATATATTATAATATACTTTCTTTCCACATCCTTTCAGCGCTGACATGTCCTTATGAATTATGATCAGACTAGGCTCTATCAATTAGACTACCTAGCTGAAATACACATATAAACTCAGTACTTAAAGTACATATTCAGGAGCACGGTTTAACACATCCTTCTCCCACGGAGACATGGTGCCAAAGAGACCGGTAGCTAGATCGAATCTTCGGTCGTAGCCCGGCAAATCACGTCTGCTAGAAATCTGCAGACAATGTGACGTACTTCCTGTGTTGTCGTAGAAACGAAATGTAAATAGGAAATCAGCTCACAAACCAAGTTTGAGAGCGACCGAAAATGTGTTATGATTTTAATCGTAACAACTACTCTCTCTCCCCCGGTCAATAATGTCGAACGGAGTTGACATTATTGGGGTTATGAGACAAAGTACTACTGAGGTGAGCAAAAAAGTAACATCAAATGTCACTGCTGCTATGGCCATGCATAGACCCATGTTTGTGCCGACTTGAAGGCAATTTAACACACAAGGTGTGGAGAAGCAGAATAAACTGCAAACCCAATGTCTATCAAACCAGCTGCAAACAATTTAACATAATAAAGAGGTCCTATAGCAGTAGTCAGTCAACATCTAACATAAATAATGTATATACACCACGCTATCTCACCGTCTAATAAGTCAAAAACTCCTACTGTTCAAGTCATGTCACCTTAGTCATAGAATGTTAATCAAATAAACATTAATGCTAAGTGCATGAACTAATCAATATGACAGTAGAGACAAGATATAAGAGGCAGACAATAACCACATACAAAGTGTTTGATTGCGACATTATGTCAGTATATGTATCTTGTATTTAATGACTGATGTGTCAACTTGTATCATATAATAATAATATGACCAATTTTAAGAAATTAATCTCACACTAGCGAACAATGCGCTCAAATCTATTAACACATTTTTTTTCTCTCGCATGAGGTTGCATTTTTTTTCCCTCTCATGAGGTTGCACTGGCACACGCCCGACCCCGGCCTTGGTCAAGACACAAGATTCTAGCCAAGGCCGGATAGTAGGCGCATGTCCCAATACAAAAAGACCCAATGACACATGTGTCACTGTAGTGATCCTCTGTGTTTTCACACAAAGGACCTAATGACACATGAATGTCAAATGTAGTGATCTTTTGTATTAGAAATCACCTTTAAACAGTAAAGTTAATTTCGGGCTTACGGGTGGCCGACTGATGTGTGAGTAAGTGACTTTCAACAAACGCGAATGTAACTAGGTTCTAACATACCAACACAGGCTGTAACCACACATTACAGTACGTAAGAGTCAGGAAAACGTTGCAACGACTGGTAACGTTTAAATAGTTTATTACGCCACAGTCACGTAAACATCACGGTAACATTGGACGACACTTCAAAGCAAATCATGGTGAATCAGATAAGTAAGTTCATTCTGTAGACATACAGCAAAAATAGACATCCAAACAAAAGACAGCGTGCATCGCAGTCTCAATAGGCTGTAGAATGCAGTAACTCATAGTATAAATCCCTTCAAAAGCAATATCCAAAGATTCAGCTACAGGTACACAACTCAAAGTACAAAGGCTGCAAAACACAGCAGCTCACGATTCATAAAGGTTTACATCAATATCTTTATAAGTGATGATGATTACTGGTCGCTTACACAGCGGCATACATGACTTCTAATATCAAGGGAAAAAAATCCATCAGAATAAACATGAATCAAAATCACGGCCGGTGTAATCCATGGCCTCTATAATAAATCCATAAACTCCTGGGAGAAAGAACTTTCCCAACAATAATCTCTTTATCTTTACTTCGCAACAATTATCCTCTTTAATTATCAAATTCCCTTCATAGAAAACACAAATACGCCGGGACACACTAGCAAGAAGGAACGACCTTCTCCAAGCTCTGCCTGCCAAAAACTCCCCGCAATCTCAGTTGCTTAAAACAGTTCCCCCTATAAGAATCCCTTTAAGCGCTAACACGCAGTTTGAGATGTGAGCTGGATTCATCCGCTTTTCCCCCTCAAACTATATCATAGAATCTTCGACCAGATTCCTATCATATTTAAAATAAAAAAATAAGCTAACAGCTAGTCAATAGAGCTGTGTTCAAAAAATAGCCGAGCATTCATCTCATCACAAAAAGTGTGCTTACAGGGGCGTATACAAAAAACCGACCCGAACCTACAAATCTTTTAACTGTTAACTCCCCTTAATAAAACACGACTTAACAGTCTACACCGACCCTCGGGGAAAAAAATGATAAGTTTTTTTTTGAAAAGTGCATGGAACCAAAAAAATATCGATGTCGATGGAATCCCAATATCTCCCACAAGGATTACAACTATGTTAAGTCATGACAACAAAAATGAACAAAAGAGGGATAGAAGTAAGTGTAAAGTAAGACAAGAAGTAAAGAAAGATAATGAGATAAGCATACGAAGATAAACAAATTCAAAGAAATATGAATTATGTAAAGCATAGACTAGGTATGAAATACTAAGTGACAAGTGAAAATATAAAATGAAGTACAAGAGGAATGAGCAGCAATGAACGAAAGCAAACAATGATATATCATAGTAAACCATAAGTTAAATAATGCATATCTAAAGCAAAGAACAAATAACTAGTTACCATTTAAAAATAGCATAATATGCATGATAACCAAGTTAATAAACTTCACAACCTCAGAAAAAACACCTTTTCAATGTACTAAAATCGCTATACACCGTTACCCCTAGCGCGCAATCAAGCGCTGGTCAAAGAGAAAAAAAAAACATCACAACATCAGAAAAAAACACCCCTTCAATGCATTAAGATCGCCATACATAGTTATCCCTAGCGCACAATCAAGCGCTGGGCACAGAAAAAAAATACCTTTTTTCTTGTCTTCATATTCTTCTCAAAAAATACAATACCGAAATGTATCGCAATGTCAAATTAAGCGATAAATGGAATCATCATTACAATATCATACAATCAACATTTATCAAAACACAGTAGCATAAGAACAATATGATAATGACATGGTACATTATCAGAACAGAGTCACATAAAAATAACATGGTAATGACAAGGTGCATGAAAATGAATCAACATACTATCTTAAAGAAATTATATATCCTAATACAATTATATCTAATATACTATACTATACTACAATATACAATGTTATCTACTATCCTAAATCAATTGCATAGTAAGGAAGACTCCAATGGTCTTGGCACCTCTTGTGAGCACGAAGATACTAAGAAATCTAGTGGCATCAAACTGCCGGTAGGCTTCACTTGGAACAGGAAATCTTTCGCAAGGCAACTTAAACAAGGTGTTGACAAGTAACCGCTTAATCAAACAATATAGCAACTCTGACTCTCATGGAAAAGCCGTTGCTGTGAAAAAACACAAATGAAAATCTCTGTTTGGTAAAGGTAAGACTTTATGACAGGTAACAGTCAATTTAAACTTTAACTTATCAAATGTGGCCGTGTAAACTTTCGACCCCTGTACGATGTTAATCAAACCTTCCTCCGTTACACAAGTGAGAGTAACAGAGAAAGTAGCACAAACAAACTTAGAATCATGAATTACACAGGGTCATAAAAGCGTTTTAGCGGTGTGTGCTAATGTACAATAGAGTTATGGGTATATAAGTAACCCTGACATCTAAAAGGGAATCTAGAAAATCACAGTCAAGCAGAATCATGTGGGCATCGAGACAGTATGTCTGCCATCACATTATTCGAACCTCGAATAGCACGTATTGTAAAGTGAAAAGGTTGTAGCGAAATACCATACCGCGTGGACCTTGAACTCTTCAAGTCTTTATTCTGTATTGCTGTGAGAGCTTTTTGGTCAGTTTCTACAATGAAATGCGCGCCCAGAAGGAACCTCTGTAGCTTCAGAATCGACCAGACCATAGCTAATAATTCTTGGTCTAGGACAGAGTAGTTCCGCTCTGCCGCATTCAACTTTCTAGAAACATACATCACAGGATGCAAAGTTTGAGAATACTCTTGCATCAATGCAGCCCCGATCCCTATCGATGAGGCGTCACTGCGAAGAATAAAAGGCCTATCTGCCTTGGGTAGGCATAAAATAGGATCAGAAGAAAACAATAGCTTAATTTTCTCCAAAGAGGTTTGGCATTCTGGGGACCAGTGTACTAAGTTAGGCGACCCCTTTTTCAAAAGAGTAGAAAGAGGTGCAGTGATAGACGATAGGTGTGGGATAAATCTACCATAAAATTGAATTAGACCCAAAAGACTACGCACCTGTTTTTTTGTCCTAGGAGTAGTGATATTGAGGATTTTGGAAGTGTTATGGTCCTCCGTCTGTAAGAGACCATGACCAACCCGGTGGCCCAAAAAAGAAATATCACTAAACCCAATATGGGCTTTAGACGGTTTAGCCGTTAAATTATGAAAGCGTAGTGTAGAAAAAAGTTCGGAAAGACCCCTAAAGTGATCTTCCTGTCGCATGAAAATATAATTAATAGTAGATAAAGCTTGACAGCTGTATATGTTGAGGAACAATAGTGCACACGGAAGTGTGATAGTGATGCGCAAGAGAGATAGGCAGAAGGCACAGGCTGAGTCAGTGAGTTCTTCACTAAGAAAACCACACACACAGCTCTTCTTGTTTTCTCTGGCGACAATATTACTCTTTTGCACACACTGTGTCACTCACAAATAGTAGGGTAAAGAAGTAAAGTTAGATTGAGGATTTGGTAGTCTGAACTGAACGAACAATCCTATCGAGGTTAACTCAATTTATTTCAATTTAGAAATGTAAATAAATCAATAAGGATTTTACAGCACATAATAATAAAGATTATCACGAGAAAACAAACTCACAACAATTTGATGATTTTAAAGAAGAAAAAATTATTACACAAATAGTGAAAACACGGATTATGAATGAATTGTGTTAGTAAAGTTCCCGGCAGGCCTGATAAGCTTTTGCTGGAAAATATGTGAAATACTGTTTGTGTGTAAATGAATGTTTGTTCCTTTGTTCCTTTGGTGTGAATGTTGGAAACAACTTATATCCTGGGGTTCTCTTGGAAAAATATATCGTAATCCAATGCTTGAAATTAACTTCACTGTTCGAATAAGGTATCCACAAAGGGGCACAGAATCTGAACACGATTTTATAAATCCAAGATTGGTGTCACGTATCCACAGTTGATGCGATATCCACAGATAACGAATTTGCTTCCAAAGGTGGGATGGAGGGTTAAAATGGGTGGAGTATGGTACGGGTGATGGTTGTTAAGGGTAATATCTGGTGTTGAGAATCGTTGCAATAATTGCAGTAATTGAAGTAATTGAAATGATTGAAATAATCGAAATAATTGAAGGGAATTATTGTGACTGGTGGACGAGGACTATATGGCCACTGGCCAAAGGTAACCTCTTTTCAGCAATACGAGACAAGACTTTGCACTGCGTAAATCCGCTCCGGGATTTTAGTCTGTTAAGTTTAAACGAGAGGGCACTTGGTGTGTTTAACTCAAGTCTCCCTATGTACAGTTTTACTTTACAAGACTACGAAATGCGTCTTTCTCTTACAGTTGCTTAACACCAAGTGAAGTCTAAAAAACTAGTTTGTTAAAGAAAGAATTAATTTCGATTTACCCGCTACATTTTAAACGTTCCCACGATAGCCAAAAGTTAATTATGTCCCGTCTCATACTAAGACACGTAAAAGATTTATCGTGCCGGTCTCCAGTTGACCACTGCACACTGAAATTAGATACTCTGGGAACCACTGTCGTTTCCACTAAGCGAATAAATCGTATAGACATCTTTAAAGAAATGCTTTTAAGTGCCTTGATAGAATTTGGGATCGTATGACAGGACCTTTAATGAAGACTTGAAAAACAGCTAAAGCACAGATCGCAGGTGCAAATATTTCCGTAGAGAACACAGACAAATGTGAAGGAAAAGAAAAGTAAGGAATTTTAACATAATCTAGACAAAATCTTCGAGCACTCCGTGACAGAAACTCCCCAATTTAAAATAGTTGCAAACTATTCAACGAGAGAAGGTCTTTGTCTAAATTATAAATTCCTTCTGTCACCCAACTTTTCAATTCTCTCGACCTCTGTCCGCTTGCTAACGCTCCACTTGGCCATGGCTCTACATTTTGAGAATCCCTGGTCTGAGTTCTCAATGAGCTAACTTTCGTAATTTCTTCTGGGCCCGTTCGTCCGGCCAAAATGCTGTACTCATTCACCTCTTCATACAAAAGAAATTTCATATGAACTAGTGTAGAGAGTGCACTATCTGTTGTGAGTTCACTGCGCTTTGTCTGCCATTGTTCCGTGGCCCGCTTGAATGGGCGTGCAAACCATCCTTTGTCACGGTAACAACGAAATTCTTGCTTGTGTCTCTTCCTTAAGAAATGGGGACTTCTCATGTATCTCCTTAACTCTGCTTCTACGTTTGACCTGCCTAGGCGGTCAATATTCCCTGTCTTTCTTTCTGGATTGAAAGTTTCCCATTGCGGGTTAAAACGTCCAATACTCAAGTTTCCGAAACATACCAAGTTTTCAAATAACTTGTTCCTTGATAAATCACACCATGATTGAGGGTAACTGGCGTTCAGGTATGAACGAGGCAGTTTTTCGTGGGTGAAAATCAACTTTATAGCTGTGAGCATAGGGGGTTTAATACGGGTGTCATTCTCTCCCTTCCACTTTCTGTCTATTCGCTGGTTATTCCCATTATCAATACTTTTCTCAACCACAGGCGTATCTTGTATCTCAGCCTGGGCTTTTCCTATCACTGTTGTGATTTTCTCAAGCAAAATGTTGGTTGGATCTTTCAATGACCCTGGCGTATCTCCTCTAATTTGAAAATATGCATCTCCTTCTGTAAAACTAATCGTCTCCTTGGGAATAGGGAAACTGTTGTAGAATGGCTTCTCAGCAGAAGTATGAACTCTCTCATTTTCATCCGTGTTTTTATGTTCCCGTGGTCCATTATTTGGTAGGGGTGCTAAAATTTCCGTTTGCTTGATGTTTTTACAGAAGGGTTGTCCACCTGGCGCCTGTGAACTACGTTCGCTGGGTGTTATATTCGCTTCTCTCTCACAGAGAAGGGGTGGGGTTTTTGATGCTGGGTTAAACCCAGTGATATGGCAAGTTTTTGCCGGTTTACACTTTTCCAACATTCCAGTGGATAAAGTGACAGGTAAAGAAGTTTCCTCTTGAACCTGGTCTACGACCATTGTGTCTCTATGAGTCACATGTTTTATCAGACCTTTGCGTGGTTCCGCGTGTACCATTAAAGGCTGTTTTAGTTCTCCTAGAACTATGTAACTTCCCTTGTCGTTCACTCCGTAAATGTCAACAATGAGAGGTTCCTCTGGGCTACTATTAAGCTCTCTGTCCTTTTGTTGCCTAGATGACATTAATCGCGGGATGGGGCCGTTACTGAAGTTATCTGTCTTCTTAGACGTTTCTTTACAGTCTCCATTCCTTCGGTTTTTCCTTTCTTGAAGGTTTACCATGTTTCTATTGTTTTTGTAGTCCTGAGCGCTTTTGTTGTGGTTATTAAATCGGTCTTTGTGTGCTTTCTGAGATTGAGCGAAGGCATGTTGTTGATTATTATAGATGTTCGGGGTGTCTTGGGAATTCCTCTTCTGACGTGTTCCTGACGAGAGGGTACTTTTCCTCATACTACCAGCATTTATGTGCGTAGGTACCTTCAAAAAGGGGTCATGACTTATCGAGTTCGATGTCCGCCTCTCTGCTTTGCCTAACCATGGGCTCTGAGTACTAAGTTGCGCTTCCTGTGGAGCAGAGGGTGCTTCCTCTTGAAATAATGGTTCATCTGACCTGGGAGTGGGGCTCTGGGATTCCGTGGCCTCATGACTAGTCATGGGTTTCAAATCTCTTGGCGAGTTTTGAGTTTCCAGTGGCGGCGTCTTCAACTTAAGGTAAAGTTGAGCTTCCAGCTGTTCCTTCTCATAAGCTGCTTCACTGCTTATGGCCTCTTCTTTCCACTTGGCTTCCTTCTCGTTCCAGTCGCGAGTCCATTTTTCATCACTCTCTATCATTTCTATCTCTGTTCTCGTGAAAAGTTCTGCCTGTTCTAAGACATGTTTCGCAATTAACTTTCTCGAGTAACCTCTTTCCTCGCCTTCCAAATAAGAGTCACTTATCCATGTATCTAGACATCTTATAATTTTTATGGAATCGGTCACTTTGTGATCTGTCAGATATTGGATAAATCTAGCTCTCAGTTCAGCTACTGCGTTCATTTTAGATCGCTGGGTAGGTAGTTCAATCTCTCAGTATACGCTGCACTAGTTTCCAGTTATTACTAATAATTCTATGAAGTATTGTAATAATAAACCACTGATCAATATACAGAAGCTCGAGGTAATACTATTAAGTCTACTGACGTAATGTATCCCTTTACAGATGCTAGTATAATTGATATTTTAATAATACTTATTTCTGCTGAATTAAGGTATTATTAACTTTAGACAGACGCTAAACTTGCTTCCCATTATTACTAATAATTCTATGAAGTATTGTAATAATAACCACTAATCAATTTACTGAGGCTCGTGGTAATACTATTAAGTCTTCTGACGTAATGTAACTCATTAATGGAAGTTTAGTATAATTGGATTTTTGACAATTCCTTATTTCTGCTGAATTAAGGTCTCATCACTTGAGTAATACTCAAGTATAAACAATTCCCTTCAATATCTCACACACATACACACTCTACTGCCTGTTAAATGTACCACTTAATTACCTTAGTTAACAATTTAACGTAATTAAATAACCCTGAATTAAATTAGTGCCAGCAACGTTCTGTTACTTTAAAATTATAATTGTTCTGTTCAGATACTACCAGAAGTGTCGTTGTCTAGGGCGTTATAAGATTATAGTCCACAGTATAGACTAATAGTTCAAGATTCCTTACAGTTTCTGCAGAACAATTTAAAGACAAGATTCCCTGTATTCACTGTGAAATAAGAATCCAGAAATTCAAATCCCGGACGAGCCCCCAATAATTGTCGCATGAAAATATAATTAATAGTAGATGAAGCTTGACAGCTGTATATGTTGAGGAACAATAGTGCACACGGAAGTGTGATAGTGATGCGCAAGAGAGATAGGCAGAAGGCACAGGCTGAGTCAGTGAGTTCTTCACTAAGAAAACCACACACACAGCTCTTCTTGTTTTCTCTGGCGACAATATTACTCTTTTGCACACACTGTGTCACTCACAAATAGTAGGGTAAAGAAGTAAAGTTAGATTGAGGATTTGGTAGTCTGAACTGAACGAACAATCCTATCGAGGTTAACTCAATTTATTTCAATTTAGAAATGTAAATAAATCAATAAGGATTTTACAGCACATAATAATAAAGATTATCACGAGAAAACAAACTCACAACAATTTGATGATTTTAAAGAAGAAAAAATTATTACACAAATAGTGAAAACACGGATTATGAATGAATTGTGTTAGTAAAGTTCCCGGCAGGCCTGATAAGCTTTTGCTGGAAAATATGTGAAATACTGTTTGTGTGTAAATGAATGTTTGTTCCTTTGTTCCTTTGGTGTGAATGTTGGAAACAACTTATATCCTGGGGTTCTCTTGGAAAAATATATCGTAATCCAATGCTTGAAATTAACTTCACTGTTCGAATAAGGTATCCACAAAGGGGCACAGAATCTGAACACGATTTTATAAATCCAAGATTGGGTAACGACTTCACAGTTGATGCGATATCCACAGATAACGAATTTGCTTCCAAAGGTGGGATGGAGGGTTAAAATGGGTGGAGTATGGTACGGGTGATGGTTGTTAAGGGTAATATCTGGTGTTGAGAATCGTTGCAATAATTGCAGTAATTGAAGTAATTGAAATGATTGAAATAATCGAAATAATTGAAGGGAATTATTGTGACTGGTGGACGAGGACTATATGGCCACTGGCCAAAGGTAACCTCTTTTCAGCAATACGAGACAAGACTTTGCACTGCGTAAATCCGCTCCGGGATTTTAGTCTGTTAAGTTTAAACGAGAGGGCACTTGGTGTGTTTAACTCAAGTCTCCCTATGTACAGTTTTACTTTACAAGACTACGAAATGCGTCTTTCTCTTACAGTTGCTTAACACCAAGTGAAGTCTAAAAAACTAGTTTGTTAAAGAAAGAATTAATTTCGATTTACCCGCTACATTTTAAACGTTCCCACGATAGCCAAAAGTTAATTATGTCCCGTCTCATGCTAAGACACGTAAAAGATTTATCGTGCCGGTCTCCAGTTGACCACTGCACACTGAAATTAGATACTCTGGGAACCACTGTCGTTTCCACTAAGCGAATAAATCGTATAGACATCTTTAAAGAAATGCTTTTAAGTGCCTTGATAGAATTTGGGATCGTATGACAGGACCTTTAATGAAGACTTGAAAAACAGCTAAAGCACAGATCGCAGGTGCAAATATTTCCGTAGAGAACACAGACAAATGTGAAGGAAAAGAAAAGTAAGGAATTTTAACATAATCGAGACAAAATCTTCGAGCACTCCGTGACACTTCCCAAGAATCACTAAAAAGGCAAATATCATCCAAGTATGCAATAACATCTGGACGATGTGAAAGGATTCGACGCATCATGCGTACAAAAGTAGCTGGGGCATTGACGAGGCCGAAAGGCATGAAGTTCCATTGGAACAAACCCCGAGGGGTAGAAAAGGCAGTAAGGGGTTTGGCGCGTTCAGTAAGTGGAACTTGCCAATATCCCTTGGACAAGTCTAGTTTAGTAAAGAAGAGTGACTGAGAAAGCTTGATGTGCAGATCTTCCAACAAAGGCATTGGTTCTGCATCAAATTTAGTCACTTGGTTTAATTTCCTATAGTCGACACAAAGACGTATGTTATTGTCTTTCTTCTGGACAATAACCATAGAAGAGGAGTATGCCGAAGTAGATGGTTCAATTATATTTAACTGCAACGTGTCATCTAATTCTTTTTCGACTTGTGTTTGAAAATGTAATGGAATAGGGTAAGGTCGGACTCTAATAGGGTTGTAATCAGTGAGTATTATGTCATGTGTAATGACTGATGTTTGACTAGGAATGTCAGTAAGGACGTCTTGAAAAGTTTGCAATAGAGAAGAGACTTGCTGCTGTTGTCTTTCTGTAGATAACTGCGAAGAAACAGTTACATTTTCCCATGATTCTGTTGAATGAAGTGGGACAACAGGAAGTGGAAGATTTACATCAGAGAAAGTAGCCTCTTCCTCCTGAATAACAGACAATGATGCATAGTGGTTATGACAACCGGAGGGTCGTCTGTCGCCTGAAAAACAGACTGAAGGTAGTGTGGATGTTCATGAAATTGTTTCAGCATATTAATATGATAGGTCTTATGCTTCCCGTCAACATCGACGACATAATCGACATCAGAAATTCTAGAGATGACAGTATAAGGACCTTTCCAGGTAATAAAAAGTTGATCATCTTTACTAGGAAGCAGTACAAGTGCCTCGTCACCAGGAAAGAGTTGTCATAGACACATATGTCTATTTGCGAAGAGCCTCGCCTTCTCCTTGGCAGACTCAGATGCTGAGGTGGCTAACCTACATGAATCGATTATTCTCTGTCTAAGAGAAATGACATATTCGTAGGAAGATTGAGTATCATCGTTAAGGTCCTCAGCAATTAATAGATCGTGCAGCAACGACATGAGACCACGAGGTTGCGCACCAAAGACGAGCTCGAACGGTGAAAACCCCGTATGCTCATTTGGCCCTTCTCTATACGCGAAAAGAGCAGCGGGTAAAACCCTGTCCCAATCCTGAGGATGGTCCTCAGTTATTTTCCCAAGTAAATTCTTAAGCGTTCTATTCTGACGCTCGACTAATCCGTTTGACACAGGATGATATACACTATTTAAAGATCTTTCAATGCGGAGCGTGGACATCACCTGAGACATCAAGTCTGACATCAATTGTGTGCCATGATCTGATAAGATTTGTTTGTGAAACCCTAGACGTGAAAATATTAGCAAAAAAGCATCTGCAAAATCAACAGTAGAAATGCTCTTGAGAGGTATTGCCTCTGGCCAACGTGTACACATGTCAATACATGTAAGAATGTACTGATGTCCTCTGGCAGACTTGACCTTAATAGGGCCAATAATGGCAATTGCCATTTTCTGGAAAGGACGAATAGGGATATCCGCAGCTTGGATAGGTGCTGCATGGCGTGGACCTCGTGTCCTGACATATTCTGCAGGAGCGACAATAAATAGTTATATCCCTATTTACGCTGGCCAAAAGAAGGAAGAAAGAACCTTAGATTTAGTACGGGAAAATCCAATATGTCCTGCACACTGAGAGTCGTGGGCATGTTACAAGATCCGGACTCTCATGTCGGTAGGTACCAGAATTTGCGAATGTATGGACGAAGTAGAACCTCGTACCATCCGGACTAGTATTCCATTCTTAATTAAGAACCAATATTTAAGATTTGTATCACAATTTACATTATCTTGCTTAACTAGGAGAAAAAATTTTCCCAATGATGAATCATTTTGCTGAAGTTTGATAAAAGACTCCCGTGAAATCACGGAATGAGCATTCTGATCATGCACCTCATTAATTTCCGCAGATGGAGTCTGCAAAAGATTTTGAGCTTGTGCTCTAGTAGTGATTGCATAAGCAGCCTGCATGATTTGCTTTTCCCAGATAGCAATCTGTTGAGGAGTACACTCCTTAATTCCATGTATACGTTCGACGATAAGGTCTGTAATAGGATTCGGGAGCATACATGCGTGGACATGTCCCATGAAAAAGGGAGTGGCTATGTGAACGATAGCAGTCGGAAAAGTTTCAACCGTCCCCCCAAATGTCACAGATTTCACTACCTCACCAGTGGCACAGGAAGGATGTATCAGAGACTGCTTAACCCCAACAGTTGTGCAACCAGAATCAAAGAGAACTGAGACTGGATTATTATTCACCAACCCATTATGTAGAGAACCTCTTCCGTCATGCGCAGCTAAGGCAGGAAGAGTGGGTAGAGGATAACCGCAACTCAAGGTAGTTATAGCTGTAGGTTAAAACAACGTTTTGCACTCTGGGCACTGAGATGCTCTCTCGAAATCGAAAGCAGAGCAAGCAATAGTGTTAGAGACACCATTATCATTGTTACCTTGATCATTAACAACCTGGGGCTCTTGTTGAGCAGAGTTAGCATGGCGATAAGATCTATTATTATTTGGAGATCTGCTGTCATATCGCGATCTATCGCGACTATTATCTCTATTGGTAGCATTGTTATTCGCTATATTGAAACTATTGTTCTGATTTGAACCCTAGTTAGCATTGTCGCGATTACTATTTCCCCTTTGGTCAAAATATCTGTTAGATGGATTTTGTTGTCCTCGAGAAAAATTATTGTAAGGTTGATAATCTCTATTATAGTTACCCCTTCCAAAATTTCCATAATTGTTGGAACCAAAATGTTGAGGACTGTTAAATTGTCTCCAGTTTCTTGGAGAAGGAGAATAACTACGTGGTGGACCCTTTTGGTACCGTCCAAAAATCACGATTATCTCTTCTACCAAAATTGCGCTCAGCACTTTGAGATCTACTGCGCAAATTAGGACCATATGGTATTGCTGAATCCACGGGTAAACCCTCTTTGACTTCAGAGTGGCTAACAGTCACATTTGGGTGTGCAGTGACGTATTGGCGACAATATTGTTCCATATCTTTCAAGTTTGCAGGTTTTTGCTCATTTAAGAAAGAAAGAAAAGAAGCGTTTAGAGACGACATGACTTTGTCACGAAGCAATAAGTCCATGAGGGCTTCGTATGTATGTTCAGTTTTTGAAAGTTCCACCCAACGTGAAAAAGTAAGGCGAATATTTGCTTTAAAAAGTCTGAAAAATCTTTCCCTGTCTCTGGCAATAAAGACTTAAAGCGTAGGCGATAACCGTCTTCATCCAGTTGGTATTTTTTAACAAAACCGCTATGACAACATCATAGTATTTCTTGTCAGGGCCCTCCAACATACTTATAGTGTTCATAGCTTCACCCTTGAGTATTTCCATAAGTCGTGCACAATATTCCGACTTGTCTATCTTATGAGATTCGCATGAAAGTTCAAATCTATTCAGGTAGAATGAAATATCGTCATAGGCAGATTTGAAAGGAGGCAATCTGATTTTATAAGAATTAGTATTTGCCTTATTAGAAGTTGTTTGATTATTTGACTCACTCTGTGAATTAATCACATTCAACACCTTCATTTTCTCCAGCTCCATAGCTAACAACTTTTGCTCGTGGAGTCTAATGTTTTCTTCAGCTTGCATCTGAAGCTTTTTTTCTTCTATTTGAATTTGCATTTGCTGTTGAATTTTTCTCTCTTCAGTCTCTAATTTCTGTTTTTCATTTTCCAACTGAAGTTTTCTCTCTTCTGCCTGCATTTGCAATCTTCTATCTTCAGTTTCCATTTTCTGTTTCTTCATTTCCATTTGCTGTTGAATTTTTCTATCTTCAGCCTCTAATTTCTGTTATTCCATTTCTAATTTCGGTTTCTTTTCTTCTGACTTCTGCGCCTTAGCATATTCGACAAGTGCGAATTCTTTTACTTCCTCAGTAGTCATACCAAGGGATCTCCCTTGCTCAATGAAGTAATCCAAGCTCGACATTATACCCAATTATATGAGATAAATAACTTATGAAAATATATTTCTGAAGAAACACACTTTATCCCAACTCAGTGGGTGACAAGTCCTTGCCTAAGAACCTGTACAATTACCTTTAAGTATAAATAATGTTATTAATTACCTATATATGCATTATGCATTATAATATTGACAGTGCATGACAAAATCGACAATACACACAAAAGTGACAAAGACACGATATAAAGCACAAATGACCACGTTCGCAGGAATCAACTAAAGTAAGAAAGCAGAAATAAAGAAAAAAATATTGCAAAGCTTGCAATGACAGCTGCGAATATAATGACAAGACAAATGACAGCACAGTGTATAAACGAAAAATTGTATATAAATCAAAGATAGTAAGAGGAGGAAGACACTCACAAACAAATTAATCAAAAGACTAAGGTACAGAGAAAAATATAACGACAACAACACTGAGACGTTTCGTCACACCTAAACAATAGTGTCACAAATTACCAACACAGTGGACTGAAATACATCAGCAAAAAGTTCGCTGGAAATTTTCACTGCGGGAAATTCGCAAGAAAGTCCCTACAGAACGCTTACGTAGGCCTTCAGTAAAGTGGGATATATCCTACCGTAAGTCACCTCACCAACCGCCCATGTAAATATGAAACATATAACATAGAAAAAAGGAATACAATAGTGTAAGCTGTGAGGAAGGTTCAATCAAAACATACAGTGGCACAGTTTACACTACAAACAACCACTTATCTTTTTCAAAAGGAAAAAATCCCTGCCTCCGTAACAGCAACAATGATGTACATGAAGTATCACACAGTCCGAAGAAAGGAAAATCCACTGTTGAAAGGTACTGGAAACTTGTAAACCTTGCAACCTCGTACTTGCAGAAGAAACTTGCTCACGAAAAACTTGAACTGGTCACACTTGAATTGCTCATCAAAAATCAGCACTGTGAACACAGTAAATCCTGCTATTGAACTTGTTAGGCAATAATCCACTATAGAATTTTTTATCTGTAGTTGGTACAGCACCCCAAAGAACTGGCTCACCAGTTAGATCTTGTAGAACTGGAAATGCTGCACATCTTCACTTGATTTCCTTGTAGTTGGTATGGCCCTTAAAGAACTGGCCAACCAATTATGTTACCACTATGTTTGCGGGTTAACATAAGTGGTACATATTATGTTCAATACTGTTGATGGTGGTGGATGGTGTGGTACAACAAGGACTGACAAGTACAGAGTCAGTGAGGTCGGGCTTACGGGTGGCCGACTGATGTGTGAGTAAGTGACTTTCAACAAATGCGAATGTAACTAGGTTCTAACATACCAACACAGGCTGTAACCACACATTACAGTACGTAAGAGTCAGGAAAACGTTGCAACGACTGGTAACGTTTAAATAGTTTATTACGCCACAGTCACGTAAACATCACGGTAACATTGGACGACACTTCATAGCAAATCATGGTGAATCAGATAAGTAAGTTCATTCTGTAGACATACAGCAAAAATAGACATCCAAACAAAAGACAGCGTGCATCGCAGTCTCAATAGGCTGTAGAATGCAGTAACTCATAGTATAAATCCCTTCAAAAGCAATATCCAAAGATTCAGCTAAAGGTACACAACTCAAAGTACAAAGGCTGCAAAACACAGCAGCTCACGATTCATAAAGGTTTACATCAATATCTTTATAAGTGATGATGATCACTGGTCGCTTACACAGCGGCATACATGACTTCTAATAACAAGGGAAAAAATCCATCAGAATAAACATGAATCAAAATCACGGCCGGTGTAATCCATGGCCTCTATAATAAATCCATAAACTCCTGGGAGAAAGAACTTTCCCAACAATAATCTCTTTATCTTTACTTCACAAGAATTATCCACTTTAATTATCAAATTCCCTTCATAGAAAACACAAATACGCCGGGACACACTAGCAAGAAGGAACGACCTTCTCCAAGCTCTGCCTGTCAAAAACTCCCCGCAATCTCAGTTGCTTAAAACAGTTCACCCTATAAGAATCCCTTTAAGCGCTAACACGCAGTTTGAGATGTGAGCTGGACTCATCCGCTTTTCCCCCTCAAACTATATCATAGAATCTTCGACCAGATTCCTATCATATTTAAAAAAAAAAAAAATAAGCTAACAACTAGTCAATAGAGCTGTGTTCAAAAAATCACCGAGCATTCATCTCATCACAAAAAGTGTGCTTACAGGGGCGTATACAAAAAACCGACCCGAACCTACAAATCTTTTAACTGTTAACTCCCCTTAATAAAACACGACTTAACACAATCCTTAGTAGACAGAAACTCTTTAAGTTTCTGGAACTTGTAGTAAAGTCACGTAGAAAATTTCAATAAACAATGACGTGATTATTTCCCTTGTGAGACTGGTTGAGGTTTCAATAAATGTGTTATGTCCCTTTATGAAACCACATTGCGATACAGAAAATCATTGCTTGAAAATTGCGAAAACTGTCTTGACTTGAATTTCTGGAACTGTTTGTAGAACCTTCTTCCAGTACACTTATTGTAGAACTGACAGTTCAAATGTAGGTGGCATGTGAGTCTATTCAATGACTTGAGAAAAACGATATCCTACTCGACTTGATTACATTTCCAACAGCATCATCGTGTGTCTTTGCGGGTAGCGTTGTTATGACAAAACCTTGAAAGAACGCACCTTCTTTGATAATTTATAGCACTGTTTCATGACACGAAAAATCATCAGCACAGGCGATTTGAGTGTAAACAAGGCTGTTTAGCATGCTGTTGATATATTGAGCTGTGGTTTACATGGAAGACGGAGTGTCTTTAATACATCGAGACAACACGTCGGCTACCACGATAAGACTTCCCTTTTTTAGCTCTGATGGAGTAACCATAAGGTTTGTAACAAGAACTGTCAGGAAATATGCCAAGGCACGCAGAAACAGTCTGGACCGTGACGTGGGCTTCCATAAAGTCTCACCGTAGTTTATAAAAGGCAAAGACCATCATCCACGAACATACATCAGCAGACGAAGCATGACTAGAAGCAGGCAAGATATATACAGACGTAGTCATCGAAGACATCTGCACTTATGTAGTAGATCGCCTCCTGATCCAAAACGTGTGGACTCTAAGAAGGAAATAGAGCGAAATGTAACTTCAAATCTGATGAAATAGCACAACAGCATATCCTACATTTAAAGCACATAGCCTTAATGTAATATGACAATACTATCTGTCGAGTTCCGTCCTATCGACGAGATACAGAACTGAAATACAAAAAATAAAAATTAAACAAGAGTTGTATATAGAAAGACACCCCGTATAAAGAATAGTGAATCTATTCCATAGTTCGAAAAATCAACATTCTCGAGGCAGAGAATCCTCCAGATTTAAGAAACGTACATTTAAAACTCGAGACCAAGAAAAAAGATATTTATAACTCTTATTCAGGTTTTTGACAGTCAAGTAGTAGGACACTAAAGACGTAAGGTATCCAAAAATGAATACCCTCCAAGATATAGTCTCAGTATTGTATATCGATGAGTGTAATCTAACTACACCATTATTAATCAAAGAATAAGCATGTATCCGGAAAGGGATATGCATATACAAGTGTACTTATTACGCAAAAAAGAGAACAGGGATCTGTAACACCTGAAAATGAAAGAGAAAATTTCATTAAAAACGTAGTGGCTAGTACAATCCGCATGATATCATGGATGTGAGTATCTGAAAGAATATAATGGCAAATTATTAATATCCATGATATTACTTTCTAGAAGTAAGAAAATTATATATTAGCAATACACTTGCCAAACGAATACGAAACCGCCAAATTAATATTTGGACTGAATACTACACGAACAAATCATATTCAACACAAGACTCCTCCCGACATCAACATCATCAATAATAGATGTGTAAGGTCTCACATTTGTCTTATTGTTATCAGTTGAAAAAAAAAAACACACATCAGACTGGCAATCATCAATGGAGACTTCATCGATGTAAGGAAGCATTATTCCTTTGAACATTTTCATACTAAATCACCATGCAATTGAGCATGTACCTGCTCAAGAGACGGTGCTCTGGAAGTACTATCTTGGCATGTCGTTTCAACTCCTGCTTCATAATATCATAATAAATACATCTACACTGTCCAGGGACATTTCATAAAATAATCCCAAAACCCGGTATGGAGCACACCCATACCATAGACATGCTTGTAATCCACCGAGTATTTAAAATACTAATGCAGTGGAATAATAGTAATGTGTATATATATATATATATATATATATATCTATATATATATATATATATATATATATATATATATATATATATATATATATATATATATATATATATATATATATATATATATATATATATATATATATATATATATATATATATATATATATATATATATATATATATATATATATATATATATATATATATATATATATATAAACTAGTGGTTCACAGAACACTGCCTCCAGCTGAAATAGAACAATATAGTCTGAAGAATTAGTGTTGTTTTACATGTTCATGTCATGTTAGTAATCATTTTGAAATGGATGACCACAACCATGATGCACAATAACTCTAAAATCTGTTAGATGATGCATGATGCTTCAACTGTACCTCAAGACAATGGTCTTGAAAATAGGCACCGTTATCACAATTGACAACCCTGCGTGCATCACTATGTGAATAAAAATAAACAAGAGCTTCCCTAACATTATAATTGTTAATAGTTAAAAGCCTTACATATTTCACATTTGCAGTGAATTGAAAAAATTCACCTTAGTGCCTGCCAAGTTGAATTTGGTGGCAGATTTTGCACTAGAATGGTGCGTATGCACCTTTATTCACCTGATAATTGAGGACATTATTTCTTTTCCTTGATGCATTATCCTTATTGTAGGGTACATCATGCTGGTTGAACTGAGCATGAGACCTCTTCCTATTCATGCCAGTAGGTTTAAACCCTGTCTGATAAGACCGCTTCATTGGCATTTCGAAAACCTTTTTACCAGAAGCATTGGTATTAGTTGGCATAGGACAGTTATTTTCATAAGCCCTATCGTTAGAGGGAAGTGTCACCCTATGATCCTCATGAGTAACTCTGGTGTCATCTTTTACAACATTTTCTATACTCTTAAGAGCAGATGAATTATTACCATGTAGTGTGCACAAAGGATGATGGATAGGTTCACCATCAGCCTTGTTTTTCATCTGTTGACAATACTGGCTATATTGGTCCTTATCAAAATAGATTGAACCAATTATGACATCAATCGTTTTAGGGACTCCTTGGACACTCTGGTCTATCCTTTTACGATTTAGGTACCGCCCTTGTGTAATATTTTTAGCATTACTGCTAGGCTTATCAGGCTCAGATGTAAGCTTATTTTGCTGTTTAAGTGACACAGTTTTACCTGTGGGTAAAGGATTAACTGTTAGAACATTTTGCTTATTGCTTATACCGCTATCGGCATGTCGCCAAGACTTATTCTCGGACGAGGCAGTATTAATGTGAGCAGACTCACTACTGTCAAAGTTATGTCGATGGAAGTTGTACTTTTCTCGACATGATCCCTTCACTCTTTTATGATGTGATGAACTGATCTTATCACATTTATTGGTTTTGATACTTCGTCCACTAGCGTGCACATAACTAGTGTTAGATAGTAGATTGTTGTTTAGTACAACATCGAGTAAACCATCTACTCTTCTAGATTTAGCCAATTCTAAATCTTTAAGTGCAATATCATTATTCTGGCTCTTAATAGTCTCATCAAGATTCAAAACATTACTCTTATCATCAATGAGTAATTCCTTAGAGGTAGTCACCTCATCCTGAGTCAAACTTTGTTTTTGTTGACCCTGAGGACATTTTAATTTTTGAATCTCCATATCACGTTCTAACACTTTACTTTCAAACTTTGCCTCTAACATGGCTCTCTTTTTTGTTGCCAACTTCTTTAATTTCCTTATCATAGCCTCCTTCAAATGAGGTTGTACTCGGGCAACTTGAACCTCAAGCCCCTTAATTTGAGCAACTTGAGCTCGAATTTTGGCTTCCATAGCCTCTTTCGCTTTATAAAATTTTTCTTTAATAGAAGTAAGTTTATCAGTGCAGTCATCACTGATTTTGAAGATTTTACTCTGGCAAGCTGCAATGTTGTCTTGCAGTGACAGAATTTGAGAGTTCAAACCTCTATTCTCCCTTAAGGCAGTATCTAAAGACTCCTTATACTTTGAAGACTCATCTTGTAATGATTTAAAATTAGATCTATCCACATCTGATTGGGATTTTAATAATCTCACCTCATCATTTAACTCATCAATCAATCTTTCCCTATCATCAATGATTCCCAACAACTTATTTTCCTTCCAATACCATTCTCCTTCCATTGAGAACTCATCACCTCCTTCAATCTCTACTTCCTCCAAATTTTCCATAATAAATTCTTGAAGAGCTGGTCCTTGTAACCCAGACTCCTTTCCTTGCCTGAGAAAATACTCAATGGCAGACATATTTCCCAATTATAGTGACAACAAATGGCCCACTAATACTGTAAATACAATATGGATACTCTGTGAGTAATGGATTCACCACTTATCTCAACACTTCAAAATCACTCAAGTGTATTTCATAAACACCTAATTTAACTTCAAAATCATCCAACTTATGTAATATTATGGATATTATAGCCTATGGAGCATGAAAAGAAATGCACAAACAAGAAGACAGAATACAGTAAGTAGAGCTAACAGAAGTAAATTCAAATAGAAAACTTAGGCAGAAATATATGAATTATAGAACAAATAATTAAAATGTAGCTCTATTCACACTTATGACAATACAGTACGATTTTTTACAACATTTATGACATGTATAAATAAAGGATAGTCAGGTAAGGTGTACAATTTCACGAACAATAATGGAGAAAACTGAAGAAATAATTTCATAGGACTGGACTACAACCACAAATTGACACTTAACAAGACTTCACAGCTAACAGTCACAGGTCATGATTATTTCAATAGCAGCAGATTCACACAGCGTTGTAGAGCCGGCCCCGCTATATGAAACAATCACCTACCAAACCTTAAGGACACGCTTATGAATCCATCGACCAGTCGAAACGGTATTAATGGAAAACATAAGTCCCAACCTACCACCCACAATTAACAAAGAAACATGTAATCACGAAGATACCTATTATTTAAAAAAAATAGAACTCTGGCAAATTGAATTCTCGGTATCACACACCGTATGTAACTAGAAATGTACTTATCTGTTCTGCCAGACAAACAGATCCTCCTAGTTCCAATGGCTGTTCCTCCCAGCACTGATGCGAACAGGAATTAAGACCTCTCACTAGGTCTATACATAAGATGCAGCTGACTCGATACAGAATCCACTCGCTTGCTCGATGTCAGAAAAATTCGCCATCTTCGGCAGAAAATAGATGCAAACTTGCGACTATAGATGCAGTTGTGATATATTTGAAAGCTTGCTCTTTGGGAACTTGCACAACGAAGAACTGTAGTGTAGAAAATAATTTCTGGCCTTCTCATACTCTGGACTTCCCAGAAGACGACAGACGCGCCATTTTGAAAAATCTGGATCGACGTACGGCAGAATCTCTTCATTTCTTCCTTTTTCTCACTCATCGTCCTATTATTTGGCATATTTATTGCCCTTACATTCATTTTTTTCTGTGACCTCTCCCCTTCTGTGTTCCTTAGCCGCCGACCGTCAAAGCAGTCAGTGGCCATCACGCCTAGTGGCGTCTTGTAGGGCAACAACAAATTGATTCCACTTTGCTCGGTCGGTGGCCATTCTTCGTACAGTGCCCCAACTCTGGTTCATTCTTTGCATCTCAGCCTCCACAGTCCTCCGCCAGGTTGTTTTTAGTCGGCCTCTCTTTCGTTTTCCTTCAGGGGTCCAAAGCATAGCTGTTCTTGTGATGGCATCGGGGTCTCTTCTGAGGACATGGCCAACCTAGCTCCAGCGTCTGCCAGCTATGATGGTGTGCATGTCCTCTTGCTTGCTACGAGTAAGCAGATCTTGGTTAGTGATGGTATTCGGCCAAAAGATTCGGTAAATTTTTCTTAGGCATGTTGTGTGAAAAGAGGACAATTTCGACATTTCCTTCTCTGTAACTCTCCAGCATTCCGCACCATAGAGAAGCACTGAAAGCACACAGCTCTGATATAATCTTAATTTTGTGCTTGTGCTGTATTGGGAGGACTTCCAGATGTTGTTTAGGCTAAAGAAGGCTGTTCTTGCCTTATTCATTCTTGAGACTTTGAAAACCTTTATTTCATATAAATCGCTCCAGTATTTTCCCTCCACATGGGACTTAAATGTAAATAATCGTTAGGTCGGACGACAGACGAATTAAAACATGTCTGGTATTGGACAATGGTAAGTACCCCAAAGGTTACGATCGTAGTTTGCAAGTAATTCCGAGTGGCGGGACAATGAAAGATGAGACAAAATATGGCGCCAGGTAGGCGACACAAGGGGACCTCACTCGAACCGCATAATCAGAGGACTTTGTGACATGAGGCGGATAGTTTCTGTATCGGGTGGCAAATCCAAAATCAAAAAATGTTATGCTATCATATAAAATATTTATACATTTTTATCAAATTTTGTCTCTTTGTAGTTGTACCTTACTTTTATGTAATTTTGTATTTTTTTTTTTTTTAATGAATATTTTTAAGTGACTGTATAAGAAAACTATCAAGTTGTCACATTTTTTTTCAAATTCTTTATTTTGGTTTTTCAATTGTCTAACAAATATGTGAAAATAATAAAAAAAACAAGGTGGGGGGGGGGGGGGGGGAATGGGGGTTTGATCAATCTGATGTATCGTCCCTCCCTTGAACAGTCCTAGATCTGCCAGTGTCTGTGAGCAGAGCAAGTCACAAACTCAAACATTTCTGGACCAGGAAACAGTTCATTGCCGCATCGACTGCTTCTCATTCAGATGACTCAATACACCACTCTTTGTTGAATTAGAAGCTGATGAAGATGAAGAAAGTAATGGTTCTTCCCCTGTCGATGTTGAATAATTTGCCAATGTTGTAAGTGCACTTAATATAAATGGTATGTAAAGCACTCAGTGACCATTACGCCTAGTGGCGTCTTGTAGAGTAATAACAAAATGTCTCCAATTTGCTCGGTTGACAGCCATCCTTCTTGTGGTACTCCAGATCTGGTTCATGCTCAGCATCTCTGCCTCCACAGTACTCCGCCAGGTGGCTTTTGGCTGTCCTTGCTGTCGCTTTCCTTCTGGAGCCCATAGCATGGCAGTTCTGGTGATGCTGTCAGTGTCTCTTCTGAGGATAGACCAACCCAATTGTAGCTTAAGGGTTTTTATAAGTATGATGATAGTTTTGGAGAAGAAATAGAATAAGGTTTCCCTCCAGAAAGTGTGAGGTCCTAGTGACAGAGATGTACACTGGTATTACTCGATAGTCACGGCTGTGAAAGTATCTGGAATTGAAATAGAATAGTCAGAACTTACCGCGCCATCCTCCTGTGTGACCACAGTGTGATAACAATTCAACAAAACTCCACTTTAATTTTAGTGAATGAAAAAACTGTTGAATACAATTTATATATCCTTTTTATTTTACAACTGTCTAATTTTGTAATGAATGGTGAGTGTTGGAAGATGGTGATTAATGGAAAAGTATATTTACATCAAGTGATTGTGTGTCGTAGATTTTTGATAGGGGAATTAAGACTTGGGTTGGTCCCTTCTGAATAGATTCGAATAAGTGACAGTCACAGTGAGAAGTAGTAACAGCAATAGATTTCCACGAGTGAGATGGTAGAATGTGATCAAGAGGCTGTCTCTGAGATCGAGAAATCTTCTCTCTCTCTCTCTCTCACCTATCTTCTACGACAGCTTTCGAGGAGTCAGACAGTCTAAACATATATATATATATATATATATATATATATATATATATATATATATATATATATATATATATATATATATATATATAGTAATATATCTCTAACCACTCACGTGCACGCACATACAAGACGACAGTTATACGTACAGACGTGAAGAAACTATAACAAATGATTATATAGATATTCTTGGAACGAGCTGACCAACGAGCTGATTAATTTCAAGAGAAATTTTAATTATCATCTAAAATTTCATCACAACACATAGAAATTACATCAAAGCATATACAAATAGTCATAAAGTCAATAAAAATGCTACCAAAATGATAGCCCCACAGTATGATCTTATCCCTCAAGGTATGCCCACAGTCCTGTTGGAAGAAAGTGATAGCCCCAAGAAATCAAGGATACATATGTTTAGGTCTAATATTTCCCCCTTTTAAGGTATGGACAGACTTGATATCTCTGCTCTATTCTAAGGGAAAAATATTGTTAGCAATAACCTGCATAAAGAAAGTTACAAACGTAGGTGAATCAAACAAGAAAAAACATCCTTCAGTCTACTTTCACTCGGTTCTTTCATCAGGGCCCTGATTCGCACAACCTTACCTAAAAGAGTGCCGTGGTTCGCCGTCTGGCGCAAGCCTTAGTGTACACTTCTCTTAATCTGTCTATCTGTGGATGAAGCGGATACCCAGCTCTGCAGATATTGGTTTCATTCACCGTGTCCGGGGAGCGTCCACTTCAGGCGATCGTTCTTTCTTTACAGATTTAAGTTAATGTCACTTATTCACGAGGTAAGAGTTAGGGTTTCAGCGGGCACACAGTGTCAGAACACGAGGTTTCCCTTAATTAGGAAGATGACCGGTGGGCACTTCTCTCAACAGATAATCTTGGTTCACCACACACTTTGTCAACAATGTCGGAAAGTTAATGTTTAGATTTCTGTAATTATTCTCGCCACAAAGCAGCCTCAACACAGAGTTCGAGGAGAAATATGATCTGGCTCAAAGGCCCAATATAAGCATTTATTCTTTTAAAAAACCTGTTAGTGGGATTAGTATTCTGTCTATCTCTGAAGGCACACGCCCTGTCAGACAGGTGGTACTTGAAAACCCACGTGGTTAAAGATATAAAAATGTTTATGTTTCTCACAGGTATGTCTCTGTACTAAACGCCGGCAAAATTTGGGTTAACCCCAGTTTTCACTGCATAGGGAAGAAAAACCACAAATAAAATACTTATACATACTATGTACTCGGATTATAACTTACATTTTAAACTACAAGCGTACAGCTTGACTTGACGTTTAAACTTTCCCGTGAAATAAGTTATATATAAAAATCAATCATCATGAATAGGAATACCTGCGTATTCCGTCAACACTCATGAGGCATCTGGCATTTATAAGTTAGTTTAGAAAAATTATTCTCGTCTGATTATTTAGCAGTTTAAAGTTAATTCATTATGGCTACCTGGCTTTAAGCTAGAAATTATGCTTTATTCTGTTTCCCACTGTAACTCATCAGCTAGCGAATCTAACCAACTTATAAATTATTCACTCTGCACAAACAAACTCGGGAAATAAAATAAGCGATTTAACACTTTAAACACTTCACAAAATATTAGATACTTAATATAATATATTACCTCCAAACAGAATTACAGGCGATCGCACAAACTTAGAATTATATGCTTATATTTATTGGTAGTCTAGAAGTTCGGCAACATTTTTGCCAAGAACAAACTAAGACTTCACTATACAGCTTATTCTCTTAGCACGAAACGTCCTGTCTACTGCGAATTCAGGAGCAAGAATGAAAATCTAGTTTCAAACTCTGGTTAATATCTATCAAACAGACAAAGAGGTGAACGTTTATTTCGCAAAACGAAATAATCTCCCCTTTCCGTCTTTAACACTTACTTTTAACACTTAAACGCATGCCGTAACTGCCACCAGGGCGTCTTTGACACCTACGTTAACCAACTGACCGAGAGCGTGAAAGTCATGGAAAAACCCAGACTATATGTCTCATTCCAGAGCGCTTTATGAGTGTCATATCACACTTCACTCCGAGCGACTAGCCTGAAGAAACGCTGTGACAGGTGAAAATTCAGACGATCGTCTGCCATCTCTGTCTGCTCTGAGCGAGCATGTCTGGCGCGATTCACACTTCACCGAGCAACTCAGTCGAAGGAACCGCGCGTGTCAGCTGAATGTGCAAACAAAAGTCTGCTCGTATGTCTGAGATAGCTGCATATTCACAATTTCTCGTCTACCTAAGAAGCTGACGTCTTACATAATAGAAATGCGTATCCCAGTATGAGAAAGAAAGCGGGTAAACGTTAGAATGGGAAAATAGTAATGTTTATAGTCGCAAACGTACGAATGCGAAAAACACAGGAAAAGGATAACAGGGCGATAAAGAAATAGAGGACACGGGTAGAGAAAGAAGAGAAAAATAGAAAATTTATTGATCATAATCTCTACGTCACATTGTGCATATATATATATATATATATATATATATATATATATATATATATATATATATATATATATATATATATATATATATATATATATATATATATATATATATATATATATATATATATATATATATATATATATATATATATATATATATATTTACTATTTTGAGTGAGACCGACCGACGTAACATAGATCGGTGTCGCATGAAAATATAATTGATAGTAGATAAAGCTTGACAGCACAACAATTTTGATGATTTTAAAGAAGAAAAAAATTATTACACCAATAGTGAAAACAAGGATTAAGAATGAATTGTATTAGTAAAGTTCCCGGCAGGCCTGATAGGCTTTTGCTGGAAAATAGGTGAAATACTGTTTGTGTGTAAATGAATGTTTGTTCCTTTGTTCCTTTGGTGTGAATGTTGGAAACAACTTATATCCTGGGGTTCTCTTGGGAAAATATATCGTAATCCAATGCTTGAAATTAACTTCACTGTTCGAATAAGGTATCCACAAAGGGGCACATAATCTGAACCCGATGGTATAAATCCAAGATTGGGGTAACGACTTCACTGTTCGAATAAGGTATCCACAAAGGGCACAGAATCTGAACACGATTTTATAAATCCAAGAAAGGTGTAACGTATCCACAGTTGATGCGATATCCACAGATAACGAATTTGCTTCCAAAGGTGGGATGAAGGGTTAAAATGGGTGGAGTATGGTACGGGTGATGGTTGTTAAGGGTAATATCTGGTGTTGAGAATCGTTGCAATAATTGCAGTAATTGAAGTAATTGAAATGATTGAAGGGAATTATTGTGACTGGTGGACGAGGACTATATGGCCACTGGCCAAAGGTAACCTCTTTTCAGCAATACGAGACAAGACTTTGCACTGCATAAATCCGCTCCGGAATTTTAGTCTGTTAAGTTAAACTAGAGGGCACTATGTGTGTTTAACTCAAGTCTCCCTATGCATAGTTTTTTTACTTTACAAGGCTAAGACGTGCGTCTCTCTCTTACAGTATGCTATCACCAAGTGAAGTCTAAACTAGTTTCTTAAAGACAGAAAGAAAGAAAGAATTATTTTCGATTTACCCGCTACATTTTTAAAAGTTCCCACGATAGCAAAAGTCTCGCTGCAAATTACTTTGCATATAGAATGTCACTAGTACGTGCTGTGGTTCCGAGCTCAGAAGTTTTAACAATGAGGAAGAAGACAGGCCATAAATTTCTAGACAGACGAGTCTGGAAATTCCTAACGAACGTGAACGCTGCTTGACCGTATCTTCACCTGGGTTAAGGTGGGGAAAAGGCAAGTGCGTGAGAAACATTTTTTCGGAAACTTAGGATAGACAGAAAATAAAGCAATATACAGGATGGACAGAAAATTTCAAATATGCAAATTATCTTCACTCTGCGACAATCGGTAATTATGTTAGTTGGGATTAAACTTAATAAAATAATATTGGCTTTTCCAAACTGAATTAATGAAATCAGCATTATTCCACAAAGTTTCTGGCACTAGTCTTTAACTATCCTGTCGTATACTTAAATTTTTTCATCATAGACTCTTTTGACTGCTCACATAAGTCACTGGAATGAGTTCTATGTTACTAATCTTTTGGAAAACAACAATGTCCTTTTAGGTTGTGACACACTCCCTTGTAGCTGACAGTCTTGTCCGTTAGCCCGCCCAATAACTGAGGGGGACTAAGGTCTGTTAAAGCTTCAACCACTGTGCTCCTTTGGGGTATAGGCAGCGGGATTGAATAGCTTCTGGCTTCAGCTCGAAGACTCAAATATGAACCTGGAACAAGGAGTAATATGTGGCTATTCTAGGGTATGGAGCACACATATTTCCTATTGTACATGAGGCGAGGATGTCTCAGTGTATGTATATTGGATGAATGATACATGGTTCAGTGTAGTCAGATATAGTCTGATAAGACAAGTGTCTACTTGTGGAACATTTTTCAAATAATACATAAATAAATCAAATATTGTGATTAAATGGGTATGATGTTACCTTTTCCTTCCACCTATACATGCCAATTCAGTGATGTACTTGCTGTTAGGTTATAATATCCCAGACAAGTACTAGCATGGTTATATAGTCCTGACAAGGACTGGTTAGGTTAGCCCTGACAAGGACTGGTTAGGTTATATGGTTGTTTTCAATATAGATCAATGTTAGGTATGTTAGACTCAAATGTCTAAACAAAATCTGAAGAAAAAAATTGATATTATTTACACAAATATCTCTAGTAAACCTACATACCCTCTAGTATCGATATAAGAACAGGTGATTTCGACTTGGTTTAGTGAAGCAGTCTGCCCGGCATACATCTATGAAAGTATCAGCCTTGGTAGCTCTCTTCTTTTGTCTATCGCTCTGGCCTGTCTTCGTGTTAGTGTGTGATTTAAACCTAGCGCTGCTTCTTTATATAGAGCAATCGTGGGCGTATCGGAGAGCTTGCTCGATTTGGTACGATTTTGTCCTCAAGAATCCATCGTTCTGAGTGCATATGTGCAACTATCCTGACAACTTTTCCTCCGTACCACTAAACACGTCAATCCATCCCGTTCTTATCTACCTACTTTTATTTTCCTGATTAGGAGCTTCCATTTTATATACTTTTAATCGAAATCAGTTAGGGTGTGTATTTTCTAGGATTTTTTAAAGTCCATCGTCTTGATAGTCCTAGATGTGAAGACTAAGTAAACCTTTAAATTTCTCTAATACTACTTACGTCTTCGCATCTTCCCTCTAGATTTCCATTAATACATATTTCAAGAATTAAAGCACTTTTGATAGTATTATACATTGCATGCGCTTGTAGCTTTAAATTTACTTTCCAGCAGATACGATTCCAATATCGCCATGTTTCAGTTTCTCCTTACACCACTTCCCGTAACGAACCGGATCTGCTTTGGCTAATATTTGCTGCCTTGCGTTAACTTTCAAAGCAAAAAAATAAAAAATCCACGCCGTGTCACACCCTAGTATGCGGCGTTCCGTCTTGCTTTCACGAAACGAGGCATGTGTTGACAAATTACGCCACACCAATTCCAGCGTCTACACGCAGTGGTGGTACGCATGTCTTCTTGGTGGCTCTGAGTTAGCAGTTCTTGATTGGTGAAAGTGTTCGGCCAGAAAATTCGAAGCATTTTCCTTAGGCAGGTTGTGTGGAAAGAGGACAATCTGGACATTTTCTTTTCTTTTACTCTCCAGCATTCTGCACCGTACAGAAGCACAGAAGTTGCGCAGCTCTCATTTAATTTTAATTCAGTGTTTAAACTGTATTTGGGAGGATTTCCAGATGTTGTTCAGGTTGGCGGAGGCTATTTTGGCTTAATTCATTCAGCTACTGATATCTTTGCTTGTTCCTCTATCTGGTGTTACTAGGCTTCCTAAGTATGTAAATGTGTTTGTATTTTCTAGCTCTTGGTCTCTTATTGTTATGGGTGCAGGATTTCTTACATTTAGTGTCATGACTTCTGTCTTCTTGAGATTGATGTTTAGTCCTACCTGCTGGCTATGTTTGTTCAGTCTGTCTGTTTTTTCTTGGATGTGTTGATGTGAGTGTGCAAATAATGCAATCGCATCTGCGTATTCTAGATCCTCCAGTGCAGAGAATGTTATCCATCTTATTCCTCTAGGCGCATCCGCTGTTGTCTGGAGGGCGCATCATCAAGTCCACGACAGTTAAAAACCGAGGGGTTGAAGAGGTGCATCCCTGCCGCACTCCTGTTTTCACCTCAAAAGTTAGGTTGCTCTGCCCAACACAGCATGTGAAATAAGCATACATGTTTTACTGATGGAGACCATGCATTAAGGGATTCCATAAGCCCTCAGTATTTTCCATAGGCTGTCCCAGTGTATACTGTCAAATGCTTTTTCAAAGTCAACAAAATTTATTGTGCCGGATTGATAGAAATGTCTGCCTCTGTTCTCCGAGTGGTCTGCGCTGTTTTCTTTCGAATTTGGCTACGCCTACTTTTCTGTCATTTTTTTATCTTTACAGCTCCTATTCGATCTTTGATTCCTGGCAATCTCGTAGAACCAACGAATGCCCAACCCTTTCGCACGCGCGAAGCGGCGGTTCTGCTCTTTAGCCTTTTATGTAGACATTCTTGGGGGAAACTGAAAGTCCCTGTCCCTTTGAAGAAGGGGGTGGGGGTCACGAGGAACTCTCTGTCCTTTTATCTCTGCAGTCCGAGAGTTTCCTTCCCGTATGTAGAAGGAGGAACGGCGGCGTATTTGCCAAAGTCCTTTTAATTAACGATCGGAAAGCTCCAGTGTCCTTTTGAGTTGCTGAGATTCGCCGACACGGGGGATTCTCTGACTTTTATTTTTGCTGGTCCCTGTCTTTTATCGCGAGCGAAGGTCGCCGCGAGAGACGAGGAAAGCGACGTAACACGTTGCCTGTTTACGTCAGGATTTGTCTCTCTTGAACACGGGCAGAGGTACGCCCGAACACCTGGCGATTTTTCTTACTACTTAAGGGCAAGTGTCTATCTCTCTTCACCATCAGTCTCTAGGATTTGTTTGCTGCTCTAAACACACTGTTATACTTTGAGAGCTATATACAAGTGTAATGCGGAAATTCATTCCTTGCTGGTAAGCACATCTACCTAGTATATTTTTGTTAGGGTTTTCTTGGTAGGCTAATTATATATAAAGTCGAGACCCGTGTTACTTTAGTATTATCTTTAATGTATATTTCTTAAAGTAAATTAATTTTAGTGGGACCGGGTAACTCTGATTTTATTTAGTGCTCTACTAAATTTAACTCCACTAAGAGTAACGCCAAGAGAGGGAATCTTATCAGACAGAAGAGGGAGCCAAATGTATATCATTTTAATCACTTTGTTTTTCCCATTTGGAATGTATTATTATCACTTTGGTTTTTCCATTTGAAATATGTGTTATGAATTCTGTAAAGAGCTTCTGCTGTTCATTATCAGCGCACATTAATTTTAGAACACTTCCAGTGTAGTCCCTAAGAGATAGATTATCTCAGGGCCAAATTTGTTTAATCTATTTGTGTTTGAATGGTTAACTGTAGGTTGACCAAAAATATTGGCGGAGAGAAACGGGGTCAATTAGACTCGCGTGCACGTAGACAACGGGCCAGGGAAGAACTGGCTGAGTGTACCAGTATTATTGATTTGGGCGTGCGACTTTAATCAGCGAGTGAGAGAGGGCGAGCGCCCAGCGCCTGTGTGTACCAGTCTGCATTTTCCTTTATCAGGGGTGCATATGCCTCGGGCCGTTTATTTGAATAACCAGTTTGTCAGCTGTAATTCACTGATTCGCCCGTGGAGTACCTATTGCGATCAGTGAGCGAAACTCGTCTAAGCCTTATTATCTTCGCATATTGGTGGGGGCCACCCGCCACTAAAAGTGTCATTTCCTTGGATTTAATTCGCTGTTCCAGAGGAAACTTATCCCCATAACCTTAGTCACCCAACCTTAGGTGGAACTGTACGTTTATTTCCTAGCGGAGTGAGGAGTATCTGCCAAGCATTTACCCCATTTCTAGGACAGGCCGTACTCAATTAGCGAGAGCTGGGGGCCTAACCCCTTATTTGGGACAATAACAGTGTGTAAGGAAGTGTACGGGTGGTGGCGTAAAATGAGGCGATCTTTTAGCGAGTGCGTGATCGAGTGAAGACTGTTGTCATTTGTTCTTGTAGTTATTAATGTGATACCTTCACTAGTCTTGCAAAGCAAGTAGAGGCATTCCTTTATTGATTCTGGTTGTGTTTTTTTTTTTAAATAAACATAACAATCTATCCTGTGGTCAGGATCTCTTCTCTTATAACCGTCACTCGATGATGTGATATTTGTTCTTACTGCTTTAGAAATTATTCTATTTGTCCAGAGAGAACGGACAAGAAACTGACATATAACCATAGTCACGGTAAGCTGGAGAAATAGTTTTCTTGCTCTCCAGAAGTCAGTTTTCTTCCCTTAATTTCATTAGTGACTCTTTTCTTATCTACTTTCACATCACACATTCATAATCTGTCAGAACTCAGGCATAATCAGGCATAATCTATTCACAAAATTATCCTACCTGTGACATTTATATACAGCTGCCTCTGCCTTTCTGAGCACTGCTCTATTAAGTTCCTGACGGTGAATATGTGATCTGCACATTGTCTGTTTCTTCTGGATCCTGTTTGTTCCTTCCTCAGCTTATGGTCTAGTGCTCTTGAAATTCTTTGAATAATTATTCTGCCAAATATTTTGCTGGGAACTGATAAAAGAGTTATTCCTCTCCAGTTGTTGCATCAGTGAGGTCACCTTTCTTTGGCAATGTAACAATTATTCTTCGGTTCCACTCCACTGGTGTGGTCTCTGTTTGCCAGATGTGTGCAAATAGTGGTTCTAATTGCTCTGCCGCTAATACAGTATCTGTTTTAAAAGCTCTGCGTTTAGGTTATCATGGCATGTAGCTTTTCCGTTCTTCAATCCTTTTGAGATACTATCTATTCAACAAGCTAAAGATAAGAACTACCGATCAGTGTACGAGTAACTGTGGCACTGATAAAATCTTCTCCTTCGTCCGTTCTGAAAAGGACGTTGGTTGCGTTGTGTCCGTTTACAGCAAAGCTGCGAAATTTACGCCTTTCGGCCGACACATCCGACTTCAGCACGGCATTTTTGGGACCGGGTTAGTCTTCCGTCTTCGATCCCTACTCACTCAGCCGGACTGCAGTGATGCAGCCTGTTTCCAGGACCACCACTTGGAGGTGGAGTAGGGTCTTGGTCAGCTCTGGTTCGCTGACCCTGACGCAAGCAGTCAAGCTATGGGTCGCTAACTGCATTTCTCACTGTTGACGCGTCTTAGGTCCCACTGATAAAATGACTGCTGAACATCTGCTTCAAAGTTGCTCCTTTTATGCGGTACAGAGAACGCGCATATGGCCGACGCCAGTTCCTTTCGTGGAAAAGCTTTACGGGGATTCAAATAGCCTCAAACTGACTACTGCTTTCTTTGAGAACATTCAAGTGGACGTCTGAGAGTGTACGAAGAAGAAGAAGAAGACAATCCTTTGAAGCTGTAATAATTTCTTCCCTACGTGGAATATCTGTTTTTAAATATAGACCATTTTAAGCCTCTCCAATGTTCAATTGTGACTCTGGAGGTGCTTTATTTAGTGTTTATCTGAAGTGTTCTGCCCATCTTGCTTCTTGCCCATGTTCTGTGGTGATGAGATTTCCAATCTTGTCTCTCACCAGTGCAGTGTTGTTTGCGCCCCGTTTTCCAATGATCGCTTTTGTTGCTTTGTACACCGTGCATTGTTCATTCCTCAGTGCTGTTCATTTCGCAAATAAATAAACAAACAACACACAATGGTATTTTTGCAGGCACTCAGTGAGAAATAAAGAAGTAGAAGACCAGACAACAGAAAAACAACAGAAGTGATAGGCTTACCGGGAATCGAACCAGGACCTTCCGAACGGCCCAATTTGCTGTTTACAGGCCTCGGGTTTCCCCTCCTTATATGTTTATACGTTTATAAAATACCATAAAAACCTACATTCTGTACTTTACTTATTCTCATTCTTCTATCATTTACTAGACACAGTATTAAGGTCTTTGTCTTGTGTAATCTGGCCTATACTGTTATATAGTGGAACTGCAGAAGTGATTGCGTCTATAATTAGTCTGGGTCGTCCTATGGTACATATTCGGGTGACGTGGGGGATCGAGCTAGACCTCTGTCGGTGAAGCATTATTTAATGTAATGCTTAGCTGGCAGAGTGGATAGTGGCGATTCGCTCCCGTGGCTAGGCGATGGGTGCCGTTCGGAAGGTCCTGGTTCGATTCCCGGTAAGCCTATCACTTCTGTTGTTTTTCTGTTGTCTGGTCTTCTACTTCTTTATTTCTCACTGAGTGCCTGAAAAAATACCATTGTGTGTTGTTTGTTTATTTATTTGCTGTTCATTTCGCCTGACGTGCAAGGTTATCTATGAATTTCATTTTGTCAGGTCGGATTTGGCGTTTTATTTCCTTGCTCAGCTGACTGTACTTCTTCTTTTCTTCTTGGATCCTTAGTCCCTGACCGACAAAGCTGTCAGTGGCCATCACGCCTGGTGGAGTCTTGTAGGGCAGCAACTAACTGTCCCAATTTTGCTCGGTCAGTGACCATCCTTCTTGCCACGCCCCAACTCTGGTTTATGGTTTGCATCTGAGACTCCACTGTTCTCCGCCAGGTTGTCGTTGATCTGCCTCTCTTTCGCCGTCCTTCTTGGGTCCATAGCACAGCAGTTCTGATAATGGTGTCAGGGTCCCTCCTGAGGCCAACTGTACTGTTCACTATATATTTCTTTCAGCCTAGGAAACTTTGCATCTATTTTCTTTTTGTTTTGTGTTTTTTTTTTCTCATCCCAATGGTTTTCAACGTTTCTGGTGTTGTCCAATGTTGTATCTTACTTTTCTTGAATCACAAGCAGGTTTTGCTGCTTTCTTTATATACTGTTGAAAATGTACTGAATTTCTGGTCAACATCTTGAACTGCTATCTCTTCCTAACTCTTGGCAGTTTTAACGTTTCTCTATATCAGATACAAATGCTTTTCTCGTGAGTGGGTCCTTCAATTTACAATTGAAATAAATAACAAAACAGAAAACCTTTTCTGTTTTGTTATTTTTGGCCCAGTAGTCCTGATCTTCATCTTTATTCTTGCTAGTGAAAGGTGGTGATCAATTCTCACATTTGCGCCTCTTCTTACTTTCACATCTTGCAGAGAATGCCTCCATCTGCCGTTGCTCATTATGTGATCTATCTGGTGTCTGTCACGGCCATCTGGTGACTCCAACGTTAATTTGTGGATTTCCTTGTGAGGAAAAAAGTGTTCCATCAATGACAAGGTTGTTAATGCCACAAAAGACTATTAATTTATCACCATTTTCATTTGCTATTCCTTGCGTATCTTCTCACTACTCTGTCGTCATATGTATTATGCGTTCCAGCCTTGGCATTGAGATCTCCCATTACTGTGATTAAGATCATACCTTGATGTAGATTCCATTCCATTCTGTAATTGTTGGTAAAATGCATACTTGTCCTCTTTGTCACTGTCACTTTCGGTGCATCGCATTGTACTTTGGTGATGTTAGTGAATTTCCCTCTCAGTCTCTCTCTTATCAATCAATTGTTGATTGGCTTCCATTCCAATCAAGGCCGTATATACAGGGGAGGGGGTGTTTGGGGGTTCAATTATACTACACCGGTACCAAAATAGTGCATTTTACCAAATACATTTTTATTAACCCCCCTACCCTTTTATTAAGTCCTATCTACGGCCCTGATTCCAATAATGTTCTTTCTATGCCCTTCTTCGTGATAATGGCTACGTCTTTAATATGTTGGTCATCCTCTCTTCTCGGGTAAAGTACTATTTCCCCTGTTGCCGTTTTTACTCTTCGTACCCCCGTCCATCTACTCTCACTTATTCCTAGTTTGTGAAGTATGTAGTTTTGCATTTCCATTATAGTCTGTTTCAGTTTCCCTGTCTCGTTCTTCGTTCTTGCGTTCCAAAATCCAATTCTGGTTTCGTGTTTAGCGGTCGGGATGTTCGTTTTCATGCCGGTGGCTTCCTTTCGGCTTCAACGACTGGCAGTTATACGAGCCTCAGTCTCCGGATGTCCATCCCGCAGCAAAGCTTGTTCATTTGTTGCTGTTTCCGTAACGTGTGTGATTTAAAAAAAAAACATATTTAGTGGTGTCGGGCTTGTGCTAAAACCCCCAACCTGAAGGATCAGGGTACCAGCTTTAGTCTGATCCCTACCCGCACAGACCTGTCCAGCTTGATAAAACCTGCCAGGAGTAAAACTCCAGCTGGCAAAGCTCTGGGGGTTGTCAGGGTACACAAGCCGCCATATTGCTACAAGGCACTATTGATGGCAGAACACGTATTATATTTACAACTTACTTATCACGCTAAGCTGCGAGGAGTTGTAGAAATAATGGTTTTTGTGCAGGATTCCCTGAAACCTGAAAATTATTTTACCGGTTACTACAGGATAAAAAGGTTGAGAAAGGTTGCTCTAAATGCTTTCTTTTCAGACTTTGACAAACCTTATGCTGACTGTATAGCAGCGAAAAGTGAAGTTCAGAGATTAGTTAAAATGTACTGTGAAGAGGCCTCGTTTAGTTCATGGGGGTCTCTGAAGAGACATAGAAATAATATAATTAGTATTCTGTCTGGAGTGTCATACAAGGCCACTATAATCAGGTTGTACACAGGACTAGCAACCACATTCGATTGCAGCAAGCATTTTTATTCGGGGTTGCTTTCCTTAGCCTTTGGCTGTCTCTAGTCTGCCTACATTACAGCAGGTAATTTTTAATCTGAATTTTCCATCTTCTATGTCACCCAAGGTTTGCTAGTCTCATCTCCCCAGCGCTTCTGGTTTTAGGGCTTCAGTTCCGCTCCTGGTTATGACAGAATGTGAGACCTTCTGAAAGTTAAATATGAAAACTGCAGCATTTATTGTTATGATATTTGTCTTTTCTCTGCATATTATCAGAACAAACTGTTATAGTAATCATGCAACGAGAAGCTACAATTTATTTTGTGCCAGATTTGTACCAATTAGGTCAGTGACCAGCCACATCCATAGAAAGCAAAACTAAAAGCAATGCGTTTGAGCTATCATGTTTATTTCGAGTGGGAAGCTCTTAGAAATTTCGAATCGAACAACCTGAAAGTAAGCAATGTACAGAACTGGTTTCATTTTCAATTTACACAGTAGAAAATCGGTGTCGGTAAAGCAATTCACATTGCTTCATTTCCTTTAATCGTATACATTGTTCAGTGCATTTTGGATTACAAGATTCATGCTTAAGTATGTAGGCCTAAATATTATTCTAGTTCCATGAACGATGTAAGTTAAATTAAATTCATGAATTATTTAAGTGACCTACACAGATAGAGTAGGTCTGTGCATCCGATAAAAACGTCTTCCATTTTTTCTTCTTTCCTACGTATGTATGCAAGATATATATATAAAGACAGCAAAGCTGGTAGATAAATACTAAATAGACAGACAGGCAGACACAACAAAGACGAAGGTAGGCGTGGTTATCACATGTACAAAAATTGCAGACGATGCAGGAAATTCGGTGTTGTTCGGCTAGCTCCGTCACCTCGAGACGGGTCACTTCCGCTCTCAGATATATCCCGAAGACGACTCAACTCAAAATGGCACGAAAAAATAACTTGCGATCAGGTATTTAAACAACTTGTGGCCTTTCATGTGTGCTGTGGAAATTTGAAATATTTTATTAAGTAGTATTTACTCTTGCGTGTCGCAGTAGTCGAATCCTTTACAGAATGTATTTTCACAAATTCCCGAACTTAAAGAAGTCGAGCACTCTGCCTTACATCCAAGTTACGGGTCAAGCTAACTCAGCTGAAAAATTACAGTGAAATTTAAGTTTCATATTTTTTTTTTTAAAAAGACACACACAAAGTTGCTACAAGACAGCACTGTCGTATTTTCAGACAAAGTGTATGTTGTTCAGAGTAAACAGTAATTCAATTTGCAGCAATATTACCAGTTTCCAGATGAGGAAAAGTTCAGAAATAGTACAAATGCATTTGGTTAGCAACTTTGCCGTCAATTTAGCACTTAGTTTCAAAATAGCAGCCGTGTAATTTCTAACAGTAAAATATTGTTCATTCATTGTAGGCCTATATAAATAGCGGTCTATATTTGAGATGATCTGATCTTAATTATTGAGAATTAAAATATTATTTTAATAGAACTCACAATTTTATTGTGGCTTCTGTTTTTTTTTTTTTTTTATAGTCTACTCATTAAGGGCTTTGTTGACTCAGATTACCAGATGGTTTAACAAAAAAATACATAACATTTACACTTGCATACCAGTTTTATTGACTATAATTTTTTTTTACTTATGAAGAAAAATTTCCAGTTCTTCTTCTTCTTCTTCTTCCTCGTTCGCCTTCAGACTTCCACATTTATGACTCTAATAAAGGCAGCAGTCAACTCAAGGTTCCCGACATCTCCAAACAGTTTTTCGTTGACAGAAGTGGGTTGTTGCCATATGCTACCCCGTTCATTACTGTAGGTTGGGCAGTACTGCAGCAGGTGTTCGACTGTCATCGGGCTGGTACCGCAGGTGCAGAGATCTGTTGCACCAATTTTGTATTTGTGGTACAGATGGTATCTCAATCTGTTGTGCCCAGTGCGCAGTCGAAAAATGATGACCTGTTCTTTTCTGGATAGTTGATGATATGCGTCATTTTTCAAATGTCCCGGGTGCTCTCTTTCCCATTTGGACTTGAATGTAGCCTTTATAGTGTTCAACCTCTGATGGGTTATAATTAGGAATTTTTTTCATCATTTTCCTTTTCGCTCCCTATGGAGCTTTGAACCACCACTTCAGGTGGTTCCCTTGCAGGAAGCCTGTACAAAGCATTCATATGCTTTTCCAGTGGTGGTTTCTGTAGCAATTTGTATAAAAATCAGTTGTAGTAAAATGTATTCTGACAGACCTTGAGCGTTCTGTGAAATAGGGTTGTTAAATCCCCAAAATCTTTCGTGCACCTGACCCTCGTGCTCATAACGAAAAACAAGAACTTGTTGTGTCATTGCTGCAACATCTGTTGTGTCGTCTGTCATAACAGCAAGGAATTTTGCTTTGCTTATATTGCTAGCAATTTGAGCTTTGCACACTTCTAGGGTACATTGTAGAAGCTCATTTTGAATAGTTTTTGAATGCCCTTTGAAAACAGTGGCAGTTTCAAAATGAGTTCGCAATGTATCATCCAGTTTAGAAGCAAAGTCTAGTAATCCTCTAAAGACGCCCTGATTAGCAGACTCCAAACTTTCATCATGACCCATGACCACGCAGAGGAAGTTCAAATTTCCCACAAAACTTTATGCAGTCAATTATTTTTGAAAGAATGTTTCTGTTTCTTTTCACCTCTTCATTGTGTTTATTAATATTTAATTTGTATGCCTCACTTAACTGTGAAGAGATATCCACTGTCCCCAGCATCCCCAATGCTACAACGTTTCTAACATGGACTGTGCTATTTTTTTATGTTTCTGAAGCTTGCTATGCAAATGTATCAGATCCGTTACACCTGTCTTTGTCCATGTAGTATCACCGTTGAAAAGTAAACAAGGAAAACAAAATAATGCATTCTTTACATTACAGCCACACAACCAGTCATGATGTTCGTAAATTTATCTGTTAAATTTTCTCTGATATGTACTGTTCCTGCTAGTCGAGGTCTGGATAATTTTTAGATTCGGAAGAGGCCGACCTAGTGTTTTTACACGGCATTTTTCAGCCAACGACAATCGCGAAAAAACAATTTCTTGTAAATATGTAACAGTTACTTCACTCATTTCTATAATTATTCAGCACACAAGAAAATATCAGCATTAAATTAATCTCAAAACAATGCAATTGACCAACGTTTTACGGTATTGTGGTGAACGCGCATGTAAATAGTCGCTTGATAGATTTAATTTCCACTTGAGCTGTGTTCCGTTGCAGCACTTGTTAACTCTTTGACTCCGCAATTATTTTTCACCCTGTGCCGTAATTTTCATTCGTGATAGTTTAAAAACCACGCTCAAAGCGTTGTTCCGGAGTCAAAGAGTTGAATAAATTCAACCCAAACAAAGCTGGCCTCTTGCTGTGTATAACAAGCATTCGCTTATAAGAGGTCAAGGTCACTTGAACTGTAATCGTTTGCAGCACTCCACAAACGGTGTTGGATAATTTTTTTTTGTTTTGTATTCAACCCTTCCGGTGTAACCTCAATTTTTTGGTCTGTCCGGATTACGTATTATAGTAGAGACAGTATGCAGTCCTTTTTTTTACAGGGAGTGCTGCAGCTCAACAGCACATTAAAGAAAGCCGCCACTGCTAAAATGGTAGGTTCTTCATACTTGTCATGGTGCAAAACACACAAAAAAGATTTTGGGGGGGGGGGGGGGGAGAAGGCGTGCGAAAGCTGGAGGTGTTGGTATTTTAGTTCTTTATTTTTGTCATTAGTAATGTTTGGGGCTAGACCCTCACTTTCCCACTATACCCCCCACTAATTGTTAAATATAATTTTGTTTTTTTTTTTCCTCTTGTTAAATACTATTTGACTGCATCAGTGTTTCCCAAACTTTTTCGGGTCACCATCCCCTTGGTTCCCAGAACATCCCCAGAATCCCCTCCATTTTTCTGTTTCTGCATTACATTAAAAAAAATATATATATATATATATAAAGTGGAACATAATAGCAGCTTCTAATTCAGCAACAGCATAGAATTAACCCAAAAATGGTTTCATGATGTATTAATAGTTATTTAATATGAATTAATATATAATAATACACTTCCGTAGAAAGGCCTTTAGCGTTAAAGATTCAGTAACTACAGTGTAAGGAGCCCTCTGGCACACATTAAAAGGAGGTAACATAATGGACTGAAGAACCATTTTTCAATATACGGCAAAATGTATAATGCCTACTTAATGTTGTTGTTAACTAGGGCTGCTGAGCTTCTCGCTCTTTTGCAGCCAGTACCGAGTTGAAGATTCGTTGGTATTATCTACAATGTAGATCTAGGCTTTTCCTGTGACTTTTCTGCCGTTTCAAAACATGCTGACCTGAAGTCCTGAGCTCCAGTTTGGCTTGCATTTAAAGGATCATCACATCTGTTCCCAAGCTAGGAGGAAGAAGCGTGTGGCATACTGCACATTTCCCACCATCCAAGGGGCTGTCCAACTATGCAGAGCTAAAATACTGTGCTCTGATTCTGGGCTCTCCCAAGGAATCGTCACGTCCTACACAAAGCCACTTCTCAGCTCCCCCTGCCTATCACTGGGTCCATAGTGAGATCCTCCTGCATGCAGTCAACCAGGTGAAAGCCAAAGAATCACGTCTAGGGCTCAAGTGACTCCTCCAAACTTAGTGTGCAATGCTGGGTTCTCAGCATTGTCTGTTGTTCATACCTTTTACAATTTAAGAGGAAGTGCTCTGAATTATTATCTTGAAGAGATTCTGGTATTCTTAAATAGCTCGTTCGTAGTTGTAATCTGAGTAGTTCCTTAATGCTGGGAATTTATAAATACCTAGATACTTTACATGTTCTTGTTGAAGCTTTGAGCATGTCTTCCTTTCAGATTGTTATCCCATGCTACTGTACGCACATCTGCTATTATTCTTTTAATTTAGCTTACTTATCCCTGTATTTATTCGGTTTTTAGCGTAGCAGCTTTCTAGGCTTCTTTATCTGCCTTTTCATTTTCTTCTGTACCAACATGTGAAGGTAACCAAGCAATTAAAGCTTATCATCCTTTAGGTATATATTAATCAGAAATATAGCTTCTGCTGGTCTACTGCATTCTCATAAATTTCTTAAGGAGCTTTTTTAATTTCTGAAAGTGTGTTGATTAAAATTGTCATTTTCTGGGGAGGGTTATTAGAGAAGATTCTAGCTTTTTTAGTATTCCCACTATCTTACCAACTTACTTAGTTGTTCTTCTTCTACCCTTGGGTGTAGAGATTCTCCAGGGAGAGCGTCATACTATCCTATTGCCTTGTCTTCTTCCTGGCCTGGTTCCAATCTAGTCCTTCCTTCAGAGATTGTCTGATGTCGTCCTCCCATCAAACTCTGGGTCGTCCTGGAGGTCTGGATCTTTGGCTCTTGGTTTCTCATATTTGTCATGGTATTCAATCTTCTTCCATTGCCAAACCATCGTAGTTGGGACTGTTCTACTTCTGTCTGCAGGTGCTGGGTTTTTAAGGCCATGGCGTATCATCTGGTTGCAGACCATGTCTCTTCTTGTTACTTCAACCACTATTTTCAGATACCTCATTTCTGAGGTTTGGAGCTGGCTTTTTTGGGTTGTAGTCATTGCCCAAGACTCGCATCCATAAGTCAAGACTGGGACAAATGTGGGGCAGTATACAGCCATCTTCGTCTTCTTGCCAATTTCTCTTTTGCTGAGGAATCCTCAATTTATGGCCTGAAAAAAGTCTCCCAGCTGCTGCTCTTTGGGTAGCCAACTTCTTTGATGCCTCCCTTCCAGTCTATGACAGCTGCAAAGCTATTGCCACTATCTGTGCATTGAAAATATATGTATTTCCTGTGATACTTTATCCTTTTACCATATTGTCGAAAAAAGTAAAATTATTTGATCTGAAAACTATGTATTTATTTGACTGGCTGTACTTTTTAAACATTTGCTTCCCACACAGATTTATGAACAAGGTGAATTCTGTCATATAATTACATAATCTCACAGAGTTCTCTAAAAGAGAACTATCATGTTAAAATGGGTAAAAATGTGCAGAAAAGTTTAACATTGGGGAGGTATTCAGAATTGAAACACAGAATAGTGGACACTTGCAGCCATGCTACCAAACTCGTAATCGATGAGTATCTCAAGTTGTGATCAATAACTACCCTAATTAATAAAAAAAATTTTGGGTCACTAATTATTTATGAAATTTGTAGACACAGTAAAAATTGTGGTTAAGATTATTATTCTAAGATTTGTAGCTACTTATCATTTGCAAAAAGAAATGAAAAAAACAAAACATGAGAAGCAGTTTTCATGTTAGCGGTTCAGAGTTAAGATTTAGGGTTACACTTAGTCTTACAATGTGCAGACCAAACATTTTTCGCTATCACAATCTTTAACTCTAACCCATGTTTTCAGTTTGTACAAAAATAATATGGCACAACAGATATGGAGGGCATACATTTGTTAACAATTTTAATTCCAACTTACCTTTTATAATTGCATCTCTGGATCACCTAAATAGCTTGAAACATAATGTCAGCAGTTTCACCCCAAAAATGATTGCAGTTTAAAAAAGCACACACATTCGTAGACCGGTATAGACAACATATTGATTGAGAGTTGGCAACATGGCGGTGTGAGTCTACTTGTCTATTATTCAACTGGTTGTCAGTAGTGTGTGGGAATCTCAGATGACGTGGGTTTGCTGTGCCTTTTCTCATAAAAGGTTCACATGCTGAATCCTGGGGCATCCAGTATCATTTTCTTTTAATATTTTTGAACAGTTTTCCTATTTTTAAAAAAAATCTTTTTCTGTGTCTCAGGCAAGGCATTGTTTCATCATGGGACTGGAAACCTCATCGTGTAAAACATTGACACAGAAATCACCACTGCAAGAGCATGTGAATGTTTTGGCAGGCTTCCTGCAAGTGAACCAGCTACAGTGGTGGCTCCGTGCTCCATAAGGAGTGCAAAGGAAAATGATGATGATCGTTTCACATCTCCTTCACAGTTTTTCATGCTTCGTAAAATATCTGCTTATTTTTAATTGTCTCTTATCCAGAAGCTTCTGGCTCTATTCACTTTGATGCCAGAACAAAAACAGTAATGGCAGAAGCAACTCAGGAAAACGTCAAAGAAAAGGTTAGTTTTAATTTTAAATATTAATTTTTATTTCAAGTATTTTAATATGCTCTGAAACATGGAGAACAACAAAGATGACCACCAGACAGATAACAGACTTTCATAAATGGGTGCTGGTACAAATAGAAAGATCGACAAGATCACCAATTTGGACTTGATAGACAAAACCAGTCAAACACTAGTGGAACATAGGTGAGGAGAAGACATTGACATTGGATAGGACATACATTAAGAAAATAAGTAGATAGCATTACAATGTAGTTTTTTGTTTTGGAATCCTCAGTTTAAGAGAGGGACCGAAAAACACACGGAGAAGAGAACTGGAGACATACATGAAAGGAACAAAGCAGTCTGACCTGGAATGGACATCACAGAACAGATGGGGTTGGCATGTTTTTGTTAAGAACCTGTGCTCCACATGGAGCTGAAAGGCATTGATGATGATTAGCACTATCTGTAGTGCCTTCAGTTCCTGACAAATCATAGAGCCTGTACAACATTTTCCCATCCTTTCATCTTACATATTACTTGCTGTCTTCTTCACCTTGTTGCTGAAAGTAAATACTTTTGTTGTCTTTTTAAAAAATTCATCTTCACTTTTTTCTGCTCCCTGTGGAGAATAGACCTTTAATTGGTTCACATCATGCCGTCCTGTCTTGTATCATCCTTTTGAAGTTCTTTCCATGTTTTCCGTATTCTTGTTAAGTCTGTCTCAGATTCCCTTCTTTGTGTGTTTTTGGGGTCTCCCTCTATTTCCTTTACCTCGGGGATCCCAGTACAAGAACTGCCTTGCAAGGCTGTCAGGTGGTTCCCTCAATATGCGTCCTGTCCAGTGCCAACACCTTTTCATCACCTCTAGTTACATGGGTATTTCTTTGGTTCTTTCCATCAGTTCCCCGTTGGTGATCTTGTCATACCATGTTAACTCTGCTGGTCTGCATAAGCACCCATATATGAAAGTTTATAATGTCTTGGTTGTTGCTTTTGCTGTTCTCCATGTTTCAGAACCGTACAAAAGGGCTGCATTGACATTTCTAATATATGTTTTGGGCTTGATTTCTTTTGATTTTCTTTTACTTCCCCATGCAGTAAAACTCTTGCTTGTTTTCTGTATTCTTATTTTGATGTCACTATATACAGAATATATGTATGATTTCACTTTTTTAAGGGTGTTTCTTCAAGTGCAGTCTGCTATCATTTTCCATATTTTTTTTGGTCTCATAACCAGGTCTCAGCAGCTTTAACCTCTCATCTTGTATTCTAATTTTACTTAATTGCTTCTTATTTTGGCTATGAGATAGAATGGCAGGGTCATTGACAAAATCAGAGTTTTCTGCTGAATTACATTTCTGATAGTTGATGTTGTTTTCATAATCCAATATAGAGACAGTAATAAGGGAAATAATGACAAGAGGCATTCCTGCTGCACTCTGGTACTTATCTCAAAAGGTGATGCATGTAGGCATATCTGGAGCCATCCTTATATGACCACCAGCTATGCACAATGCTACAATATACGTACGTGGAAGTGAACCTATGTCTGTGAGGCTAATTACATCCTCATTGACTATTGAAATCATCCACACACTTCCAGGGATTCCCCCTGTGGTGAAACTTGTTGAGAACCCAGCGTTGCACACTAAGCTTGGAGAAGTCACTTGAACACTAGGCGTAATTCTTTGGCTTTGACTTGGTTGACAGCATGCAGAGGGATCTCACTGTGGACCCAGTGATAGGCAGGGGAAGCTGGGAAGTGGCTCTGTGCATGACGTGACAATTCCTTGAGAGAGCCCAGAACCAGAGCACAGTATTTTAGCTCTGCATAGTTGGAGAGCCCCCTTTGATGGCACAGTGTGCCATGCACTTCTTACTCCTTGCTTAGGACCAAATGTGATGATCCTTTAAGTGTAAGCCAGGCTGGAGAAACTAAAGCTCATGACTTCAGCTCTTTAAACACGCTTCGGAATGGCAGAAAAGCCACAGGAAAAGCCTAGATCTACAGTGTAGATAATACCAAGGAGTCTTCAACTTGGTATTGGCTGCTCAAGAGAGAGAAGCTCAGCAGCCTAGTTAAACAACAACAACAAGAAATCTCAAAAGGTTTTGTCCTTCATGAAGAGCACTGCAATTTATATCTTAATATGTTTTCTCTTTTAGGATTATGAACTTAAGGAGGACTCTGTGCTGCCTGATAACTCTCCAGAGTTGTTATGTGTCTAAACTAATGTGGTATTTTTCAATCAGTAGAGTGGTTAGAGCACTTGTTTCTCGAGGCGTAGTTACTGGGCTTGACACCAGGTCCAGTCTTTTCACCTGTAAATGGTCACCTGACTGCTCTTAAATTAGGGATGGCAAAGGCAGTGAGGAGGGGAATCAGTCATCCCCACCTCATAAAGTGAAGCCTCCAACACTTCACTCCCCTTTTGGCAGTATCTGTTACGGGACTGCCTTTACCTTTTATTTATTATTATACTTCAAGTGCAGAAGTCATTACCACTTGACCACATTTCAACCACCTGATGTCCCACCATTTGTATCCATGTTCTTTCCTCTTAAATGTATCTTAAATGTACCTTATCAAAACTGGGGGGTCATGAAACAGAATTAACTTTCTGTTAGATATCTCTAAACCTTTCCAACTCTCGGCCCTTCCCTTTTCCGTCACCTCCAGCTAGTGAGATAAAAATTAGAAGTTATTAAGTCAGCAACTAAATAACTGCTGATAGGAGGCCAGATAAGGGTGTCACTTCATTATTGGGTGGATTTACTGAGGTACAGGTTGAAGGGCTTAATAAATTCTTGAACTCTGCCAAGACTGAATGACTTAGTATGTTTCAGACTTAAGACTGCTGTTGTATGTTTTTTTTTAATTACACTGACAAACAACATTTTTCTTTCTTATATAAGAATAAGTGTTCTTAGGTCAGTTTCTTGCACTGATTTCAAATCTGAAATCCGTTTATCTCTATCACGTCGTGTTCTTAAGATATTTGTGAATAAATATATTTTTGGGAAACCGTTATTTGCTCCGTTTCATTTTTACTATATAACTTATTAAAAATTAATAAAAAGCAACATAATTCTACTTTTTATACTGCTAAAAGATGCATGACATGTTACGCGATTTTTCAAATAGTTACTGTATTTTGAAATAATTCTGAGCAAAATATGGCTTCTAGAAGTTGTAGAAATTCGGCTGATCTGTTCTGTTACGTGTGTGGATATTTTACCGATCTTGTTGACCAGAAAAACTTTACACCATTACTAAAGAAAACATATGAACTTTATTTCGATTCGAAAGTTGATGATGCAAATAAATCTTGGAAGCCAAATGCAGTTTGTTCGGTACATTGGCAGGTTGGTTACGAAAATCGCCGAAGCATAAGTCGATGCCTTTTGGAGTGCCCTCATACAAATCACACTACTGATTGTTACTTCGGCTGGACAAATATCCATGGTTTCACTTTTAAAACTAGAAAGTCTGTGGTTTATCCAAATATTGAATCGGTTTCGAAACCAGTGCCTCATGATCCAATCACGTGTGTCCGATTAAGTACCACCCACCAACAATATCCGTTGGACGTGAATGAACCATCAGAAAGTGATAGTTTACCTGCTTTAGAAACTAATTCTGACTCAGATTACATACCGTTGAATGATGGTGTTTACTTAATTAACCATTCAGAACTTTCAGATCTAATACGTGATCTCGCTCTTACCAAAGGACAAGCGGAATTACTCGGTTCGCGACTCAAAGAATGGAATCTTTTAGCGCCCAATACCCCGATATCTAAATTTCGTCATAGACACAGAGAACTTGTTCAATACTTTGAGATGGATGATGACATTTGCTATTGCAAAGATGTAAACGGTCATGAGCACATAGTCAACGAATGGCGATTTTTCATCGATTCTTCCAAGACTAGTCTAAAAGCCGTGTTATTGCATAACAGAAAATTTTTTTCATCAATTCCAGTCGCCTACTCTGTTCATATGAAAGAAACTTATGACAATATGGCTATACGTTTGGAAAAAATAAAGTACAATGACTACCAATGGCGGATTTGTGGAGACCTAAAGGTCATTGCAATTCTCACGGGCATGCAGACTGGGTATACTAAATTTTGTTGCTTCCGATGTGAATGGGACAGCAACAGACAGGAACATTATGCAAGAAAGGTGTGGCCTATCCGGGATCGTATGCAGCTCGGGCATAAAAATGTAATACACGAGCCATTAGTTAACAAAGACAGCTTCATTTTACCACTGTTACATATACAGTTGGGGCTCATGAAGAATTTTGTAACAGCGTTAGATAAAACGAGCAAAGCTTTCACTTATCTTCGAGAAAAGTTTCCGCAAGTTAGCGATGCAAAGATAAAGGAAGGTATCTTTGTAGGACCTCAGATTAGGAAAGTTATTACAGACAAACAATTCGAGAACTTGTTACATGGTAGTGAACTTCGCGCATGGATGGCATTCAAATTGATCGTCGATAACTTTCTGGAAAATCACAAATCTGTCGACTATGTTGCATATTGTTAAGCAGTGCATAGATGCATACAGAATTATGGGCTGTAACATGTCCCTCAAAATCCATTTGCTCCATTCGCATCTTAACTTTTTCCCTGACAACCTTGGCGAAGTCAGCGATGAACATGGAGAATGATTCCATCAAGATATCGCCGTAATGGAGTCACGTTATCAAGGACGGTGGAGTGTGACCATGCTTGCCGATTATTGTTGGATGCTTCATCGCGATGTACCACATGCCATTCACCGACGAAAGTCGACTGCAAAGAAATTCAAGCCTACATAACTGTTATACTTCTTGTACGAATGATGTTGTAATACTGTATGCGTTGTTAAAAAACTTCAATTGCGTATTTCTAGAGATCCCGACCTGATAGAGAAAAACGGTTTGCAGATTTAAAAACAGCGCATTAAAATTGACCAGAAAAACATAGAAATGTTAGAGAAAGAAAAAAAAAGTTTTTTTTTGTTAGTCAGTGTTATCTGTCAAGGCCATGAGGAAAGCTTAGATGTTTGAATGACATGTACATATTTGTTACTTAAAAAAAAATTAGAGTTGTAGGTCGCACTTGTAGAATGGGTGGCGCAAGTGGTGATAGAACGGTTGCCCTTCTACAGTGTTTTCGGTGTACATTATTTATATTACTTTATTTGCATGTCTTGATTTTTATTTATTTATTTAATTGTTCAATACTTATGTGTTGGGTTTTTAATGAGAAAAAGAAAGCTGGGATGTTTCATGACGACAGGAATGATTGAAGGAAAAAGAAATACATGACGACAAAAAGAGAAGACACTGGTCAGAAGAGATAGAGCACGACAACCTGACAGTTTGACATCTTGGCATGGCAAGAAGTTAACAACAGAATTGATCAAATAGTACTGGAGACATGAAGTTATGGAAAGACATGATCACTTACACCACCTGGCATGGTACTTGAAGAAGAAGAGGAGGTTGGTTGTTCAACACATCTCTAAACAGTTGTTGAAGTCTTTTGAGTACCTCAGGACATCTCTTACGTACAGTGTCCACTGGATTTCATTTCTCTTGGCTGAGGTCGATGTTTTTATAACCCAATCTGTAGCCAAAATAGGAAGAGAAATGGTGACAAGAGGCAAGCCTGTCGCACTGCAGTTCTTATCCCAAATGTACTTCATGAAGAACTATGCATGTCATGTTTTCTTTATTAAGTTAAAGATCTTCATGGGGACTCCATAATGCCTCATTAATTTTCTAAGTGATTCTCTGTCTGCGCTGTCAAATGCCTTTTTATAGTCCACAAATCGAATGTAAAGAGGTCTATTCCAATCCAGACTTTGTTTACTATTTTTCTCAATGTGGCTATCTGGTCTGTAAAGGATGTGTTTTGAACCTACTCATTTTTTATTATGATTGCATACTGTAAATGAAAGCTGTTATGTTAACTTTATAATGTTGCATGCCTTTAAATTAATGCTTAAAGTAACATGTGGGAATAAAAGGATATAGTATGCAAGATTAATGAGAGTGAAAGGGCAGAATGTTAGACGGGCCTGCACGCCCAATTCTTAACCCTTCGAAAATAAAGTTCGTTCACTTGTCTGTCTATGGACTGTTTTAATCTCTATGAGGATCCAGTTTAGCATTTTTGCTGGCACTGATAGTAACATTATTCCTATGTAAACTATGTGCTCGTGTAAATCTGTCTTCTTGGGCAACTTAACCAGTTTTCCTTTGATTGTGCTAATATTTCTTCTCTGTCCCAGACTTTACCAAGTAATTTGTATAATATTTCTGTAGCTGTGTCACTATCTGCTTTGATGGTCTCCTCTGGAATGCCTTCTGGACAGCCACTTTTCTATCTTTTAGAAGCTTTTATGGCTATTTTTATTTTTAGTTGGTCTTTCACAGTTGACTTGTAGCTCCTTTTCTGCTGGCTGGATGTTTAACTCTTGCAGGCCGGAATTTTTTCATCAGTTTTGCCAGAATTATTTTTGTACCTTAAAGCAGTACCTTTATAAATTCCAAAGTTACTGAGTTATTACACAACAAAGACACACATATTATACATCACAGTAAAGATAAATGAATGTAGAATTAGAATATGAAAGATTTTTAGTGATATTCTACATATAGTATTCAGTTATGAGTCATAATATAGACCACTTTCAAGAAAAGACTCATTTTAGTGAATGAAAAATGTACTCACCAACCCATGCATAAACACTGAAATATTATCCAGAGAGCTCCAGCATCTTTTAAAATATCACTAATCCATATATGAATATTATTTACAAGTGTCAGCTTCCTGTGATATTTTGTTAATGTTTTACAGACCATCCAGTGAACCATATAAACATTATAGACATTTGGAAAGAAAAAGGACATTAGAGGCCGCGTGAAGCTTTTAAATTAAATCATACATTGTATTGTTATTATACAACAAAGACACACATATTATACATCACAGTAAAGATAAATGAATGTAGAGTTAGAATATGAAGGACTTTTAGTGAAATTCCACATATAGTAATCAGTGATGAGTAATAATATAGACCACTTTCAAGAAAAAAAATAATTTTAGTCTATTAAAAATGTATTTACCAACCCATGCAATAGACTGAAATATTATCCAGGGTGCTCTAGGGTCTTTTAAAATATCACTAATCCATATATGAATATTATTTACAAGTGTCAGCTTCCTGTGATATTTAGTTAATGTTTTACAGACCATCCAGTGAACCATATAAACATTATAGACATTTGGAAAGAAAAAGGACATTAGAGGCCGAGTGAAGCTTTTAAATTAAATCATACATTGTATTGTTTTTATACAACAAAGACACACACATTATACATCACAGTAAAGATAAATGAATGTAGAATTAGAATATGAAGGATGTTAGTGATATTCTACATATTTTATAGACTACTTTTTAATAAAAACTCATTTTAGTGAATGAAAAATGTACTCACCAACCGATGCATAAAAACTGAAACCTTATCCAGAGTGCTCCAGCATCTTTTATAATAACACTAATCCATGTATGAATATTATTTACAAGTGTCAGCTTCCTGTGATATTTTGTTAATGTTTTACAGACCATCCAGCAAACCGTACCATCATCATTAAAATATAAAGGAAGATATTCAAGGCCGCGTGAACTTTTAAATTAAATCATATATTGTGTTGATATTACACAACAAAAGACACACAAATTATGTTTCACAGTAAAGATAAATATATTTAGAATTATAATATTGGGGCTTTTAAGTGCTATTCTTCATATTATATTCAATTATCAGTAATAATGTAAACAATTTTTTTTTAAATTCATTTTAGTGAATGAAAAATGTACCCACCAACACATGCATAAAGACTAAAATATTATCCAAAGTGCTCCATGGTTTTTTTTTAGATAACACTAATCCATATATGAATATTAATTACAAGTTTTAGCTTTCTGTGATATTTTGTTAATGTTTTACAGACCATCCAGCAGACCGTACCATCATCATTAAAATATAAAAGAAGATATTCAAGGCCGCGTGAACTTTTAAATTAAATCATATATTGTGTTGATATTACGCAACAAAAGACACACAAATTATGTTTCACAGTAAAGATAAATATATTTAGAATTATAATATTGGGGCTTTTAAGTGCTATTCTTCATATTATATTCAATTATCAGTAATAATGTAAACAATTTTTTTTTTTATTCATTTTAGTGAATGAAAAATGTACCCACCAACACATGCATAAAGACTAAAATATTATCCAAAGTGCTCCATGGTTTTTTTTTAGATAACACTATTCCATATATGAATATTAATTACAAGTTTCAGCTTTCTGTGATATTTTGTTAATGTTTTACAGACCATCCAGCAGACCGTACCATCATCATTAAAATAAAAAAGAAGATATTCAAGGCCGCGTGAACTTTCAAATTAAATCATATATTGTGTTGATATTACACAACAAAAGACATACAAATTATGTTTCACAGTAAAGATAAATATATTTAGAATTATAATATTGGGGCTGTTAAGTGCTATTCTTCATATTATATTCAATTATCAGTAATAATGTAAACAATTTTTTTTTTAAATTCATTTTAGTGAATGAAAAATGTACCCACCAACACATGCATAAAGGCTGAAATATTATCCAAAGTGCTCCATGTTTTTTTTTAATAACACTAATCCATATATGAATATTAATTACAAGTTTCAGCTTTCTGTGATGTTTTGTTAATGTCATCAGTAAACAATGTCCTATAGCAGTCAAAAGGAGTTGATGCCTCACTAAGACCTAAGTCATCGTGTACTCCTGGTTTGCGACCATATTTGGGAAGAAATCTGAATGCGTTTTGGGTCTCAGTAAAACTGATGTTTGGTACTGAAATCAATTCATTACTAATTGCCCCTTGTTGCTCCTTGGTACTAATGCTTTTCCCCCTTTTTGTCGATGATTTGGTCAAAACATTTTGTCGTTTTGTAGCACTAGGGCCTGGCTGTAACCACGCCCCCTCCTGATTAGAACTAGCTTCTTCGTTAAGTTCAAATTCGAAATCATCGATTTTATTTTCGAAATCATCATTCTAAATAAACTCGACAAAGATGCACAGTTCCATAGCTTTTTCTACAGATAAAAAAGACCTACGTTTTGATAAACATGATGTGGTTGGTTCGCTAGACATTGTCTGTATAAACAACAATAATCGCTGATCGAAAGCTGACAGATTTACCGTTTTTTCACAGTGAAATTAGCTAGAACAAGCGTGTTTCCGAATCACAACTCAAAGATAGCGCTCTTCTGAATAAAAAAAGAGTAACTTCCGTTATGTTAAAATACCAAATTACGAAAATACGGAACACATTTCACGGAACACAAAAACGACGTTCCCATCGTCGTTTTGGCTTCTATGGGTTTTGCGGATGTACGCTGGTAGCGTCGTTCCGGCCTCTAAGAGTTAAGGGATTTTTATAAGCTAGCTTATTGAGAAGTTCCTCAAAATGTTCTGTCCACCTCTTCATTAGCTCTTGTATATTTCTAAACAGTATATATAAAAAAACCTATGTATAATTAGGTTAAATTGTTGATTTTTAGGGGCATGGTTGAGGCCATTCTTGGAGTTATGCTGTTCTATCAGTGCTGACCTAATCCCTGGTTTTGAACAGGGGGAGATCCAAATTATTTTCTGCTTATATAACTTATGAAATATTAAATGATGCTGACAGTACTTGTGGTCTTACAGTGTCACTGTAATTAATTTGTTTGCTTAGTCACATTATCAGTTTGTCATTTGTGATTACCTTCTGCCATTTAAAATGTTGCTACACAGTGAGTAATACATGTGGTGTATTTAATAAATACAATAATACTAATAAACAACTTGCGATACGCTGATGACACAGTCTTAATAGCAAAAATTGAAAAGGAGCTGCAGGAAATGGTTGATATAATAGTGCAAGAAAGTGAAAATAAAAGCCTCAGCCTTAATAGCAAAAAGACATGTAATGGTCATCTCAAAGAAAATGGCTTCCCTAGAATGCACTATCAATGTAAATGCAACAGTTTTAAAACAGGTCAATAGATTCACATACCTGGGCACAATAATAACAACGAATGGAAGGGGCATCTCAGAAGTGAATAGCAGAACTCAGGCAAAAGCAGCATTCTATAAAATGAAGAGTATTTTATGCAATGGTTATTTGTCAATGGAAGTAAGAAAGAGAGTTCTTCAGTGTTATGTAAAACCAATCCTGACCTATGGGAGTGAGTCATGGACAGTTAGTAAACAACTAGGGAAGGCTCAATAGGCCACAGAGATGTGGTTTTACAGAAGAATGTTTAAAAATATCATGGACAGCCAAAAAGAGTAATGTGGATGTCCTGAAAGAGGCCAATGCACAAAGGAAACTTATTTCACAAGTTAGAAAGAAGCAATCCCCTTTTTTTGGGCATGTTATGAGAAGAGGAAAGCTGGAATATATCGCAACAACAGGTAAGATTGAAGGAAAAAGAGATAGAGGAAGACAAAGAGAGCAAATACTGGACAGTTTGACATCGTGGCATGGAAGGAGGTCAACAACAGAATTGATAAATTGTACTGGAGACAGGAAGTTGTGGAGAGACATGATCTCCTACACCACTAGGCATAGTACTTGAAGAAGAAGAATAATAATACTAGTATTGTCCAAACAATGAGCCTGTTTGCAATCCAGGGAACTTCATTATCATCAACATCCTTCACTTCCCCAGGGAGCATAGTCACTCCACAAACGTGTGCCCAGGACGTCCTGTCCCATGCCATCAGCTCAAAGTCTTTCCATGTCCAGTTCTCCATGTGTTTTTTGTTCTACCTCTGCCTCTTTTACCCTGGAGGTTCCAGAACAAGGAGAATGCTATCAACAGTTTTACTCAGTATGTGCCTTGTCCATTACCAGCGTCGTCTTCTGTTATCTCTTGTTCCACTGGTTCTTGTTTAGTTGAATTTTTTTATGACTTACATTTTCTTCAGGATTATCCTTTTTGCAAATGCTAGAACTCCTCAGTGTTTTAATTGTTCTAAACTTTTACGTCTGTACATTTTCTTACAATCTACCTAAAATTTTTGTTACATTCTGCCTGCTTATAAATTATAAACCTGGTAGTGTTGTCTACCCAATGGTAAATGAGTACCTGAATCTGCTCTTGAGTTAGGGAAGGCAAAGGCACAGAGTAGGGGAACTGGCCACCCCACCTCATAAAGCTGTATCTAGTATAATGAAGTCTCTAACACTTCACTCCTCGTCAGCAATATCTGCTATGGGAATACCTTTATCTTACATGAAAGCCGCGATTGTTTTTTTAAACTCTGCTTGAGAAATATAACTGGAACAGTTAGCGGACAGTAATCAGATGTATTTCTTTTAACATAGGACAGTAGTATACAGGTCTAGCATAGTTCAGTATTTACACAGGTAGAGGGAGGGGTTTATTAGCACTTGTATTGGTCCTATAAATAGCGGTCCAATCAATATTTCAGTAGAGAAACCCCAGATGATTGTGTGTGGCAGTATAGCTGTAGTGAAGAAAATGTTTGTGTTGAGAAGTACGTTCACTTTCTGTTTTGAAATGCTGCGCAGGAACAATATGAGAGATTTGCTTAAAATTGATCAGGAGAACTAAGTATAGATTTATTTAATCATGTGCTTTTGATTGTGCAGTGAATTGTGCATACCTGAGAGTGTTTGTGATGGTAGATGGAGATTTGTTGTGGTGGTGGTGGGGGGGTGTGTAATGAGGGTGATGAATGTGGGATTATGGAGAGTGGAGTATATATTTGTGTAGAATTGAGAATGCAAGTGTGAACAGAGATAGTGGAAGAAGAAAATGGAAATCTAAATAAAGTCCAAGTATAGAGATATATATATATATATGCCTAAGAAAAATTCTCTGAATCTTTTGGCCGAATACCATCACCAACCAAGATCTGCTTACTCGGAGCAAGCAAGAAGGCATGCACACCATCATAGCTGGCAGACGCTGGAGCTGGGTTGGCCATGTCCTCAGAAGAGACCCCGATGCCATCACAAGAACAGCTATGCTATGGACCCCTGAAGGAAAATGAAAGAGAGGCCGACCAAAAACAACTTGGCTGAGGACTGTGGAGGCCGAGATGCAAAGAATGAACCAGAGTTGGGGCACTGTACGAAGGATGGCCGCCGACCGAGCAAAGTGGAATCAATTTGTTGTTGCCCTACAAGATGCCACCAGACGTAATGGCCACTAACTGCTTTGACGGTCGGCGGCTAAGGATCAAAGAAGAGGAGGAAGATATATATATATATATTCTTGTTTCACCGAAGGAGCATAGGCCTTCCGCAAACTTATGCCAAGTCTTCCTGTCCTGTGCCATCAGCTTATGGTCTTTCTATGTCTTCTTCATCCCTCATCCCCTTTATGTATGACTACAGTTCTCTTGTCACGGAGAAAGGACACACCATATATAAATATATATATATTACAATCTTTTATGGACACTATATATATATAAATATATATATATATATATATATATATATATATATATATATATATATATATATATATATATATATATATATATATATATATATATATATATATATATATCTATATATATACAGGGTGTCCATAAAAGATTGTATCCTTTTCAAAAAATTTATTCTTGGCCCCATGACATGGTACGAGGATGCTTTCTATCACAAAAGTAAGATAATCTCTGCAAGTTTTTAACCATACCTTACAAAGACTCAAAAAAGTGAGCATGCGCGCAGCGGGTATTTCAAGTGAAACTTTTCTTAGTTGAGTTGCAACCGGTAATTGTTGCATGTCTCTCAACACACTGGTCAAGTAGGTGAAAAAAAAAGAAATAGGTACATTCTGTTTGAGTCTTTGTAAGGTATGCTTAAAAACTTGCAGAGATTATCTTACTTTTGTGATAGAAAGCATCCTCGTACCACATTATGACCGAGAATAATTTTTTTGAAAAGGGTACAATCTTTTATGGACACCCTGTATATGATTTGGTTTTAAGAACTATCTTTATTGCACACGGACAACTCTATCAGTGCTCCGATCTTCTCCCTTAGATCACACAAGAAGGATCTCAGCACAGTGCACAACAACCGTAAGACCGGCGAGGGAAAAAAAATTTATAAATATATATGCTGCCCTATTTTCTTTTATTTACAGTTCACTCTGATAGGCATGTCCTTTCTCTTAAGTTTGATGACCCCATTCAATCGTCATATTGATATCAATGTTTTATTGGTTGATCTTACCAGGTACAGGCAGTAAGGGAGGTAGTACCAGGCAAAAGCAACAATGAAGTTTTCATGGTCTTGCAGTATTATGATTACAATGTGGAACGAACAATACAAGCTTATCTAGAAGGTGGTTTGTCTATCATTTTCTTTTCCTTATGTTTAACATTTTTTTCCAGAGTTTTGTTTGTTTGTTAGTTGTTTTGTTTTTAAAATTGTGTTCCATAGTTTTGTTCCTTTGTGGTTTTTTTTTGGTTTTTTTAATGTTAAAGTGAAAGCATAAGAGATTGTAACGGGTACAGCAGTAGAATTGACACCAAATATAATGTGACCTTATCCAGATACTTTTGATTGGCGATCTTGTCCGCACCAGGATTTGTTTCAGTGAAGTTGTTATATTTCCGGGACCCAAAGATGCAGCAATAGAGAATGCAGTCAGCGACCCATAGCTTGACTGCTTGCATCAGGGTCAGCGAACCAGAGCTGACCAAGACCGTACTCCACCTCCACGTGGTGGTCCTGGAAACAGTCTGCAGCAGTGCAGTCTGGCTGAGCGAGTACGGATCGCAGAGGGAAGGCAAACCCGGTCCCAAAAAATGCCGTGCTGAAGTCGGATGTGTCGACCGAAAGGTGCAGATATCACAGCTACGGGGTAAACAGACACAACGCAACCACCGTCCTTTTCAGGGCGAACGAGGAGGAAGAAGAAGTAGTTATATTTCCAATCTCTGGTCGAATCATTTTTGTGTATTTAACTTAGTTCCCAGTTTCTTTCTCTTCTGTTTTTGTTTGTTTAAACCTGATGAATGCCCTGAGGCCTAAACATTGACATTTTCTTTGTCCTAGTAGAGACAAGGTTATCTAATTTTTGTTTACACCATCAAATATAAGAAGCAGTTTTGTTAAACCACTAGAACAAATCTGCCACTGTATCTGCCAGCAAGGTTTTCCTTTGGTAAGACCTGTATAAATACACTTAAAACTCCAGGGGAAGGCAAACAAACATAATTATTGATCTTTTTTATGGATCGGGCAGTCTGATATAAAACTTAGGAAGCATAGAAATATGAGCACATAAATCAGGCTTGTTTCTACGCTCCATGCATTCTGTAGTTCTAAGACACATTTTAAATCAACAATGGGCTATGTTTATTTCGGTAAAAGTGGAAGAGCATTTTTTTTTTAAATATAGTAGTACAGGACTGTGCCTTTTATCCAAAATCCTCGGGGAACAGCTTTATTTAGAAAACAGGATTTTTTCCAGTTTTTAGATGTTGCCCAAATCGCTTTGAAAAGTAGCTCAAAATCACCCAAACTGCATTCAAAAATAGCCCCAGATCATCCAAAATATTCAAACATCACCCACATTGAGTTGAAAAAGTAGCCAAAAGTCACCTAACGAATCATTTGATTTTTATAATTTTTTGGGTGTTTGGTCAAAAAGGTTATAGACCTGTAGTAGCTTCCGTCAGTAATAACTGACTAATGGGGATGATGTGCCCTTGTGGTGATATGCCTCATCTGCTATTTTCCTAGTGTTACATTTGGTGTATTTCTCTTCTGCATGTTGTAAGAGCTTCTATTCACCCAATCTGAGATGGCATCATTTAGAGCATTTCCACTTGGTATGACTGACAGCTTCATCCTCCCAGGTTGCTGAATTATATCCACTGCACTCATGTCTCTTTTGCACACGTTTTTGAACCTCAGCTGCAGTCACCCCACTGTTCTTTTGCCATCTGCCAGTTGTCCGTAGAAAGCATCTTTGGGGATGTGACCATCTTCCATGCGGTGGACATGGCCAAGCCAGTGTAATCTGCACTGTCTAAGCATTGTGTACATGCTTTAAAGGCCAGACAGCGACAGTATCTCGATGATAGGAAACTCTATACAGAGCGATACAACAGGAGGCAATGTGATCATCAGAAGAATTCCCCCCGTCGAACAAGTGTTTCGGCCCTGTATACTCCTTTACACTCTGGGGGGGGGGGGGGGGGGGCCCCCCTGGGTCATGACTCCCAAGTGTCTCAGCCTCCTGTTGTTTTGTATCGAAAATGAACCCATTTCACTTTGGTAGCAACTTTAAAATCCACAACTCTGCCAGCCATGTAGGCAATTGTGAAAGTAACAAAGAGAAGACAAATTATTCCGTTCATTCCGCCGCACACCACGACTAGGGACAGACACTGACACGCCTGCGCGAAGCCGACGAGGCTAGCCACTGCGCGCTAGCAACTGTAATTCTGTGCCCAACACTTCTTATAATATATGCAGCGTGTTGCCCGTCAGTCACAGCCCTTTCACCAGTACACCAAAAAACTCAACGTATTGTGGACTTAGAAAAACTCCTGTTGTTTTCTGTACCGCAGAGCTTACTGTCCCGAGTTCCTTAGCCCATTGCCACAGCCAGCATGATGCCTTTTCTGTAGTTTCACTAAGCCTCTTCAGTGCCCTTGTTCTCGACTGTTCCCTCAGCCCCAACAGTTTCAATAAATCATACACTGATGCAGTCACAAGCCCTCTTGCACCCACCTCAACAGCCATGACCGTTGCAGTGAACCTATCGTGTCTCAGATCTGCGGCCAGATCACTATACTTGGCCGCTTTAAACAAATGTTGCTTTTCCAATCTGGATTCAAATGGCACGGTCAGTTCAATCAATATAACCTGGTGCGATGATGAAGAATGCAGCACTATATCCGGCCGTCTTCGAGATTTCCAGATACTCTCTGGATATGTCCCTCGTCCAGGTAGGTCTACCGCCATCTCCCAGTCATTTGCACAGTCAAGGAGAGATGCATTTGCACAGTCAAGGAGAGATGGTACACTGCTACCCGATTTACTCGGTGTTACCAACAGATTACTGGTGGCAATGTATGTAGTTATTATAATATTTATTTGTCTGAGGGAAAGTATTTGTTTTTAGAATCAAAATGCTTTCCTGGTCAAAGATATATCACCCATGATTGATTGATACTTTTGTTATATGGGTTATCTCCCCTGGATATCGAATTTGGCGTATGAATCTAGATTTCGTTAGTCTGTTCCTTGTTGGGCAAGAAACAGATTGTTCTTGCTTAGGTTTATGCAGGAATGTTTATGGTTCAAGTCTATGTTTACTCTGTGTCTATTTCAGACGATTCGGTCTTATATCGTGATATCTTTGTATGTCTAAGTGGGACTATTTTTCCTTGTACTGAACTATGGGGTCAGGCAGTTTCTGCGCATGCGAAGAGGAAAAAGGGTCTTCCGTGATGATTGAATGCCTGGTGAATGCCATGTCGGAGACCAGTCCGAAGTTTGTTGATCGCTGTGATCTATTATGGGGAAGAAGATAGTTTCTGATATGATTATTAAGTCTATGAGTTCCCCAGTGTTTATTCTGTAACGCCAGGAGAGGGCGTATGTGTTCTGCTAGTGTATTTCCCATGCCCAGGTAAAAGAACTTTTTACTGAACTTTTCCTTGCTAGGCTTAGATGGGCAGACGTCTACATGATGATTATCTATATCAATATGTCGGGATGACATGTTACCTAGCAGCACTGAATATGATTGTATGCAGCAGTTATGATGAAAGAATATGCTGATTCTTGTAGAAACATTTGTGTTTATGAACAAAGCCTTTATTGAAGCTTTACTATGCATCTGTATAGTGAGTAATGCTCACCGGAACCAGAAGCCATTTTGGATCCTATATTTTTTGTCGATCAGAGAACAGGGATCCCCCTTATTATCAGGTGATGATTAAGAAATCACAGTTATAAAGAAAACCCAATACTGGTGGGTTAACATTGTCTTCAGAAATATTTGCTGAACTTTACCTAAAGGAATCTTCGCTAGAAAAGAGGTTCTGTCTAGGAGTCATGCTTGAACATTATTTATTAACTGACATGATCGGTCAGTATGGCCTGATGATTATATTTATAAACAGTGGAAATCTAAGTGCTTGTCTACGGACGTTCCATTGTAATGTTCTTCAACATGAATGCCAACTTAAGATTGTAGACCATTGATCAACTGTATGATGATACATGTCGACCTGTTTTCCTGTAACTATACCCGTACTGTCCAAGTGTGTGCGTCCAATTAAACAGTATGAAACGACCACAGTAGTCTGCATCATTAACTTCTAACTACGTGTGAGTGAGTGTTTGATCTTCTAGTCAACTCGTCAGAACAATCCATGCATTCGCGTACTGACACTCACATTAACACTCATAGTCAACATTACATCCTTGTCGGGGCCTCATTACGTTTTGGGACAAGGTGACCTGTATGCCCTACACTGTGCCGGTTTTGAGTTGACCATCTACACCAATACCAGCTTTATTAACATTGTGACTGGACGAGCAATATCACAAAATTGCACTTATCAACGTTGTGACCGAAAATCAGACCTCATCACTCGGATTTGGGTGTGCTGACTTTCCTGCTCTCAGAAAGTATGTGTTTGCGGTGTTTGGCCTGACATTGCTATTTGCCTTCATCCTTGCCAGATCTATTGTCGCAGCCAGCTCATTTAGCACTTTGTTGTGGCGCCATGTGTATCGCCCTTGCCCTAATGACACCTTGCAAACTCAGAGCACGTGTTCAAGTGTCTGCCTCCCATGGCACAGGGGGCACTGCTCATCATCCGACTTTCCCCATCTCACAAGGTTTGTGGCTGATGGCAGGAGGTCATACATTGATCAAACAACGAAGCTGAGTCTAAGAGGTGCCATATGCCATATATCATTCCATGTCAAGGACCTTTGCAGGGTTCCTTCCTATGTAGTCCATTGGCCTTGTTGGGCCTGCTGCACTGCTTTTTGCAACCTCTTATCATTCTCAGCTCCTCGTATCTCCTGAACTACCATGTCTATACGCTCCCTGCTTGATGCCTTGGACCACCAGCGGATGTCTCCATGACCAAATCCCCGTCTATTCGTTTGTGTGTATCTGATTAGCTCCCTCAGTTTGAATGACTCTTGAGCAGCATCAACAGCTTCTTCCACTCTCCACTTCCTTCCCGTTTTCAGTGTGGGCTGAATGGACTTAACCACATCATCTGCTGACTTGCGTAGCATCATTGCAAGCCTTGCCTTTCCAACTTTGTACTCTTCAACAACTGACTTGAAAGGAAGCAGAAGTTTTGACTTTTTGCAGTACTGTGCTACATCTGACAGACCTGGTGGTACCCCTAGCCATTTCCCCATGAACTTGTTGACCTTCTGCTCTATAGCTTCCACTGTACTTGTGCTTATTTCATATATAAGCAGTGGCCACAGCAACTTAGGTATCAACATGAACTGGAGGCACCACAGTTTGAATTTTTCTAGGAGTCTGCTTTGGTCTATGATCTGTAGCCCTCTGCCTGCCATTTCTATTGTATGTTGCTGTAGTGAATTTCTAAATACAATATCTAAATTAATATATAACAATATCGGGCATAAAGGAAAAGATAAGAAAGTATAAAAGAATTTTCTGCTAGAACTGTTGGTATCGCCTACGCCTTCAGATTATTATTTGCTAACGAATAGCCGAACAAAACGGTACCCAAATTTTTCAAATTCATCCTTGACATAATCACTTTTCCTAGTTCTAAGAAAATATGTGCCTAAAAATGCATTGTGGAACGAGGAGGGGAAAGATAGATGAAATGCTAATTCGTTTCGCATTGATTTTAAACTAAAAGCCAATACCAATACAGGGGCAAGCCTTGCCTTAGGGGTTTCCCCAAAATACGAGGAAAAAGTTAGAACATGCAGACAACTCGTGTCACAAAAACAACCTTAGCTCTTATTTCAAAGGACGTAATTATCATGTAAATAGAGAAGACAGCACATGGAAAAGAATTGAACGTGTAGTAGACTAAAAATAAAAACACTAACATAGAAGAAAAAAAACTGTGTACTTCTGAACCAAGCCAATTAGTCCCATATAAATTGTATATTCGTGTACCTTAGGACTTGCTGACAAAGAATATGGTAATAGTTACGCAAATAGTCCATTAATTAACTAATTATAGCCATAATACTATAGTGGACCCGACCAGACTGTCAAGTAAAGATCATGCCTGCTTATAATTTTTTATGGCATGTTTTGAAAAATCGACTTTGGGTAAATGAGGTTAAAAGGTACGGGATATTTGATTGGGTGGATTTTGAAGGAAGGCGAAGTATGATTGGTTGACCTAAAACTAAAAATATATTTGCCTTGGAAACATATTGGGAGTTGTTATTTGAAACGATAGATTCAAAAATAAATGTAAACATGGTCCCATTGGACAAAGCAGTAGATACTGGTACGAAACGGGGACTGTTCACTGCCATTTCAAGTAAATTTTGTGCAAAGCAAGATCGATGAGAGCAGGTGGAGAATTTTCTAACATAGGAAAAGCCTGGACATAGGGCAGATCGAAAATGTGCCATATTCTATTGCTTAGTCATCGTTTAACTTGTGTTATTTCCTTGCATCTGTGAGGGTTTTGGTTGCTGTCAATAACTGGTGCCAGACTACAGTGGGCCGATATATTCATGCCACAGTCTTGCTTTTTTCGGAGACAACTGTAAACCACCATCATTCTTGAAGAAGTGGGAGCTGAAGGTTGTCGTTCAGTGAAGTGCAGGAAGAGTCCTACATCATATTACAAAGATAGGTGCATATTTCGGCACCTGATCGCTCAACTAACATTATATTAGAAAAGAGACTGGGAATAGTGATATAAACATTTCATCAGTGTCCATAAAAACTTACAAACAACATGCAGAGATGATGATAATAAACAATCAACCAGTGTATACTAGAAGTCACCTCAGTTAAACAATACAACTACACCCTTGTGTTGTATTAGATAATAAAACCCCATCAAGGCCAGCTCCTTGACGTGGAGATGGGGCTCAAGTACAGCCATCAGCGGCTGAAAAAACCAAGACTGGCCAGGCCCTCCTAGACTCGAGCAAGACCACAGTCTGCCCTAGCAAGTCAAGGTGCTGAAGACGGAGGCAACCAGCCAAGAGGCGCACCACAGCAATCAGGATGCCACGCATTAGCGCTATGGGAAGTATGCCTATATCTGCAAAACGTTATGGCACTCGCCCTGTGACGGACACCCAGGCAGGCGCAGTGCCGGGCCCTCTGCCTCGGAAGGGCCCAACCCCTACTACTGGGGGTCCTTCTCAATTGCCCCGGGGAGCCAGGAGGCATGAGAATAGAGCTACTGGCCAAGCAAAGAAAAGACCATTTAAAATAATGCACTGGAATGCTGAAGGCGTCAATAGTAAAAAAGACGGCTACAGCAAAAAAATTAGAGCTCGAAAATATCTTGAATGAAGAGCAAGTAAATGTATGTTGCTTGCAAGAAACCCACCTCAACAAAGACATAGCCTTCAAAATCAGAGGCTACCAGTGCTACCGATCTGACCGAATAGACAGGCGAAAAGGTGGAATACTGACACTCGTGAGGAATAACATCAGTGCATGTCAGCTTGAAACATATATGGAGGGGGCGGAATACCAGATGCTTCATCTCAGGACAGAAAGTTCAGAATTCCACCTGCTCAACTACTACTGTCCGAGCGACCGCCCACTGGCACTAGATACAATCCCAGCAAAAGAAAGACTGATTGTATGCGGAGACTTCAACAGCCACTCACAGAGCTGGGGCTATGATCACATGGACAGGAGAGGTGAGGAGCTTGAAAACTGGCAGGATGACAATGGGCTTATCCTGATTAACCAGCCAATCGACCCACCAACCTTCTACTCGAGATCATGGCACACCACCTCTACACCAGACCTGGCATTCCACTCACCCAGCTTGGAGTGGAACACCACACGCGTTGTAGGGAAACAACTTGGAGGCAGCGACCACCGGCCAGTCTTCCTAATTGTGGAAAATGAACTTGTCAAGGAGAGCAGCACTCTCTCTAGGTGGAACTACAAGAAGGCAGACTGGGCAATGTACCAGCACCGTACTAGTATACTGGCTAGAGATCTGACTGTAGACAAAGACATCAATAAGCTAGTTGATGAATTCAGCAGATGCATATTACAGGCTGCTCGTGAAACAATACCTAGAGGGGCTCGTAAGCACTACAAACCATATTGGAATAGTGAACTAGAGCAGCTGCACAACGACGTGGAAACATCTCGAAAGCAGGCAGAGACCAGTCCATGCCAAGAACACCACAATAACTACCAGCAAGCTAAGGCCAAATTTCAAAGGGCCAAGTTGCAGGCCAGGCGAAGAAGCTGGAAGGAGAAAACAGAGTCCTTGAACTTTGAAAGAGATACGAGGAAACTGTGGAAGCTGGTAAAGCAACTTAACGATGAAGGTACAGAGAGAAACTCAAGGATTGCTCTGTACAAAGATGGAAACATCCTCATGGGAAAACAGGCAGCTGATCACTTTGCAGACTCCTTTGCTAAAGACAACAACATCGAAGTTAGCCCAGAGAAGCAACAGGAGACTCGTGAGAAACAACACGCAGGACGAGATGGAACCATACCTGAAGTTATGGAGGCACCAATCACATTCAGAGAACTGGAGCTTGCAATATCCAAATTGAAAATGAGAAAGTCGCCAGGAGTTGATGGAGTGTCCAATGAAATGATTAAGAACTTGGGAACCGCAGCAAAAACAAAGCTGCTGCAGATCTTCAATATCTGTTGGAACTCAGGCAGAGTTCCACAGACCTGGAGGGAAGCAATCATGATACCACTCCTAAAACCAGGAAAAGACAGTTCCACTGCCTCCAGCTACAGACCAATCAGCCTTACAAGCTGCCTCTGCAAAACAATGGAACGTATCATCAACCTCAGGCTACAGTGGTACCTTGAAAGTGAAAACCTTCTTGTACCACAGCAGGCGGGCTTTAGGCAGTGTTATTCCACCGAAGATCAGGCAACTTACCTTTCCCAAGAGATTGAGGATGCGTTCCAAGATAAGAAACTGGTACTAGCAGCATGGATAGATCTAAGAAAAGCATTTGACAAGGTTTGGAAAGAAGGGCTTCTGAAGAAACTGAGAAATTGTAGAGTGAATGGTAAGATGTACAAATGGGTGAAAGCATACTTGCATAACAGAAGAGCCCGAGTACAACTAGATGGCCTCAAGAGTAAGAAAATTCTACTGCGTCATGGCGTCCCTCAGGGAGGGGTTCTGTCCCCCACACTTTTCCTAGTCTACATCAATGACCTGGTTGCTGAACTACCACATGGAATGAAAGTGGCAATGTACGCTGATGACCTGGTAATATGGTGCACAGATGAGCATGCAACAGTGGCCACCAAACTGCTACAAAGAGCTATAGATGCCTTAACCTCATGGGCAAATAGATGGTGTGTCAGCATCAACACAGACAAGTGCAGCACTACGCTCTTCACCCTCTCTCCCAAACAAAAAGCTGGTGTCATCAAGATAAACAAAGAGCTCCTGAGAGAAGATAAACAACCCACCTATCTCGGAGTTACATTCGATGATAGGCTGACATGGAAGCAGCACATCAACAAGGCAGCAACAAAGGCCAGGAGGAAGCTAGCCATCCTGAGAAAACTAAGTGGAACCACATGGGGAGCCAGCGGGAAAATACTTAGTAAAGTTTACCAGCAGGGCATACGACCACACCTGGAATATGGGTCAGCTGCGTGGTGTCCAGCATCAAACACCACATTACAAGAGCTAGATAAGGTGCAAAACCAGGCGCTTAGGGTCATCACGGGGGCAATGAAATCAACGCCTATAGTGGAGATGGAGAAAAATGGGGAGGATACAAGCACTGAGAGAACGCAGAGACACGAAAGTGCTAACACAGGCAGAAAAGTTCCTCTGTATGCCGAGCCATCCAATGAAGGACAGATTCCAAAACCTAGCAATGGGGCGACTGAAAAGAAGCAGCTTTATCCACCAGGCCAAACGATTTCGTAGACAAACCTCAGACCTGCCTGAAGTTAACAGCCCTCTAAAGTCTGTGCCAGAACAAACCCCTTGGAGAGAGGAGCATGGACTACCAGTACACATCCACACAAAAGTGAAAGGAATATTCGACAGGGATGAACAGAACAGCGTGCAACGTAGGACAGTCACTCTCAGTTTCCTGGATGATAAATACCCACAGGACCTCTGGGTCCGAGTATACACGGATGGGTCAGCACAGAATGCAGTAAAGAATGGAGGAGCAGGAGTGTACATAGAATACCCAAACAACACTAGGGATACGGTCAGAGTACCAACGGGGAAATTCTGTAACAACTATGATGCAGAAGTCCAGGCAATCAAGGTGGCAACTGAGAAACTACTGAACACCAATCTCGGTCCACAGCCTGTAGTATTCCTGACAGATGCAAGATCAGCACTCCAAGCACTTCAGTCCAGAAAATTGCCAGTTATACAGGCCCTACTTTCTGAACTGTGCAACCAGCGCAGGGTCGCCATGCAGTGGATACCGTCTCATTGTGGAATACCAGGAAACGAGAGAGCAGACGGACTGGCTAAAGAAGGTGCTGCAGACGAACAACCGGATGTACCAGTAACGTACCATCAGAAGAAAAAGATGATCAAATCTATCAGAAAGCCACCAACATCAACGCAGGATGACTACCAAGCTATGAACAGATCAGAACAAATAGTCATTCTGCGCCTCAGAACAGGACACAACCGCCTCCACAGCCACATGTATACAAAATTCAAGATTGGCAATTCAGCCATGTGTACATGTGGACAGGCACCCCAGACAGCAGAGCACGTACTGCAAGATTGCCCCGAATATGATATATTGAGGCAAACCCACTGGCCCAGAGAAACAACACTGGAAGCAAAACTATATGGACCCCTGTATGAACTACAAAAGACAGTGAAGTTTATACAAGAAACAACATTGCAGATATAGACAATATATTTCAAGCGAACGAAAGAAGAAGAAGAAGAAGAAGATAATAAAATAATTTGTGTAATTGTTTATATGTTTAGTTGGTTAATGCAACCTTACACTAACATTTCATAACCCTAGACACCAAACGTAGTCATCTTACATTCTATCTAGAATAAGTCTGAATGAGATCATAGTGGTGGTAGTAGAAAGGTGCCCTGGAAATTTACTCTAATATTTATTATATTCAGGGACCTTCACAGCTGACCTCATTCAGTACACTAAGATTTCTTAACAACAAACTGTATTAACATCAAACCCACCACAGTTGCACTGCCTTCGAGTCTTTTAATGAGGCATCGTACACCCTGCCAAGACTTTTAACAGGTTCCTCGATGACAGTAGGGATTCTTTGGTGGTTAGAAACCATGAATATGACCTCTGCTATCTTCCTTTTCCTGACTGATAGGCTTCTCAACTTCTTGGGTTTGAAGCTCATTCTGCACCGGCTGACTAGTTCATCCAGGCGTGCTAACATCCTCTGGGCCTGATGTTCATCTGATGTCAGAATTGTTGTGTCATCCATGAATGCTTTGAGCGGTAGCATGTGACACATTCCACCGAGCTTTGGACCTATAGCCATTCCTTCAGCCGCATTGAGGATTACCTGCTTAGCCATCACAAATAGTATCGGAGAGATGGTACATCCCATCACAATTCCAACTTCAAGGCCAATCCACTTTGTTGTGTACTCTCTGGTTGAAAATCTGACAGAGAACCCTGCGAAATACAGCTTCAGCATTGCTGCAGTCTCTTGTGGAACATGATACATTTCTAGGGCCTGCCACAACATCTGGTGTGGAACGGATCCATAAGCATTTGCTAGATCCAACCAGATTACATGGAGGTTTGTTCTGTCAGACTTTGCCTTTTGAATTGCTTCCCAGATCATTGTGGCATGCTCTAGACATCCTGGTGTACCTGGGATACCTCCTTTCTGAATGGTAGTGTCAATGTATCCATTTGCCAGGAGGTATGTAGTGAGCCTTTTCGCTATCACTGAGAAGAATATCTTCCCTTCCACATTAAGTAGTGAGAATGGCCTGAACTGACTGATGTCTGTGGAATTTTGTTCCTTTGGGATGTAGACTCTGTTCGCCTTTCTCCATTCCTTGCTTACAAGTTGGGTTTTCCACGCATTCTTCAGTAAACGGAGCAGTCGTTTGAGCACCTCAGGGCATCTCTTATACACAACATATGGAACACCATTAGGACCTGGAGCTGACTTGCAGCGAGCTTTCTGGACAATGCTTTCTACCTCTTGCATCGTTGGGGGCTTGGTGTCAAATTCAGCTCCTGGCTTACTCTGCCATTTAAGGCCTGCGATGCTGCTGAGCGGCTCATCTTTGCGACCATCTGAATATGTCATTCTAAGGTGTTCTTCCAGGTCTTCTTTCCTGATGTTTAACATTCCCGACCGTGGCTGCTCAAACAGACGCTGGTAATGGATAGGACGCACACTGAGGAAACCTGCAGATAGCATTAAAAGGCAGTCCTTGTTCTTGAATCCCCAGGGTAAGAGAGGCAGATGGAGGTTGAAGAACACACAGAGAACACAATTGAAGACTGACATGAAAACAATGAGGAAGATATGGAAAGACCTTAATCTGATGGCACAGGACAGGAAGAAACTTATCACTTTGTCCTTTGTAAGAAATTGAAATATATAATGTAATAAAATGAAAATTAAATTGTCTCTTCTTTTGTCATTGTTTTTAAATTTTTTTTTAAAAAGCTGCAATACTAGAAACCCATATGTTCAAAGTGGCAAAAAAATTAACACAAAAAACTTCCTCCACCATGGAATTCAAACTTCCAACACTTTACAGCATCAGTCTGACCCATATCAACTTCGCTAATGAACAAGCTTAATTTACGCAACATATAGGTGCGGAATTGCAATGCGTTTGTTTTTTTATGTGGCACAGTGGTTGTATATCTTTTTTTTTTTCCATATATAGAAAGACGGACAGATGTCCTAAAAAGGCCTGTTTCAAAGTGGAATTTTGTGTTTTTGAATTTCTACAGCTGAGATCAGCATTAAAACCAATTTTTTTCACCTATCTAATTAATATAAAAGTTAGTGAATGCATCATAACATACATGCATACATAGTGTCCAACACTACACCCACGCACGTGCAGGCACTAATCACAGAGCAGTTGCCTCCCTTATCACCCTTCACCTCCCCAAGTAGCAAAGGCCTTCAGTAAACTTATGCCAAGTCTTCCTGTCCTGTGCCCCATCAGCTTTAAGGTCTTTCCATGTCTTTCTCATTGTTTTCATGTCAGTCTCCAATTGTGTTCTCTGTGTGTTCTTCAACCTCCATCTGCCTCTCTTACCCTGGGGATTCAAGAACAAGGACTGCCTTTTAATGCTATCTGCAGGTTTCCTCAGTGTGCGTCCTATCCATTACCAGCGTCTGCTTCTCGTCTATTGTTCCGCTGGCACTTGTCTGGTTAGTGTCATTTTCTGCCTATTAGTCTTTCATTTATTTTAATATTATTGCAGATGGTGCTAAAGAAGCCCTGGGAGAGTGGAACATCACAGGGTCCAAGGTAAGTTGACTTGTAGGTTTTCATTATAGTCAAACATAAGTGGCTACGGTTATTGCATACTTGTGTATGTATGTGTGTCAGGAACCACTTATCGTGGATATCACTCCACTGGTTACACCACTGTAATGTGGATTTATAATAATAAATAAAGGCTCGTTCTTCCAAGGGTACAACCACACCACAATGGCTGACATAAGAAATAACACCTTTAACAGGACCTTCCCTTTAATACTTTATACACACAATATGGCCTCACACGGCCAACAAACGCATCAATTACAATAATGAAATGCCACTGTAAACTTGCCTTAGCAGCTTAATCTATCAGCATCATACACGACAGTACGCCTTACACTGAAAACCACTGCAATGAATATCGCTCACTTGAGCGGCAAAACTATGGAAATGACACACTGAAAAATCATCTATCTTTTATCAAACTACGGCCTGTAGATAATATGAACTAGACAATACACTGCTCTAGCATTACAGCGTACTTATCCACCAGGTCCGAAATATGGCAAGCACTCAATTAACAGTCCACAATATGAACCACACAGCAATCTTGCTGGCAAAGGGAAAAATGTCCGTCCTCTCTGGATGCAGGCTAGTTTCTGACTGTCCAAATTTGCGCCTTATTTGCCGACTTCTGGTAGTCACCTGACCCACCAGTTCGGCTAGCCCCGGCCTCGCCCGGCTGACTTTTCGCCGAACACGATACCTAAGATGCACTGCGAAATAGCGCTGTGACAATGTGTTACCTGCGATTCTCATCTTAAACTGCATTGTAGTGTAAATGTGTATTAAAAAAAGTAATAAAGAAAACTTAACTCTTACTATCCGGCAAGCCCCGTGAAGTGGCGCGGGTTTAGTACCAATTTTACGGCTCGCCAGTTCAAGTGGCGCGCAACGGTAACGATAGCTAAACTAGCGCGTAAAAATGCGGTTTTAGCTCCCGTATAGTAAGAGTTAATGGTAAAAAATTTCAGTCCGTTGCCTCCTACTTTGATCTTGACTATTTCTCTAACCAAAGCTCAGTAGTTTTTATAAATACAACTAATGTACTCAAAATATATAAAGACCAGACAGGAAAACAGCTGTTTGTTGTATTTTGTATGAAACGTATTCATGTAAAAATATATGTGCAAAATGTAATAAACCAGACCAAAAGTCTTTTTTGTTTGGACATGTGCCGTAATATAACCGACAGGTCCTGTGTCTAGGTTGAATGGGGCACACCTCGCCAACACAAGGCAAAATTTTTTTTTTTTTTATATATGCGGAATGTATTCTTGTGGGCAGTGATGATTTCTGTTCTTTCTTGGTCTCCTCAGAGACCATTGACAGCCTCACAGGTCACCAAGGTGCAGTTACCAATCATTCATCACCTTTCAGCTCCCTTTGTCAAGCCTTCCTGTCAAATACTATATGTTCAAGATCTGTCCCTGTCTTCTTTATTCTCATGTCTATGTATAATTTGAGCCACAGGGGTTAGTGCACTGGCTTCTCAGCTCGGCAGTCACGAATCGATCCCCAGTTGAGTGGGATTTTTAAAACCGCAAACGGCTCTGGGGTCGACCCAACCTCATGAATTGGGTACCAGAGCACCTCTGGACGGTTAAAGGCAGCCGACGTGATGCTGACCACATCACCTCTAGTGAGCCGATGGTCAAGAAAATATGGGCCTAACACCATATTCCAAATATGCCTCATTGGCGTGTAGCTGGATCCTATGTATAGTTCCCTTCTCATTGTGATGTTTGGTCTCCTATTTATTTCACTCTGGAGATTCCAAACAGGACTACATGATAATGCTGTCAGCTGGATTTCTCAGTGGGTTTCTTATCCAATGCATCGTTTTTTCACATCTCGTTCTGCTGTTATTTGTCCGGTTCTTTCCACCAGTTCCACACTGGTGATCTTGTCATACCATTTCAGTCATTCTGTTCTGTACAAGCACATATTTAGGAAAGTCTGTATCTTTCTGGTTGTCATTTCTGTTGGTTCTCCATGTTTGAGAGTATACTAGGACAGCCTTGACTTGTGAGCTGAAGACTCTTATTTTTGTATGGTAACTACTTGATTTCTATATTTTTCCCATTTGGTGAAAACCAACAGAAATAAAATTCAGTGGACTCAGCTTGATGACCTAGATGTTTTCCAATACCTGGCCTTACTGTTCCATAACTATAACCAGGCGCAAGCCCGAATGAGAGGTCACAGGAGTTGGCTGAAAGTACACAAAGAAAAGACAAAGATTATGAGAATAAATGTGAGGAACTGTAGCCAGGTTGTGGTGAAAGAAGTGATATTATACATGTATTTTCACAGCAGCGTAGGCAGAGTAGGAGAAACAGATAATAATATCAACATCAGAATACAAACAGCAATTGGTTCTTTCATTGCCTAGGAGAATATATGGAAATCAAAAGATATCAAGTAGTAACCATGGTTACCAACAAATGCAGTGTTGGCAGCAAGACTGATGGCATGTAAAGAGAAAAGGTAAAGGAACCCGTTACACGCCCATTTAGGCATATTGGGAATATGGTGTTAGGCCCATATTATCTTGACCGTCGGCACACGAGGGGTGATGTGGTCGGCATCACGCCGGCCGCCTTAACCTTCCCAGAGTAGCTCTGGTACCCATTTGGGGCTGGGTCGACCCAGGAGCCGTTTGTGGCCTAAAAATTTTTCCGCCTCATCTGGGGATCGAACCATAGACCACTGCGCTAGTAAGCCAGTGCACTAACCACTATGCTACCGCGGCTCCTGATGGCATGTAGCCTTTTAAATTGTTTGGGAAGACATGTTAATGATGAAACGGTCAATACTATCAGATATAATCAGCAGTGTTTTATATTCTTTTCTTTTCTGCTGGTTCATAGAGTTTTTCTTTTTTAAGCAACCTAACAAAAAACGCAAGAACAAAAAGAAAAGTAATGGCAATAAAGCAGATGATAAGTCAGGGTCTGCACCTCTGCCATTGTCAGCCAGTGAGAAGAAGGAAACACCCATCGTTGGGAACTCGGGTCTACCTAATGGAAACATTGCTCAAGGTATAAAGTTCTTTGTTATTACTGTTTATGATGTGTTACAACATAATGCTCTTTGAAAGGCATTAAGCCAAGAAAGTGATTTAAAATGTCGGTCATTGAAAAGGGGAGATATTATTACTCCTGCCTTCCACATTCAGCTCTGGTAATTTCATTTCTTTTCCATGAACATGTTTTGCCCCAAGCTTTGAAGATTCTCAGAAACAAACATTTTTGGCTTATATAAACTTACCTTTGACAGCATGGTTCTCAGAAACATACATGTTTGGTTTCAATCAATCAATACCCTTTAGCTCCCCGAGGAGCATAGGTCTTCAACAAACACATGCCAAGTCTTCCTGTCCTGTGCCATCTGCTCAAGTTCTTTCCATGTTTTCCTCATCATTTTCACCTCTGTATCTAGCTCTTTTCTCCATGTGTTGTTTGGTCTACCTCTGCCTCTCTTTCCCTGTGGATTTCAGAACAAGGACTGCCTTGTAATGCTATCAACAGGTTCCCTCAATGTGTGTCCTATCCATCGCCAGCGTCTTCTTCTCAGCTCTTGTTCCACTGGCACTTGTCTGGTTCTTGTCATCAATTTCACATTTGTGACTTTGTCATACCATTTCAGTCCTTCTATTCGGGACCCAAAGACACAGCAACAAAGAATGCAGTCAGCGACCCATAGCTTGACTGCTTGCGTCAGGGTCAGTGAACCAGAGCTGACCAAGACCCTACTCCACCTCCAAGTGGTGGTCCTGGAAACAGGCTGCATCACTGCAGTCTGGCTGAGAGAGTAGGGATCGAAGAGGGAAGGCAAACCCAGTCCCAAAAAATGCCATGCTGAAGTCGGATGTGTCGGCCGAAAGGCGCAGATATCGCAGCTTCACTTTAAACAGATACTACGCAACCAACGTCCTTTTCAGGACGAATGAGGAAGAAGAAGAAGTCCTTCTATTCTACACAAGCACCCGTTGATAAAAGTCTGTAGCTTTTTAGTTGTTGTTTTTGTTGACATTTGAGTTGAAGATTCTCATGTTTGGTTTACATAAACTTATCTCTCACAACATGGGTTCTCAGGAACATACGTGTTTGGCTTATATAAACTTATCTCTGGCAACATGGTTCACAGAAACATTCATGTTTGGCTTATATACACTTATCTCTGACAACATGGTTCTCAGGAACATACGTGTTTGGCTTATATAAACTTATCTCTGGCAACATGGTTCTCAGAAACATTCATGTTTGGCTTATATACTTATCTCTGACAACATAGTTCTCAGAAACATTCATGTTTGTCTTATATAAACTTATCTCTGACAACATAGTTCTCAGAAACATTCATGCTTGGCTTATATAAACTTATCTCTGACAACATGGAAAACAACAAAAACAGCAACCTAGAAGCTACAGACTTTCATAAATTTATGCTTGCGTAGAATAGATTGACTTAGTCGTTCCTCCTCTACCCTGGGATGTAGAGGTTTGCCAGAGAGAGTGCCATACTATCCTAATCTCGATACCATGGCATTTCTGGTGATGGTGTCAGGGTCTCTTCTAAGGATGTGTCCAACCCTTTTCCAGTGTTTGTCTGCAATGATGGTGCACATATCTTCTTGGTTGCTCCGAGCTAGCAGTAATTGGTTGGTGATGGTATTCGGCTAGAAAATTCAAAGAATCTTCCTTAGGCAAGTTACTCGGAAAGAGGACAGCCTGGACATTTCCTTTTCTGTTGCTGTCTAACACAATCCTGGTTCTGGAATCTCCAGGGTAATAGAGATAGAGAGAGCCCTAAAAACACATGGAGAAATGAAAAGGATAAAGAAGACATTGGTGGACCACATAGGACATTGGCTTGAATTGGTAGAATCCTATACTCCGTGGGAAGCTAAAGGAGAATTAATTTACCACAGTTCCTAATCACAAAATGACCAGAAAAACTTCTATTTTTCTCAGTATATTCCTTATCTGCCTTGTTCCAATGATATCCAGGATCTCCATTTCTTATTAAGGAACCTGTGCACATCATTACAAAGCACTCCTTGTTCTGGAATCCCCTGGGTTAGAGATATAGAGGGAGGCAGGGGTTAGAGATATAGAGGGAGGCAGGGGTTAGAGATATAGAGGGAGGCAGGGGTTAGAGATATAGAGGGAGGCAGGGGTTAGAGATATAGAGGGAGGCAGAAAAAGACACAGAGAAGAGAACTGGGGACAGAAATGTAAGGGATAATGAATACATAACAACACTGAGTGCATTTCACAGGACTGGAAGGCTTTGAAGGCCTATGCTCCATGGGGGGGGGGGGGGGGGGGGGGGGGGTCTAAAAGGTAATGGTGATGAAGGTGCAGATGGCCCTCTTGCAAGAGCTTGTGACATAGCACTTATATACTCTTACAGTGGTGGCTTCTATAACAATTTGTTATACTGGATGAAGTTGCCGTCCCCACACATAACCTCGTCACCTCTCATGTTTCATAACTCAATTTTTATTTTTTCCAGCATTAAGTGATTCAAAAACGGACTCCTCTATCAACTCCCTCAACAACCTGCCACCAGTGTCCATACATGATGTTGCAGAAATGTCATTGCCAGTCGTGTCACCTTCAACCTCGGCAGCAGCAGCCAGTATGGGTACAGCACTGATAGCTGAACCCCTACCACAGAGACAACCACACAGCAAGGGAAGAAGACATGGGGGTAATCATTTAACCCTTAGTTATTTCATTCTGCTGTGAATTAATATTTTGAATGTTATATTTTTTAATGTGTTTTCTGAACATGAGGAAGAGGTTCTGAGACTGAACAACAGGAGATGGCAGGTTATGGAAATAGAAGAGCAATAAAGAATATAAATTACACTAGCAAGTAATCCGTCAACAAATGCATGAAGGCATATCTGGAGTCATCCTTATGTGACCACCAGCTATGCATAGTACTGTAGTATGTAGATTTGTATGTGAACCTCTGTCTGTGACTAATTACACCCTCGTTGACTCTTGAAATCATCCACACACTTGTTGAGAACCCAGCATTGCACACTAAGCTTGGAGGAGTCACTTGAGCCCCAAACGTAACTCTGGCTTTTACCTGGTTGGTTGCTTGCAGGAGAATCTCACTATGGACCCTATGATAGGAAGGGGGAGTTGAGAAGTGACTGTGTGTAGGACGTGACGATTCCTTGGGAGAGCCCAGAACCAGAGCACAGTATTTTAGCTCTGCATAGTTGGAGAGCCTCTTTGGATGGCGAGGAATGCACAGAAAGCCACGGTCTTCTAACTCTTAGCTTGGGACCAGGTTTGATGATCCTTTAAATGCAAGCCAAGCTGGAGAAACTAGAACTCATGACTTCAACTCAACACATTTTGGAATGGCAGAAAAGCCACAGGAAAAGCCTAGACCTACAGTGTAGATAGTACCAATACTTGGTATTGGCTGCAAAAGAGCAAGATGCTCAGCAGCCCTAGTTAAACAACAATAACCCGTCAACAAATTATTGTAAAGAGTAATGGTGTGTGATTTCTATCTTTGGGTAGCAACATTTATCCTGTATTCAGTTTCTTCCTTCCACCTTTTACTGAGCAAGTAAAACTGTCAACACACAGGCACTTGGAAACAATAATTGACATAAATACACTCATAAAAACTGAAGACTTAATTTTTTTTTTAACTGTACCTCTGCTGAAAATCAACGAGGTACGTTTGCTTGGAAGGCAACCATTATAACCAGTAAACTTTTTTATTGTCTACATAATGTTTAATAGAAGATTAATGTATTCTTAGAGTCACAATACATTGGTAATCAAAATATTTGTTTCCAAAAAAAAATGTCAAAAGACATTGATCAGTGCATCGTTTAGCTAACAACTGCCTCCTTCAAACACATGCAAGCTGTTCTAGTTGTCAAAACGCAAATATTTACACTTGTTTCAGTTGTCAAGGGATATAATTGTTTGCCCTTGCTTGGATTTTTATATATTTTAATGATTGCATCCCTCAGTGTTCATTCATTGCACACATACCAAAAATATTGTTGGTACTGATGCAGTCCTTTAAATAAAATCAGACAAAATTCCAGAGCTACAGCCAGTGAAAAGTTCACACACATTTATAGCAGGATGTTGTCAAAGAAGAAAACAAAATGAGAATCTGAGAGAGAGACAAAATAATGTGCATACTAAGTTTGAGGAGAGTACAAAAAAATGAAAAATGGTGTTTGGAATATGTTTTACAGATGAACAATAAGCTAGAAACACAAGATTATTTCAGAGTAGCCCAACATCAGCCTCAGTCGCAAACATGAAACGATGATGAGAAATATAGAAGGGCTGTGAGTAATAAGCAATGTGCATGGCATATACATAAAATAACAATAATTAATAAACAGATAAAAATACTGAGATGAGCAGGGAGCTGTCCAGAAGCACAGACATGTGTGCACACACCTACACATGTGCAAGAGACATCTGTTTTCAAGTAAATGTGAAGCCATGACATCACTGTTAGTTCATCTGTCATAAATGACTAGATGTGATAGTTGTCACACTGTTAATTCATCTATCATAAATGACTAAATGTGATAGTCATCACATTGTTGAATTACTTTCCCATTTGTAATAAATGCTTATTTTTTTTATAAATGCTCCCATATCCATTTCATTATTTTGCCATGAAATATCCAGGGTTTTTTTTTTTTTTAAATTGCATTTCATTCTTTTTGGTAGATTCCCATGACCACCATCTTCATCGTCAGCCTGTGCCTCAGCAGACAAGTGGGGAGAGGATGGTCAGTGAGGTCAGCACTGGATCAGGCCTGGACGATGGACGATATAAAAAGCCTCACCAAGGTTTGAACATGAGATATAAATATGATGTGTGTGGGTTGGTGGTGCATGTGGACAGCTACCTGCTTGTCTCTGTATTTTTATGTTCATTAATTATTTTTATTTTACGTATTTGCCCCGCCTGTTGCTTATTTCAAACAACTTGTCTCTTTTTGGTAGATTCCCACCACCTTCATCTTCATCATCAGCCTGTGCACCAGCAGACAAGTAGAGACAGGATGGTCAGTGAGGTCAGCAGTGGGTCAGGCCTGGATGATGGACAAAATAAAAAGCCTCACCAAGGTTTGAACATGAAATATAAATATGATGTGTGAAAAATATGTGTGTTATTGTGGGTTAGTGGTGGATGTGGGTGGGTGAGGTAGTTTACAGGTACTCTCTCACGTGTGCTGTTGCTGCGTCACAACTTCTTTTTTCTCCGCACTGTTATTGTTGGTCAGAATCAACATCATTGCACTACGGGCAAACCCATAGGTGCAAAGTGCATTCACTGAGTCTTACCTTTTCATTCACTCCTCATTCTCACAGTCCTGTTAACTCACATTTATGCTCACAACTCACTCTCACGTTCTGTGTTTTTAATCAGTGTGTCTTCTCTGCTTCCCTCCTCCCCTTTCCCAATTACAAGCTTTGTCACAGCCATTAATTAATTAACAATTATTGCCCTTTTTGCTTACAACGGACCCACCACTTCAGATGGTCCTCTTGCCAGATGTCTGCACCAAGGCATTCATGAGTTGTTACAGTGTTGGTTGTTCTATGCTGTTGTTACAGTGGTGGTTGTTCTATGCTGTTGTTACAGTGGTGGTTGCTCTATGCTGTTGTTACAGTGGTGGTTGCTCTATGCTGTTGTTACAGTGGTGGTTGCTCTATGCTGTTGTTACAGTGGTGGTTGCTCTATGCTGTTGTTACAGTGGTGGTTGCTCTATGCTGTTGTTACAGTGGTGGTTGTTCTGTGCTGTTGTTACAGTGGTGGTTGCTCTATGCTGTTGTTACAGTTGTGGTTGCTCTATGCTGTTGTTACAACGGTGGTTGCTCAATGCTGTTGTTACAACGGTGGTTGCTCAATGCTGTTGTTACAGTGGTAGTTGCTCTATGCTGGTGTTACAGTGGTAGTTGCTCTATGCTGTTGTTACAGTGGTGGTTGCTCTATGCTGTTGTTACAGTGGTGGCTGCTCTATGCACCAGAGCCATTATCATCATCCATCAGCTCCACTTGGAATATAGACCCTCAACACACACCTTCCAAACCCTCTTGTCCTGTGCTTTCTTCTTTTGTTTTCCACCTCCCAAAGGAGCATAGGCCTTGAACAAACTTATGCCAAGTCTTCCTGTCCCGTGTCATCAGGTCAAGGTCTTTCAGTGTCTTCTTCAACCTCTTCATGTCTGTCTCCAGTTCTCTTCTCCACGTTTACTTTGGTCTTCCTCTACCTCTCATACACTAGGGATTCAAGAACAAGGACCACATTGTAAAACTATCAACAGGGTTTCTCGATGTGTGACCTATCAATCACCAGCACCTTCTTCTCACCTCTTGTACCAGAGCCATTACGCTCATCTAATTTAAGGTCATTAATTTAGTAGTACAAGTTCCATCATGCCATTATAAAGCTAAATTGATTCATGCAGTAACACCCCTTATTTTCTGTCATTGAACATTATCTTTTCACTGACAACAGTGAGATCAGCAGCAAGTGAACAAAAATTCCAAATAAGAATGTTCATATTGTTTCAGGTCTTGAGAAAGCTATAAAGGATCTTCACAGACAAACGACATCACTTGAGCGCCTGCGACATCTGTTAGACCACGAGATTGATCGGTCATATAAGAGCTTGAAAGGAGTTTTTGAAGAGCTGCGTCAGGGGTAAGCACCATGAGAGCTGTTTTTGTGTGTACCTAATGATAGACCGTGCTGCCTTTCCTGACAGGCTACCACCTCACCTCATCAATCTTCTATTATATACTGCTTATCATTTAAACAAGAGGTGTAAAGAAGATGTAGTTCCCAGGGGTCTTGGATGAGTTAAAGAAAGAACACGACTACTGAACACTCAGGTACAAGGTGACTAATATGAGGCTATGCATGGAGCTATCAACCTCATCATGTCAAACATATTGCTGCAGAAACCACCATCACAAGAGCATGGGAATGCTTGGTGCAAGCATCCTGCCAGGGGACCAGCTGTAGTGTGTGGCTCAATGCTCCATAAGGAGCTTACTTACTTAGTCGTTCCCCTTCTACCGTGAGGTGTAGAGGTTTGGAAGAGAGAGCGCCAGACTATCCTATCGGCTGTCTTCCTCCTGGCCTGGTTCCATTCTAGTCCTCGGTCCTTCAAAGATTGTCTAATGTTGTCCTCCCAGTGGACTCTGGGGGTCTGGATCCCTGGCTCTTTGTTTCCCATGCTTGTCATGGTAGCCGATCTTCTCCCATTCTGCAGACATGTCCAAACCATCTTAGTTGCGACTGTTCTACTTGGGTCTGCAGGGGGGTGGGATTTTAGGCCTTGGTGTATCGTCTGGTTGCGGACCATGTCTCTTCTTGTTACTTCAACCACCTTCCTCAGATACCTCATTTCTGAGGTTTGGATCTGGCTTTTATGGGTTGTAGTCATTGCCCATGACTCGTATCCATATGTCAAGACTGGGACATAGCTCCATAAGGAGCACAAAGAAAAATTAGTGAATGAAAAGATGGTGGCGTTGGATAGGACACATATTGAGGAGACCTGCTGGCAACATGAAAAGGTAGCCCCTGTTTTGAAAACCTCAGGTAAGAAAAGTAGAGGGAAAGCAAAAGAACACACGGAGAGGAGAACTGGGGACATGTGTGACAGGAATAAAGAAGAGTTGGAAAGGCCTTGAACAGATGGTTCAGGCTTGGCATTCATTTGTTAAATACTTTTCCTCCTGAGGGAGCTACGGGTATGGATAATGATTATCCTTTGAATCATCACAGGTGGGATTGATTATTGGTTTCTGATTTAGTTCATATACTGCAGCCCCTGTTGTGCTGTCATGTTGTACTTCTTTATAAGGTCTTCCCCCCCTCTACCCATCTTCTCATAGACTATCCTCTACTCTTGGTTTCTCTTATGTTGAGAATATATACTGTTGCTGCTGATTGATCGGGATTCATCCTCCAAAGTTTCTTGGATTAGTTTCTTGACTGTTATTGTTTCAGCAGTGTCCCTGATCTCATTTGTTCCTCATCAGGTATTTTCCTAGTATGCTAGTCAAGCATTTTTGCTGACTCAGTGATTTCATGATGAAAACGACTCTTACAAGAGTAGTGATGAGAATACCTTCTTCAGCTACAAACAAAAATAATAATAATAAAGGGAGCTGCTGTAAAGCTGGAGATAAAGCAAAAAAAATAAATTTGGCATTGAGTCAGTTTTACAATAGAATAATACCCCAAAAAATGTGGTATTGAGTCAATTTTACAATATAATGATACATAACAAAAATTTGGTATTGCGTCAGTGTTACGTGCAGTCTTTGATATCTTACAATATTATACATAGGTAATTTTTTTGTGCTTAAGGGAAAGTCATTATTGAGTTACTTCCCTTGAAAGTTGTGCCATCTCTTCGATCAAACTCCGCGGATAAATCCATTTTACTGCGATTTATTCGTTGTTTGGGTAATAATAGATTGTTCTTGCTTCAGAATATCTATGGCCTGAATTTATGTGTATTGTTTGTCTGAGTAGGACGAGTCTGTCTTATATCTGTATATCTTTACATATCTAAGTCGAACTATATGTTCTGTTGTCTCTAGAGAGGTCAAAGGCTATTCGGCGGATGTGTCGCTAGAGTGTGGTGTGATTTGCTTCGTCCTGATAGGGACTGTGTGTTTCCTATGTCGGCCTGTCGCCGGGAAAAAGTGATCTCAGTATTTGTGGGGAAAGTGATAGTCGTCTAGACCTATCGTGTATGCTTTACCCCAGTGTTTATTCATATTGCCAAGGAATGGCAGTTCCATATTTCCTCTACCAAGGTAATCAAAGACACTCTTATGAACTCTCGATCGAAGCCACCATTTTCGATAGTTACGATTTGAATGTCTAAGAGAATATATTTGACTCGATGAAAACGACTTCGATTCCTAGCAGCACTATATTCTGTAGAATGCAGTCAATTGTTCATGATCAAATCTACAGAGCAATGCAATGTTTTATGAATGACTAACTTTAGGACAGATTCATTATCTGCATCCAAACGTGAGTGACAGTTCACGAGTGAAGCCATCTTGGAACCAAAACATGTAGCGGCCTGTCGCCGGGAAAAAGTGATCTCAGTATTTGTGGGGAAAGTGATAGTCGTCTAGACCTATCGTGTATGCTTTACCCCAGTGTTTATTCATATTGCCAAGGAATGGCAGTTCCATATTTCCTCTACCAAGGTAATCAAAGACACTCTTATGAACTCTCGATCGAAGCCACCATTTTCGATAGTTACGATTTGACCTACGCAGTGGTGTGTAGACATGGATTGAGTGTACAATGTGCGAATGATGATAAGGGTTCGTGTTGTTGACAAATGTTCTTTTCTCACACTCATGTATGACTGGAAGTCATCGACACCAACGACTGTGTACCTTTTCTAAAGTTTAATTGGACGTACACACTCGACAGCACAGATAGTGACAAATCACAGGTTGGCATAATACATCATAGTACAGTGGATAAATGGTCTTGCAATGTTATGTTACATGGGCACTCATGTAGATTAATATTATAATGGACTGTCAGTAGCCAAGCCCTCAGCATCGCCCATACATATAAATCATCTGACTTCACTGACTGAGCACGTCAGCTTATAAACAATATTTCAGATGGCTTCTAAACCTAATCTCGTTTAGCGACGATTCTCCCACATAATGTTCAGCACATATTTTTTTCATATAATAATATTGAACCGCTAATAACGGGTTCTCATGTGTAGCAGTGATCTCTGGACTAAACAAGCGATAATACGGGCATCCCCATACTGGCCACCAGTTGATAAAGTTGACATTCCATACACTACAGTGGAGCAAACAACACCATAGAGATCTTATCAACTGATGATGATGATGATGTCTGCTTCCATCCACTTATATCTATCTTTTGGTGGATATCATTAACGGGAATAAAAATCCAACATTATATCAACTTTATCAGTCAGTTTTACAATAGAATGATACTCACAAGCAAATGTGGTATTGAGTCCGTTTTACAATAGAATGATACCTAAAATGAAATTGGTATTGAATTTGTTTTACAATATAATGATGATAAAATAATTTTGTATTGAATCTGTTTTACAGTATAATGAAACACAATAAAAAATATGGCATTGAATCAGTTTTACAAGAGAATGATACACAACAAAAATTTGGCATGAGTCAGTTTTACAATAGAATGATTTTAAAAAATTTGGTATTTAGTCAGTTTTATAATAGAATGATACCAAAAAAAAGGTATTGAGTCAGTTTTAGAATGCAATGATAACAAAAAAATGTGGTATAGAGTCAGTTTTACAATAGAATGATAACAAAAATAAATGTGGTATTTAGTCAGTTTTACGGTATAATGATTTTTTTTTTAATGTGGCATTGAGTTTTACAATAGAATGATTTTAAAAAGTGGCATTCAGTCAGTTTTACAGTATAATGATTTTAAAAAGTGGCATTCAGTCAGTTTTACAGTATAATGATTTTTTAAAATTTGGCATTGAGTCAGTTTTACAATAGAATGATAACAAAATAACTTTGAATTCAGTCAGTTTTACAACAGAATGATACCAAACAAATGGTATTCAGTCAGTTTTCGAATACAATGATAACAACAAAAAATGTTTAATAGTCAGTTTTACAATTTTTACAGTAAAATGTTAACCAAAAAGATTTGATTTTTAGACAGTTTTACAATACAGTGAGATATATATAAAAAATTGGTGTTGAGTCAGTTTTACAATAGAATGATTAAAAAAAAAATTGGTATTGAGTCAGTTTTACAGTACAGTGATAAAAAAATGTGGTATTGAGTCAGTTTTACAATAGAATGATACCCAAAAATATTTGATATTGAGTCAGTTTTACAATAGAATGATAACCACAAAAAAAACTTAGAATTGAGTAAGATTGACAATAGAAATGATACAAACAAAACAATGAACCTTTCAGGATTTACCCTTCTTCAGCCACAGTCACAAACAGGAGACGAAGACAAGAACTGTAGATAGATATAGAAATTTTTTTTTTTTTTAAACTGAAAATAAGAATTGCAAAAAAAATTGGAAAAATAAGATCATTATATGAACTAAAATCTGGCTGCAATAATCACATACCCCTATGGGAATTAAATGAACAAAGTTATGAACTACTCACAGTATGATTTTTACCTTTTCAGAAATCGTGATGCTCTAAGTTTCTATACGCTATTATTAGAAAAATGTGGGCAATGCCCGGTTTTGCACAGCTAGTCTGTAATATTTTGAAAACAATGGCTGGAAGAGATCATAGTAAGCCACCTTGATAAGACTCAGAGAGGCAGGAGATGTTGAATTGTTTGCAAGAGTGATATGATGCACAGATTAAGACACATCCAAAAACAGAGAGAAAATAAGTGACATAATCACCTGTGTCTGTTGGCAGGGGACAATGATGCTGCTAACTGTGACTTGTTACAGGTCAAGGAATAATAGAAGGGACTTGTTACAGGTCAAGGCTTAATAGTAGTGACTTGTTACAGGTCAAGGCTTAACAGAAGTGACTTGTTACAGGACAAGGAATAATAGAAGTTAGACATTATCATGGGACCCAAAGACGCAGCAATAGAGAATGCAGTCAGCGACCCATAGCTTGACTGCTTGCGTCAGGGTCAGCGAACCAGAGCTGACCAAGACCCTACTCCACCTCCACGTGGTGGTCCTGGAAACAGGCTGCATCACTGCAGTCTGGCTGAGAGAGTAGGGATCGAAGAGGGAAGGCAAACCCGGTCCCAAAAAATGCCGTGCTGAAGTCGGATGTGTCGGCCGAAAGGCGCAGATATCGCAGCTACGGCGTAAACAGACACAATGCAACCAACGTCCTTTTCAGGACGAACGAGGAAGAAGAAGAAGACATTATCATTATCATTCCCCTTTTAACTTCTTAGGGAGCATGGAGTCACCACAGCAGCTTGCACGAAAGCATTCATCTTCTCCTTCGGCACTGTTTTCTCTAGCAGTTTGCTTTACAAGATGGGGTTGCTTGCCTCATGCATGACCTTGTAGTAGTTGCTTCTAACGACATCCCGGAGGAAGCAGTAGAACTGCTATATCTGTCTTCTCACAAACATCTGGCAACTACACGGGGTGAACAAACGAACTTCATTTTCAAAGGGTTAAGAATTGGGCACGCAGGCCCGTCTAACATTCTGCCCTTCCACTGTCATTTATTTTGCACACTTGCTGAAATATTAGAGACTGCAGATAAGTTCTTGTGTGTTTTACTTTCAGGCTGAGTGATAGAGAATTCAAGCTGATGGCAGAGATGAGTGTTTTAAAGAAAGAAGCTTGTAAGTACTAATATTTCCCCTCATATAACTGTGCAGTAGTGTTTGGATCACAGTAGGCATAGTCTTTCTTTGTCTCTTCAGTGACCTCTGAACTACACTCCATATTAATATGAGTATATGGTTGAATGGAAAAAAAAAAAAAAAATAGTAATACGTCTTACAAAGAGAAAGGACAAGAAAAACCTACGTTGCGGCCACAAGGCTTTCGTCGGGGACAGACAAACAAGAGACAGGAGGGAAAGAAAATGAGAATTAAGTAGAGAACATGAAACTATAAAAATAAGAGAAAAAAACACTCCCTTATGTCCAGTCACATGGAAGGAGCAAAGATGGCTGCCACTAAACCGGAAAGCGGAAGTCGATAGTACATTAAAAATAACAAATAATGAAAACAAGGACTGGAAAACAGAGTGAGGGGAAAAGTTAAAAAAAAAAATAGTAATAATAATAAAATAAATAAATATTAAGAAAAAAAAATTTTTTTTATTTTATTTTTAAATTTATAAAGTGAAGGAAAAGCGATAAAAAAAAAAAATGGGTGATCGCAGTCAAAGTAGAAAGTCATAATACAACTGGGACTAGATAGAAAAGGGCGCCTCAGACAAAAGAATGTTGGGTATTCAAACCGTGTGGTTTAAGGCAACCCATAAGATGGATGAGGCGTTGTTCCTGGCGAAACCGACTGTTGGCGTCCGAGGTACAGGATCTGATGGCTGTCACCTGGATGTCAGTGGTGGCCAGTGCCATTGAAATGGATGGCCACAGGTGTGGATTTCAACTGAGAGATGTCATAGAGGTGTCTGCAGAATCGGTCGCCCAGTCATGTGCCCGTTTGGCCGATGTAAGTAATATTGTAACGTTTGCATATAATAGCATAAATGACGTTGCGTGACTCACATGTGAAGCCATGGGTGATAGTGAACTTGGCCTTAGGGAACGAGACTGAACGTGTTTCGATTACATACTGACATATCTTACATCGTGTTCGGTTACATGGCTTGGTCCCAAAGTGGCCATCGTTGACGGTTTTCAAACGGCTGTGGACTAGGAGGTCCCTCAAATTTTTATCCCGTCTATATGCCAGCAAGGGTGGCTCACTAAACACTTCCCGCGCCGCTGGGTCAGCTTGGAGGAGAGGTAGGTGACGATACAGGATCCTTTTGACAGCAGTGCTGTGAGGGTGATAGGTCATTATTAACTTGACTCTATCAGAGGAGGTTTTGTGGCGGGGTTTGAGGGCCTCTAGACGTGAGATAGGGAGAACACGCTCTAAGGCAGAGGTAAGAACATCCTCTGGATACTTTCTGCTACGTAAGAAGTCCAACATTTCTTGTGCTCGGCATAGAAAGTTGTCATCATCTTGGCATAACCGACGGAGGCGGAGAAGTTGTGAGAAAGGCAAGGAGTCACGACAAGCCTGAGGATGAGAGGAAGTATAAAGGAGGTAACTGTGTGCATCGGTGGGTTTGTAGTACACCGAAGTGGTGAGGTGGGGGGGAGTGATGGTGACAACGATGTCGAGGAAATTAACAGAGACAGTGGGGATGTGAGAGGTGAATTGGATCGCAGGGTGGAAGTTGTTAATGAAGTTAATGAACCTAGATAGGTCAACCTCTGGCATATCAGTGAGACCTATGCCATCATCTATGTATCTAAGATACATCAATGGAAAAGGTCCAGGATACTGCTGCCACACCTGATACTCCAGGTAGCCCATGAAGAGGCAGGCATAGCTGGGACCCATCTTGGTGCCCATGGCAACTCCACTGACTTGGTCAAAGAACTGTCCATTGAACTCAAAGGAATTGAGTCGAAGGACAAGTTCTGCAAGGCGCAGGAGAGTCTCTGTAGCGATAGAGGGGTACGTGCGCTGGTCCAGGAAAAACCGGAGAGCTCGGAGACCATCAGAGTGAGGAATGGAAGTGTAAAGCGAGCAGACATCTAACAGAAATAAACGGTAGGTACAGTCTGGGGAAAGCTGGATAGAGGAAAAAGTAGTAAGAGCATGGTTAGTGTCCTTTAAGAAGGAAGGAAGCTGCTCTACAATAGGCTGAAAGATGCCGTCGAGGAAGTCTGATATATGTTCGGTAGAGCAGGCACACGCAGAGACAATGGGTCTCCCAGGGTTGGAGGGTTTATGAATTTTGGGAAGCATATAAAACACAGGCTTGCCCAGACAACTATTATCAATACGGAGATGAGAAGCGCTAGAAGGTAAGGACTTGTTAGCGATAAGACTTTTGATGGTGTCATGGACCAGACGATTGTTAGGGACCCAAAGATGCAGCAATAGAGAATGCAGTCAGCGACCCATAGCTTGACTGCTTGCTTCAGGGTCAGCGAACCAGAGCTGACCAAGACCCTACTCCACCTCCATGTGGTGGTCCTGGAAACAGGTTGCATCACTGCAGTCTGGCTGAGAGAGTAGGGATCGAAGAGGGAAGGCAAACCCGGTCCCAAAAAATGCCATGCTGAAGTCGGATGTGTCGGCCGAAAGGCGCAGATATCGCAGCTCTGGATTAAACAGACATAACGCAGCCAACGTCCTTTTCAGGACGAACGAGGAAGAAGAAGAAGAAGACGATTGTCACGGTGTTGGTAGAAGGAGCTGTTAGTGAGCTGCTTATTACCTTCTTGGAGGTACAGGTCCTTGCGCCATACCACAATGGCACCTCCTTTGTCTGCCGGTTTGATAACAATGTCATCTCTGCGGCGGAGCTTCGAGAGGGCATGAGACTCATCAGAAGAAAGGTTGGAATAACGCGGGCGTTGAGGTTGGAGTTGCTGAATGTCGTGGAGGGTATTCTGAATATATAAATCCAGAGCGTGGGAAGCCCCAGGAGAGGGTGTAAAATTCTTATTCTTAGGAGGAGCGAAGCGTGCAAAGGCATCATCTGATTCAGCTTGCGATCTCTGAGGACCATCATTGTTGCGGAAATGGAACTGAAGTCGCAGACGGCGATGAAACCGATGAACATCTTGGAGGAGATTATACTGGTCAGAGGATGGTTGGAGAGGGACAAGTGCAGGCCCTTGCTGAGGACCGAAAGCTCACCCTCAGAGAGGGCAAGATCAGAGGGAATACAAACAACCTAGGAACGAGATGGAGTAGAGGAGGCAGGGACAGAGGCAGGAAAGTTTGTCCTATTTCTGGGCGGATAAAAAATCAAACGGTTGCCGGTTGAGGGTATGGATAATGATGCGGATAATGGGGAAGGCAGGAAAGTAGCTGGAGGTGAGACTACGTAAGCGGAGTAGAAGCTGAGACTGCTGAGCACTGATATCTGCCAGGAGGCGGGAATGGATAGCTGCGACAGCCCGCATACGCTGGAACCCACATGTGGTCTCGATGCGCTGTAAGAGGCGATGTTCACAAGGGTGAAGTTGGCCAGCCGAGGGGTTGAAGTGAGAAGTGAAGTCATGAGGGAGAACTTTAAGGCAGAGGCAGGTGCGGATAAAGTGGAGATGGCAAGTGAATCTAGTTTTCTTGAATGTAGCAAATGCAAAATCAATAGCAGTGCGAGATATATCAGGTGGTAAGAGGCTGAAGGAGGTGGTTATAGAAGACCGAAGTGAATTAATGAAGTGTTTCAGTGAAGGCATAGTGGGAAATCGAGTGAGACCAAAAAAAAGAATAAATAAATAAAATAAAATAAAAATATAAAAAAATCATATAAAAATTAATTTTTAGATATAAAAAATAAATAAATAAAAAATAATTAACAATAAAAATATGTAAATAGATCGAAAGTAAGAGAAGAGATAAAAGTGAAAAGTGAGCGAACAGGTAAACAATGCAGTCAGTTATGGGGTATGATATGAGTATATGAGAACTGCCGTAAGACGGGGGTAAAATGGTTGAATGGATAAAAACAAAACACAAATAGTAATACGTCTTACAAAGAGAAAGGACAAGAAAAACCTACATTGCAGCCACAAGGCCTTCGTCAGGGACAGACAAACAAGAGACAGGAGGGAAAGAAAATGAGAATTAAGTAGAGAACATGAAACTATAAAAATAAGAGAAAAAAAACACTCCCTTATGTCCAGTCACATGGTAGAGCAAAGATGACTGCCACTAAACCGGAAAGCGGAAGTCGATAGTACATTAAAAATAACAAATAATGAAAACAAGGACTGGAAAACAGAGTGATGGGAAAAGTTAAAAAAATAAAAATAATAAAATAAATGTTAAGAAGAAAAAAAAAATTTTTTTTTAAATTTATAAATTGAAAGAAAAGCGATTAAAAAGAAAAAAAAATGGGTGATCGCAGTCAAAGTAGAAAGTCATAATACAACTGGGACTAGATAGAAAAGGGCGCCTCAGACATATTAATAGTGTTCACTTACTGAGAACAAAAATTTAATTGATTTCTTATTGACAAATACATTCAGGAGATCCTTTTACCTCAGTAGCTGTTTAGGGGTGCTTATAGTGTATGTGACTGTTAGAGAGCCCGACAGTAGATTTCTTCTTTCTGTGGACAGTCCTGGGCAAGTGAGCAGCACATGCTGAACTGTCTCATATGGATGAGTACAGCTGTGGCAGTTAGGCTCATCATATCATCATAACCCTCCACTCCCAAAGGAGCATAGGCCTTCAACAAACACATGCCAAGTCCTCCTGTCACGTGCCATCATCTCAAGTTCTTTCCACGTTCTCCTCATCATTTTCACCTCTGTTTCTAGCTCTTTTCTCCATGTGCTTCTTGGTCTACCTCTGCCTCTCTTGCCCTGGGGGTTCCAGAACAAGGACTGCCTGGTAATGCTATCAACAGGTTTCCTCAGTGTGTGTCCTATCCATCGCCATTGTCTTCTTCTCATCTCTTGTTCCACTGGCACTTGTCTAGTTCTTGTCATCAGTTCCACGTTGGTAACCTTGTCATACCATTTTAATCCCTCTGTTCTACGCAAGCACCCATTTATGAACGTCTGTAGCTTTTTGGTTGTTGTCTTTGTTGTTCTCCATGTCTCAGAGCCATACAATAGGACTGACTTCACATTTGAGTTGAAGATTCTTATTTTCGTGTTGGATCCGATTTCTCTTGATCTCCATATATTTCCCAATGCAATGAAAGCTCCTCTTGCCTTTTGTATTCTTATTTTGAGTTAGGCTCATGTGAGGGGTTTAATTTAAGTGATTGTTGAGTCTGGTCTGAATCAACAGCTGCAGAGTTTAGATATATGTGTATAAATATAACTCAGTAAGAGTAGAAAACAGTAGTTTTATCAACAGGTCTTGTTAAGATCATTCTCAAGTTTATCTCATAGTTTCATTCATTACCTTTCAGCCTCCCAAGGACTGTAGGCCTTCTACAAACATATACCAAATCTTCCTGTCCCGTGCTTTCAGTTCAAGGTCTTTCCATCTCTTCCTCATCCATCTCCATTTGTAATGCTGTCTGCAATGTGTGTTCTATCCATTACTAGTTTTCACTAGGAGCATCAAGGAAAGCAAGAAGGTGCACCAATTAAAACTCAATAAAACTCAATGGACAATTACTGTCTAGAGAAAAAAATCCAGCTTACTTAGGAGTGGAGCTTGACGGACAGCTACTACTCAAAGCCTTCATGCACAAAATGAAAGACGAGCAGTAGGCTAGTTAAACATCTTACTAGCACCATTTGGGAAGCTAGAAAAGGATATCTCAGACAGCTGTGCCCGAAATATGTCAGATCAGTCATGGATAGTAACCTGCTATGATAAAAAAAACTACTCAGGCAGAAATGGACTAACTCCAAAACCAGCTGTTAAGTTCATATGTAAGGGCATGAGAGCCATGCAGCCTGTGAAATCGATGCAAACAAAGAACCTGTGGACATACGGCCTAAAAATGATGCCCTGCAAGCAATAGAACCACCTAGAAGAATGAGAAGAAAAAAAACACCAATACAGACAATTGGTTGAAAACTGGAAACTCAGCAGACAAACAAAAATAGCATCAACAACAACAGTCCATCACCAGCATCTTCTTCTCATCATTTGTTCCACTGGCACTTGTCTGGTTCTTGTCATCAGTTTTGCATTGTGACCATTCCTGAGTGAGTGTTGGTCACAAAAGACAGTTGAACTGTATGATCATATAGCCATTCAGGTTCAGATATCCTTTGATGAGTACATTTTCTTTCGTTCGTCAATTTAACTCTTTGGTGTCTTCTAAACACACAGAATGACTGTTACTACAGCTAAGAAACGCTGGAACAGTTTTTACTGCTTTATTGAAGTAGTATGTACATAAAGATGAATATCACTGCTGGGAACATCCTCCTGCTCATTAACATGACACTTAAAGACAATTGACATTGACCTGTGTGATACTTCTCCTTTCTTCTGGTCACGGAATGAATTTATCCTCTCCAGTTTCAACTATTTTCTTCTACAAAGTCTGATTTTCGTTTATCTGCTATGTCTGACGTGTCTGTTTGAGTACATGAAAACTGGCCTGACTGCCAGGGTTATTATGATTTATCCAAGGCTATGAAACTTTGCCATTATCCTGACTTGATTCACTAGTAGGGGTGACAAACGACAGTGTGGAAACCATAGAGGCATATCCCTTCTCAGTGTCCCTGGTAAAATCTACTCTAGAATCCTAGAGCAGAGACTCCGACGCCTAGCTGAGCCACAATTGGATGAGGTCCAGTGCGGATTCCGAGCAAACCGAAGTACTCAAGACCTAATCTTCACACTCAGACAGCTGAGTGAAAAGGCCCTTGAGTATAAGAGTGAGATGCATCTTTGTTTCATAGATCTGGAAAAGGCGTTTGACAGGGTCCCCTGGAGCAAACTTTGGGACTGTTTGGCAAGGAAGAATATTCCAGCACCTCTGATTCATGCTATACAGAGCTTCTACAAGTCTTGCAGAAATTATGTGAGGACAGCAAACCATAAGTCGGAAGAGTTCAGGACCACCACTGGTGTAAGACAAGGTGATATCCTATCACCTTACCTCTTCATACTCCTTATGGATGATGTCATCAAGGCATGTAAGGAGAGAACAAGAAAGTATTCAGTTGGGTACTGGAAGATGAGACAGGTCTATATTTCGGAGCTGGCATTTGCTGATGATGTTGCCCTGATTGCTAAATCAGAGGCACATCTCCAATCCAACCTGCAAGTCTGGAAGGAAGAGCTGGAGAAGAGAGGGATGGTCATAAGCAGCTCTAAAACAAAATCCATGGTGATATCACGAGAAGAAAGAAAACATCAGATTAAGCTGGGAGAACAGGTCCTGGAGCAGGTCGACCACTTTAAATACCTCGGAGCTATTATAGACCGAAAGGGAGGCATCAAAGAAGAGTTGGCCACTCGAAAAGCTGCAGCTGTGAGACTTTTTCAGGCCATAAATCGAGGATTCCTCAGCAAGAGAGAGGTTGGTAAGAAAACGAAGATGGCTGTATACCGCTCCACCTATGTCCCAGTCTTGACATACGGATGCGAGTCATGGGCAATGACTACAACCCATAAAAGCCAGATCCAAACCTCAGAAATGAGGTATCTGAGGAAGGTGGTTGAAGTAACAAGAAGAGACATGGTACGCAACCAGACGATACGTCAAGGCCTTAAATCCTACCCCCTGCAGACCCAAGTAGAACAGTCCCAATTAAGATGGTTTGGCCATGTCTGCAGAATGGGAGAAGATTGGATACCACGACAAGCATGGGAAACAAAGAGCCAAGGATCCAGACCCCGAGGACGACCCAGAGTCCGCTGGGAGGACAACATTAAACAATCTTTGAAGGATCAAGGACTAGAATGGAACCAGGCCAGGAGGAAGACAGCCGATAGGATAGTCTGGCGCTCTCTCTTCCAAACCTCTACAATTCACGGTAGAAGGGGAACGACTAAGTAAGTAAGTAAGATTCACTAGTAGTATTGATAATGTCACTGGCCGAACACGTGGCCTTTTCTATCACATTCTGCTTACACAAAGTCACATGGTTATTCTACTGTCTTTCACAGACACAAGGCATATGGTTTTCTCTTCTAAACTGTCATGGATCATAATCTGCATACCCTCCATAGATTTTAACATACTCTGAAGTTCATCTCTGTCGATATAAACTCTGCTGTTTCAAAAATGCGATTCTGCATGTAGTTTCTATATCACTTTGGACACCACAGACCATGGCTTGAGTATCAGCCATGAGAAACTATCTGTGCTCTACGTCTTCTGCTGTCAGCTACATCATCGGAGCGTGAGTGAGACAGCACATGGCTCCAACCACCCCTTGTATAGACTGCCCTGGAAGCTTCTAGTCCTTTGCTATCATGTGTTACTTTCGGAAAGGATCGTCCTTACCTGTCCTCTTTAGCTACAAAGGAGAGTTCCCCAGTGTACGCTAACTCGTGACCGTCTACATATCCTTAATTTTAGTTGCATCCATTGTTATTGTTATACAGAATTGACATCATTGCACTCCGGGCAAACCCGTAGGTGCTCAGTCTCCATCAGTATATGTCGAAGAGTGTGAATGCTAACTGTTCCTGTAGCTCGCTGGTTGTAAACACAACAGATGCATCCTCTACTAGCCTTATGTTTGATGCCAAATTCCAACAGTCTTAACCTTGATGATTCATCTATTGGGTTCTTGTGCGTTAATTCACCGCTAAAATCAAATTGTGGAAATTTATTACCAAAACTGAGAACTGTACTTTTTCTTGACTGAAAAAGGTTGATTTCACATTGTGATTTGGGAGGGCAAGTTAAAAAAAAAAACGTTCCTCATGCATTCATAGTTGACACGCTTACGACAGACCCGCCCCCCAACCCCCCCCCCCCCCCCCCCCCCCCCCCCCCACCCCCCCCCCCCCCCCCCCCCCCCCCCCCCCCCCCGTATTTTAAGTTTATAAACTAATAAAACGGTATTGAATCAGTTCTACAAGTTAACGGTACACAGGAAACAAGGGAAGTCGCTGCCGTTGACTTCTCTAACTCAAGATCAGAGTCAGGTACCCATTTACAGCTGGTTAGACATGCGTGACACTCTGATCTTGAGTTAGAGAAGGCAACGGCAGCGAGGAAGGGAACAGGTGTCACGCATCAGTCTAACCAACTGTAAATGGGTACCTGACTCTGATCTTGAGTTAGAGAAGGCAACGGCAGCAAGGAAGGGAACAGGTGTCACGCATCAGTCTAACCAACTGTAAATGGGTACCTGACTCTGATCTTGAGTTAGAGAAGGCAACGGCAGCGAGGAAGGGAACAGGTGTCACGCATCAGTCTAACCAACTGTAAATGGGTACCTGACTCTGATAGGGACTTGAAAGCTGCTGCTGATGATGATGATTATGATGACTAGCAATTCCCTATACTTAAGGGTCTTTGATATTTGAACATGCGCCCTAATATAACCGACTAGGTTGAACGGGACGCGCCTCACCAAAACGAGACAAAACTGTTTTTAAAAAAAAAATTCGAGTAAGTTGTATTTTTTCCGGATTACAAAAAAAAAAAAACAAAGGACGGACGGGGTGGGTAAGAGATTTGTGACGTCGCGTAAGACCGTTCGACAATATCCTGCTTGACATTGCAGAATTTTGGCCTCCTCTGTAAATTATGCAGCTACGAACGAACATGTGTATGTCCTGATATGTGCCAAGCTTCAGCAATCTTTGGTGATCTGTTCCCCTCACGGTCCTTTTCAGGGCCCACAAAACTGCACCTACCACGGTCCTTTTCGGGGCCCACAAAACTGCACCTACCACGGTCCTTTTCAGGGCCCACAAAACTGCACCACGGTCCTGTTTAGGGCCCACAAAACCAACAAAACTGTACCCTGGCAAGAAAGCCTTTATTTGTTTTCACCGCTGGGTGTGGAGGGCTGGGTGGAGAGAGCTGGGTGGGGAGTTGGTCCCCTCCCTCACTATGCACTGATCCTTGTCAAATATTTACCTGATCAGAGCCGGATTAACGTAGTAGCAAAAGTAGCATATGTACGAGCCCCTTTGATGTAAATATGTACATCATTTTTTGGTTATCTTCTAATACGAGCGTTAAACCAATGATCTTGTGATGTATGCCATCTTTAGCGCCTTTTCATTTAATGTCACGAAATTGTGAGAGAAAGAGCATAACAGGGTGACTTAGTGTGACTCTTTATTACTTTTATCTTAACTGTTTGCGGACAGAAGCAGTCATTTTCTTTGGATTTGTTGAAAGCCTGTACACCTTCTTTTCTGCTTCTACCTACCGGTGGGGTCTCCTTTCTACTGCATTATGTGCTGGCGGTAGTCATAATAAGTCCCATTTGCCCTTTGTGAAAAGACTGTCAGATACCAGGTGGTCCGCTTGGGCAGATGTGACAAAAACGTTTTCAAATGACCAGTGCTTCTCTGCAATCTTCTGACCAAGATTTGAATACAGCTTGTGCACTCTATGAATCCCTGCGGGGGTATATTCAAGCTATGCGGTCTACGAGACATGAGAAGGCACTGAAGATGGATAGGATACACACTGAGCAAACTTGCTTATAGCTTTACCAGGCAGTCCTTCGGGACGCGCCTCGCCAAGATGAGGCAAACATTTTACAATAATAAATTAAAAATAATAAAATAATACAATGACCCATGCTACAGGCACCCCGGCCCATGCGAAAAGTCCCTGGTCGACGACACTGCCTCGCCATAAATAGAAATCTAACCCTCACCCCTAACCTGCTAGCGCCAAATGTAATAGACTAAACCCCTAGCCCGCAGGCGAAAAAAAAAATACTATTGTAAGATAAAAATGTAAGAAATAGTACGGTGCTCGAATTGGGTAATAAATTGCCAAAATATTAATTTGACGGTGAATTAACGCACAAGTACCATCTATTGCAATATCATTCTCTAACAGGCGATCATTAATTGTTCTCAGTATCTCTCCCTTATCCATATCTAGTGTCCCCACTATGGGTGCTCTTGATGATAATCTGTCAGCTCTTTCATTACCCCATACCCCAGCATGACCAGGACAATATACCCACACCAGCTCTTGTAGACTGGAAGCTTCTATGAATGTTTTCCATTCATGCCGCAACCAACACTTTGAACCTTCCAAAGCATGGACTGAGAGTCTGACACAATGATAGCCATTGTTTATGAAGTTTCAGTTATCCACCTTAAGGCTGCAGTAACAGCCTCGACCTCCATTCTCATGCTGGAAGTTGTTATCTTGTAAGCCCCTCTATGTTCGGCGATGATTCTGCCCAGCACCCGAGCAGGGAAGCCCCAACCGGATTTCTCACCACGTATCACAGACCCATCTGTATGTATACACGATGGCATCATCATCCCAGGAATGATCATGTATCAGTTGATTAATTTCCAATCCTGCTTTTCCATTCCCCCAATTTCTACACTTTCTGCCAAGGCTGATGATTACATGTTGATTGTTAATCCAGTTCTCATCTGACACACTCCACTCTTCTCCCTTGAATATATTGTCGACTGTGGCTACCTGTTTGATCGTTGTATCTGCATGTGCCATCCATGACATTCCTCTCTTTATTCTTACTCCCTTAATGTCAGCTGTGTTACCATGCAGAGGGTGCCATTTGTCTGTGGATACTCATATAGGCTTTTGCTTGGGCCATCGCATATCTGGATTTAATCAACAGCACTCCAAGCATATACCTCATTGTCAAAATGGGGGTATCTCGCTTACAGCCCAAGATTATGCGCATCCCTTCATTCTGAATGCGTTCTAGTCGTTCACATTGTGTTACTGACAGCGTGAGTATTCCCAGACTATACTCAATGACTGATATGACTAGCTGTTTATAAAGAAGAAATAGTAATCTCTGCTCCATATGTGACGCGGCCATTATTTTTAAGGCCGCTAGACCTCTCCAGCATTTCTGTGTGATTTGCTCAACATGGTACTTATACGAGAGCCCACGATCAAATGTAACTCCGAGGTATTTCAGCTTTTCTTTCTTACTTACTTAGTTGTTCCCCTTCTACCGTGAGGTGTAGAGGTTTGGAAGAGAGAGCGCCAGACTATCCTATTGGCTGTCTTCCTTCTGGCCTGGTTCCATTCTAGTCCTCGGTCCTTCAAAGATTGGCTAATGTTGTCCTCCCATTCGGACTCTGGGTCATCCTGGGGATCTGGATCCCTGGCTTTTTTTTCCCATGCTTGTCGTGGTAGCCGATCTTCTCCCATTCTGCAGACATAGCTAAACCGTCTTAGTTGGGACTGTTCTACTTGGGTCTGCAGGGGGTGAGATTTTAGGCAATGACGTATCGTCTGGTTGCGGACCATGTCTCTTCTTGTTACTTCAACCACCTTCCTCAGATACCTCATTTCTAAGGTTTGGATCTGGCTTTTGTGGGTTGTAGTCATTGCCCATGACTCGCATCCATATGTCAAGACTGGGACATAGGTGGAACGGTATACAGCCATCTTTGTTTTCATACCAACCTCTCTCTTGCTGAGGAATCCTCGATTTATGGCCTGAAAAAGTCTCCCAGCTGCTGCTTTTTGAGTGGCCAACTCTTCTCTGATGCCCCCTTTTTGGTCTGTAATAGCTCTGAGGTATTTAAAGTGGTCGACCTGCTCCAGGACCTGTTCTCCCAGCTTAATCTGATGTACTCTTTCTTCTGTGATATCACCATGGATTTTGTTTTAGAGCTGCTTATGACCATCCCTCTCTTCTCCAGCTCTTCCTTCCAGACTTGCAGGTTAGATTGGAGATGTGCCTCTGATTTAGCAATCAGGACAACATCATCAGCAAATGCCAGCTCTGAAATACAGACCTGTCTCATCTTCCAGTACCCAACTGAATACTTTCTTGTTCTCTCCTTACATGCCTTGATGACATCGTCCATGAGGAGTATGAAAAGATAAGGTGACAGGATATCACCTTGTCTTACACCAGTGGTGGTCCTGAACTCTTCTGACTTATGGTTTGCTGTCCTCACATAATTTCTGCAAGACTTGTAGAAGCTCTGTATAGCATGAATCGGAGGTGCTGGAATGTTCTTCCTTGCCAAACAGTCCCAAAGTTTGCTCCAGGGGACCCTGTCAAACGCCTTTTCCAGATCTATGAAACAAAGATGGATCTCACTCTTGAAAAGGGCCTTTTCACTCAGCTGTCTGAGTGTGAAGATTAGGTCTTGAGTACTTCAGTTTGCTCAGAATCCGCACTTGACTTCATCCAATTGTGGCTCAGCTAGGTGTCGGAGTCTCTGCTCTAGGATTCTAGATTTTACCAGGGACTCTGAGAAGGGATATGTCTCTATGGTTTCCACATTGTCGATTCTCACCCTTTTTGAAAATCGGTGTTATGATGGCAATCTCCCAATCCTTTGGTATGGTCTTGTTGCACCACGCTGCCTGTAGGACCCTTAAGAGTAATAGGTCGCCTGATGCTCCCATGTACTTAACCATTTCTGGTGTTATACCATCATGCCCTGCTGCTTTGCCCATCTTGATTTTCTCCAGTGTTGCCTTCAGTTCTTCCATCTTTATGTCACTTCACCACCATTGGTTTTCTCTTCTGTGCTAGTGGTTATCATTTCTGATGCTTGACCTTGCTCACCATCACGGAGTTCTGAGAAATATTGTTTCCATTTTTCCATTACTTCCTTCGGGGCAGTAAGCAATTTGCCTTGCTTGTCCTTTATAAATTTGAGAGGGCATTGTTTTTCCTTCTTCATGTTCTTTAGGGTCTTATAGAACAATGTCTGGTTTTCTTGCGCATCTTTTTCTAGCTTTTCTCCAAATTCTTCCCAGGACTTCTGTTTCGCTGCTAGCACCTTGTTCTTTGCTTCTGTTCTGAGTGTCACATATTCTCTATATTTCTCTATTTGTCCTGCTGTGTTTTTAGCTCCTTAGTATTGTTTCCTTGCCATTTTCTTCTCTCTTATTTTCTCTTTGTCTTCCTCTGTCCACCAAGGTGTTCTCTTTCTCTTGTTCCCAAGTCAGACTTCACCACATGCTTCTGCAGCAGCTGTCTTTATGATGTCCTTGAATTTAAGCCAGGGGGTTTCCAAGTCATCAGGTTGTTCTTCTGTGTTTCTCATCGTTGTAGCAATAAGCCCCTGATTTCTGGTCTTAATTTCAGGCTCTCTCAGCTTGTAGGTCTTAATGCTCATTTCTCCTGTTCGTTTACTTGGTTTCTTGCATGATGTTGGGCAGTTCCTAGGCTGAGCAACTCGTTCAGTCGTTCTTTTGATTGTAAGCAGGTAGTGATCACTTCCAATCTCTGGCCCCCTCCAGACTCTAGCATCCCAGACATATTTGAATGAGCTCCTCCTAAAAATGGCATAGTCGATCACTGACTTCTCATTCTTTGTTGGTTCACATCTAGTGTATGCATGTATGCGCTTATGGGGGAACTTTGTGTTTGTAATGATCTAAGGAGTCGCTTTCCATTGTCATTGAGAGTATCTTCTCCGTATCTTCTGATAACTCCACCCCATCTAGCATGGTCATTTCTAACTCTGGCATTGAAATCTCTGAGCATGATAATTTCATCTAGGCAGTCATCCACTGTCCTTTGAAGCAGCTCGAAGAATTCCTCCTTGACCTCTGCTCTCTCATCCTCATTTGGCCCATACACTATGACCAGGTTCACTATGGTTTCTCCTTCTTTATTTTTACAACCATAATGTGCTCCGAGACAAAGTTCCATCCCTTGATACTATCTGTTTGGTTTTTGGCCACAATGCAACCCACGCCCCTTTAGCTCTTTCAGATGTAGGTACACCACTGTAGAGCAGTGTGTTGCCATTGAGATCCATGACTCCTTGTCCCTTTTTCTTCGTTTCCGTTATAGCCAGGATTTCTAGTTTTGCTTTCCTCATCTCTTCCACCAGCTCCTCTTCTTTCCCATTTATACTTCTTGTGTTCCAAGTTCCGTAAGTCGTAGTCCATAGTCCGTTCCAGTTCGTTGCCTTTAGAATCAGTCCGGTTTTCTCTCTTGTAGTTCACGTGATCATGATTTAAAGCAAACGGGTGATTGGCCTGTTGTGGCTTTGCATGGTGGAGGGGCTGCCTCCTTAAGGTCTCCATGCAGGACACCCTCCTCCTTTTTCAGCCGGGCTTGGGACAGGCCTAGGCGGAGTTGTTTCAGCTTTTCTTGCCTTTCAATCCTCAGTCCATTGAGTTGCATCCATTAGACCATAGATGTCTCCTACACTACCACAGGGTTGGTGATCTATCCCTAGAATAGCATTATAAACTGTGCATGCTAGATTTTGTTGTAACATTAACTTGCATCAGTGATTTAGAATGCCAGAATTGAATAAGCCTCTTTAGGAAGGAATATGAAGTGCTAAGATTATATGGAAGAGATAAGGAAATTCGGAGAAGGTATTTATCACCTTTTTTTTTTTAAATTTCATTTTTATTTTTGTGTGTTTTGAGAACATATTAACTTTGTCAGTTTCTAAAAAATGTTTAGAAAATCTTCCATTGCTTAGCTTCTGTCTTTTCCACTTGTACAGTTATATATGATGGAGAAGTGTGGTTTCTATTTTTTGTTTGAGAGGTGTTGCCTTGTCTAGCATCAGAGCATGCTGCTTATGATTTTGTTAACATCATCTGTTCATCCTATTTTTCTCATCTTCTTGGTCCGATGTGATGTTGTGAACACAAAAGCTGTAAGGCGGTAATATGTATAGCCTGTTTAAAATGTGTGTGTATTTCCTTTGTGAGTATATATGTGCATGTATGAGTGAGACACACTGATTTTTACAAAGTAATAATCATGGTGTCCCTATTAGAACACTCTATATGGATACCTCAATTAACTACACAGGGTTTAGAAAATAATAGACAAGTAAATTTTATGTGATTGTTACCATTGTGTTTTGTGGTAGGGGTGTCTTATGCCCAGAAACATTAAACACCATAACGATGAGAAAGGAAATGAAAAGAAAGAAAACAGAAGCGAAGTCCCCCAGGTTAAAGCAGCTATATAGCGAACAGTACAGTCAGCTGGACAAGGAAGTTAAACGCCAAACCCGAGCCAACAAAAGGAATTTCCTAGACGATCTTGCAAGACTGGCAGAGGAGGCAGCACTGAGAAATGAACAAAGCACAGTATACAAAATAACTAAATTCATCAGCGGAAAACGAGGTGCAAACAATATTACATTAGTAAGAGATAAGCAAGGTAATCTCATCACGACAGCAGAGGGACAGGAAACAAGATGGGCAGAGCACTTCAGAGAAACTCTGAACAAGGAACCACCAGAGACACAATTGAATGTTCCTGAAGCTGAAAACGATCTAGATGTGAATACAGACATTCCACGCAAAGAAGAAATCATCACAGCAATCAAAGGGTTAAAGAACGGCAAAGCTCCGGGCCATGAAAACTTAAATGCAGAGCTATTTAAGACAGGCCCTGAGCTAGCAGCAGAACTATTAGAACCACTATTTGCACAAGTCTGGAAAACGGGGACAACACCATCAGAGTGGAACAAAGGAATAATTGTCAAATTGCCCAAGAAGGGAGATCTTGCAGACTGCAATAATTGGAGAGGAATCACTCTTCTCTCAGTTGCCAGCAAAATACTAGGCAGGATAATTATACAGAGAATTTCAAAGGCAGTAGACCACAAACTGAGGAAAGAACAAGCAGGATTTAGAAAGAACAGGAGATGTGTAGATCATATATTAACTCTCAGGAACATTATAGAGCAGTGCTCAGAATGGCAAAGATAGCTTTACATTAATTTTGTTGATTTTGAAAAAGCTTTCGACAGCATACATAGGGACAGTTTATGGAAAATACTGAGGGCTTATGGAATTCCAAGCTGCATAGTGTCAATCATAAAAAGCCTCTATGCCAACTTTACGTGTAATGTTGGGCAGAGCAACCTAACCTTTGAGGTGAAGACAGGAGTACGACAGGGATGCCCCTTATCAACCACTCTATTTTTAACAGTCATAGACTGGGTGATGCGCCAGACAACAGAGGGCAGTCCAAGAGGAGTAAGATGGACAACATTTTCTACATTGGAAGATCTGGAATATGCAGATGACATTGCACTACTAGCACATTCACATCAACACATCCAGAAAAAACGGATAGACTTAATAAGTTGAGCCAGCAGGTGGGCTTGAATATCAATTTAAAGAAGTCTGAGGTCATGACGCTCAATGTGAGCAACCCTGAGCCCATATCAGTAAGGAATCAGCAATTGGTACAGACAGATACCTTCACATACCTAGGAAGCATAGTAACACTAGACGGGGGGCAGGCAAAGAGAATCAACATCAGAATGAATAAGGCAAGAACAGCCTTCTTTAGCCTAAACAACATCTGGAAGTCCTCCCAATACAGCACAAGCACAAAATTAAGATTATATCAGAGCTGTGTGCTTTCTGTGCTTCTCTATGGTGCGGAATGCTGGAGAGTTACAGAGAAGGAAATGTCGAAATTGTCCTCTTTTCACACAACGTGCCTAAGATAAAATTCACCGAATCTTTTGGCCAAATACCATCACTAACCAAGATCTGCTTACTCGTAGCAAGCAAGAGGACATGCAAACCATCATAGCTGGCAGACGCTGGAGCTGGGTTGGTCATGTCCTCAGAAGAGACCCCGATGCCATCACAAGAACAGCTATGCTTTGGACCCCTGAGGGAAAACGAAAGAGAGGCCGACCAAAAACAACCTGGCGGAGGACTGTGGAGGCTGAGATGCAAAGAATGAACCAGAGTTGGGGCACTGTACGAAGGATGGCCACCGACCGAGCAAAGTGGAATCAATTTGTTGTTGCCCTACAAGACGCCACTAGGCATGATGGCCACTAACTGCTTTGACGGTCGGCGGCTAAGGATCAAAGAAAGAAGAAGAAGAGTGTCTTATGCAAAGGTTTTCTTGTGGGCCGTTTCTTTTGGTTTGGTTAAAGGTGACAAGACGAACGCAACTGTAACATCATAAGACTGACCAACTTGTAAGTAATGTAAGCTGGACCCATGTAGAACATCAATCACGGCACAATTTATTATACGAAAGGACATCATAGGCAGGTACAGTATCATCACATGGTTTCATGGCAGAAACGAATACATAGTTAATACATTCATAGTTGACAGACATTCTTCATCAGCAATGGGTCATGGTAGTAAAAGGTATGTCAATACAAGTTATCAATATTGAACTTGACCGATCTCAATAACCGTCACCATCTCAAGGGCGACGGAAGCTCTGCGGCAATATTTCCATATAATCTTAGTTTCCATTACAAGACTTGTGTGATATTTTGGAGGTCTTCCATAAAGATAATGCTTTATGATCCGATATGATTCTTAGCAGGAATTTGGACGCACTAGCGACACGCCATAGCTAGACGTGCCAAAGCTCTGCCAAAGATTTGCAAAGGATAAATTGGGTATCTAACACGATACCGAAAGAGCCAGTTCAGGCTAATATATATGCTCCACTTAGGGAGATACCATAATATATTTCAGTGTGTCTTCCCATGACTTGGGACCAAGACACATAACAATATTCATCTAAGACGTCTGTCCATACCAAAGGACTTTCCAGATCTGCTCAAGCATCATAGCTCTCTGGAAACAAATCACCGCAACCAATCGCGTCATACTGTTCAATAATAGTGTACGGTCGCGCACAAACACTTAATCATTTAATTACGTTAGATGCGCTCAAATGTGCGGCTATAAAATACTAGACCCACATGTGAGAATCTCAAACACTTAACTCCCACGCAAAAAGAACTTAACAGTGATTGACAGGCAAAACTTAAAGTAGTAGATAAATGAATTTTAATTGATAGATTAACAAAAAAAAATAGGTACTTTGCATTATATAGTAATTAAATTGAATTTTTTCGTTAGTGGATACACTTGATTTTTAAGTAACGGAAGATAATCTAAATATACTTACTTCCTTAGTCGTTCATCTTCTACACTGGGGTGTTGAGGTGTGCCAGAGAGATAATCTAAATATAATGAGACATTATTTTTAAAATTGGGTTTTCGTACTTTCTCAGCTTTGTGCCCATTAAGACTGACTTTTAGGTGTTGCGTGACAGATGTACAAAATGGCAATTCTAAAGTGATTGTAAAGACTTTGTTGACTAGCAGTGAATTTGGAATGTGACTTTATATTTCTAGAATCCATTTGCAAGTATCATTGGCATAAACAATTTTTTTTTCTTTCTCAGTTGTCCATGTTAAGTCTTTGTATACAACATGCAACGCATCCATATCATCTGCAAGCAACAGTAATAATAACAACAACCATGAAGGTAAGTCATTGCTATGCTTGTTTGTATTAATGATATACATCTACATTTATTTGGAGTGTAAAACAATTGTGCCGTAGTTTACAGCTGGACTCCAGTATATTCACCTTACGATCAGGCACATCCTATTTCAGCAATCATTTTTATTCAGTGTTAAACTGTCCCCAAGCAAGGCAGCCTGAGTTTTCCTTCTCCTAGATGGGTTGCCTTCCCAGGCATATGAGCCTCATCATTTGCAAACCCTTTCTTCTGCGTCTCTTGTAATGTCGTGAACACTAAAGCTGTCCCGCTGTAACATTTCAAAAATGATTATTGAAGTTTTTTTTTTTTAGTGCCAGAGACAACTCTGCCTAGGCCAGTCCCAAGCCCGGCTGAAAAAGGAGGAGGGCGGCCTGCATGGAGGCCGTAAGGAGGCAGCCCCTCCACCATGCAAAGGCACAACAGGCCAATCACCTGTTTGCTTTAAATCATGATTACGCGAACTACAAGAGAGAAAACCGGACTGATTCTTAAGGCGACGAACTGGAACGGACTATGGACTACGATATACAGAACTTGGAACACAAGAAGTATAAATGGGAAAGAAGAGGAGCTGGTGGAAGAGATGAGGAAAGCAAAACTAGAAATCCTGGCTATAACGGAAACGAAGAAAAAGGGACAAGGAGTCATGGATCTCGATGGCAACACGCTGCTCTACAGTGGTGTACCCACATCTGAAAGAGCTAAAGGGGGTGTGGGTTGCATTGTGGCCAGAAACCAAAAAGATAATATCAAGGGATGGAACTTTGTCTCGGAGCGCATTATGGTTGTAAATCTAAAAGAAAGAGAAACCAAAGTCAACCTGGTCATAGTGTATGGGCCAAATGAGGATGAGAGAGCAGAGGTCAAGGAGGAATTCTTCGAGCTGCTTCAAAAGACAGTGGATGACTGCCTAGATGAAATTATCATGCTCAGAGATTTCAATGCCAGAGTTGGAAATGACCATGCTAGATGGGGTGGAGTTATCGGAAGATATGGAGAAGATACTCTCAATGACAATGGAAAGCGACTCCTTAGATTCTGCAGTGAGCAGAATCTGATCAATACAAACACAAAGTTTTCCCATAAGCGCATACATGCATACACTAGATGTAAACCAACAAAGAATGAGAAGTCAGTGATTGACTATGCCATTGTTAGGAGGAGCTCATTCAAATATGTCTGGGATGCTAGAGTCTGGAGGGGGCCAGAGATTGGAAGTGATCACTACCTGCTTACAATCAAAAGAACAACTGAAAAAGTTGCACAGCCTAGGAGCTGCCCAACATCATGCAAGAAACAAAGTAAACGAAAGGGAGAAATGAGCATTAAGACCTACAACCTGAGAGAGCCAGAAATTAAGACCAGATATCAGGGACTTATTGCTACAGCGCTGAGAAACACAGAAGAACAACCTAATGACTTGGAAACCCTCTGACTTAAATTCAAGGACATCATAAAGACAGCTGCTGCAGAAGCATGTGGTGAAGTCCGACTTGGAAACAAGAGAAAGAGGACACCTTGGTGGGCAGAGGAAGTCAAGGAGAAAATAAGAGAGAAGAAAATGGCATGGAAACAATACTAAGGAGCTAAAAACACAGCAGGACAAATAGAGAAATATAGAGAATATGTGACACTCAGAACAGAAGCAAAGAACAAGGTGCTAGCAGCGAAACAGAAGTCCTGGGAAGAATTTGGAGAAAAGCTAGTAAAAGATGCGCAAGAAAACCAGAAATTGCTCTATAAGACCCTAAAGAACATGAAGAAGGAAAAACAATGCCCTCTCAAATTTATAAAGGACAAGCAAGGCAAATTGCTTACTGCCCCAAAGGAAGTAATGGAAAGATGGAAAGAATATTTCTCAGAAATCCTTGATGGTGAGCAAGGTCAAGCATCAGAAATGGTAAGCACTAGCACAGAAGAGAAAACCAATGGTGGTGAAGATGACATAAAGATGGAAGAACTGAAGGCAGCACTGGAGAAAATCAAGATAGGCAAAGCAGCAGGGCATGATGGTATAACACCAGAAATGGTTAAGTACATGGGAGCATCAGGCGACCTATTACTCTTAAGGGTCGTACAGGCAGCATGGTGCAACAGGCCATACCAAAGGATTGGGAGATTGCCATCATAACACCGATTTTCAAAAAGGGTGACAATCGACAATGTGGAAACCACAGAGGCATATCCCTTCTCAGTATCCCTGGTAAAATCTACTCTAGAATCCTAGAGCAGAGACTCCGACGCCTAGCTGAGCCACAATTGGATGAGGTCCAGTGCGGATTCCGAGCAAACCGAAGTACTCAAGACCTAATCTTCACACTCAGACAGCTGAGTGAAAAGGCCCTTGAGTATAAGAGTGAGATCCATCTTTGTTTTATAGATCTGGAAATGGCGTTTGACAAGGTCCCCTGGAGCAAACTTTGGGACTGTTTGGCAAGGAAGAACATTCCAGCACCTTTGATTCATTCTATACAGAGCTTCTACAAGTCTTGCAGAAATTATGTGAGGACAGCAAACTATAAGTCAGAAGAGTTCAGGACCACCACTGGTGTAAGACAAGGTGATATCCTGTCACCTTATCTTTTCATACTCCTCATGGACGATGTCATCAAGGCATGTAAGGAGAGAACAAGAAAGTATTCAGTGGGGTACTGGAAGATGAGACAGGCCTGTATTTCAGAGCTGGCATTTGCTGATGATGTTGTCCTGATTGCTAAATCAGAGGCACATCTCCAGTCTAACCTGCAAGTCTGGAAGGAAGAGCTGGAGAAGAGAGGGATGGTCATAAGCAGCTCTAAAACAAAATCCATGGTGATATCACGAGAAGAAAGAAAACATCAGATTAAGCTGGGAGAACAGGTCCTGGAGCAGGTCGACCACTTTAAATACCTCGGAACTATTATAGACCGAAAGGGGGGCATCAGAGAAGAGTTGGCTACTCGAAAAGCAGCAGCTGGGAGTCTTTTTCAGGCCATAAATCGAGGATTCCTCAGCAAGAGAGAGGTTGGTAAGAAAACAAAGATGGCTGTATGCCGCTCCACCTATGTCCCAGTCTTGACATATGGATGCGAGTCATGGGCAATGACCACAACCCACAAAAGCCAGATCCAAACCTCAGAAATAAGGTATCTGAGGAAGGTGGTTGAAGTAACAAGAAGAGACATGGTCCGCAACCAGACAATATGTCAAGGCCTAAAATCCCACCCCCTGCAGACCCAAGTAGAACAGTCCCAACTAAGATGGTTTGGCCATGTCTGCAGAATGGGAGAAGATCGGCTACCACGACAAGCATGGGAAACAAAGAGCCAGGGATCCAGACCCCCAGGATGACCCAGAATCCGATGGGAGGACAACATTAGACAATCTTTGAAGGACCGAGGACTAGAATGGAACCAGGCCAGGAGGAAGACAGCCGATAGGATAGTCCAAACCTCTACACCTCACGGTAGAAGGGGAACGACTAAGTAAGTAAGTAAGTGCCAGAGACTCGCCCTTCCTCTTCTTTTGCTATTTTAACAACGTTCCTTCCATGAGAAGACCAGAAGCTGATCTTTTCCTGCCACATTCTGTTTGAGTCGCATACCACAGGAGCATGTAAGTGAAACTGAGAACTCATTCTGAACTCCACTCCCAGCTATTACAGCATTTGGGGTCTGTGAAGGAGTGAGAGGGACTAATTCAGTCAGTCACTGCACCAGCATGTGGACAATAAGAATAAATAAAATAACCACACAGGCATTAACTTCATTGATATAACTGTAAAGTGAAATAGTGGCCTGTGTGTGCGAACATTTCAAGTTATACAATTTTTGTTCAAATTGACAAAAACTTGTGTGCACTAAACTGAGTGTTGTTAAACTGAGTGTTTGTTAAACTGGGTGTTTGTTAAACTGTCTTTGTTTTATTATCATCATATTTTTGTGGAATATAAACTTTTGTGTGTGCAGTTCAAGTTCCTATGTGTGCTGATTTCAAAACATGTTTGTGTGTGCATGTACACACAGCTTAGAGGGAACATTGATATAGACACATTTTTAAAATGCATTAAAACAGAAATCCTTACTTAGCCTTCACGTCTGAACTTGACTGAAAAAGGCAACAGTAACGGCTTGGTAAAAATGGAGGACGACCATAAAGAGGTTTTTTTTTTTTTTTAAAGGTAAAAGTAGTCACTTAGCTGATACTGCTGGAGGGAAGTGAAGTGTTAGAGACTTCACTGTAGGAGGTCCAGCTTTTTTAATGAGGTGGATGACCAGTTCCCTTCCCACTATCTTTTACCATCCCTAACTCCAGCATTTACAGCTGGGTAAACTGGAGTATGATGCTACTAGGTTTCAGTCCTCGTAACTTCGCTGTGAGAGGAAAGCTCTCTAACTGCTAAGCCAGTCGGACTTTCCATAAAGAGGTGGCAAACAGTAACTGGAAAGAGCTTGAGAACCACATGGCTTACACAAGGAAAGTTCAATAGGGAAACGATTGCCTTGAGCTTCAATTGGAATTAAGTGAATAAGAAGACCTATACATTTTATTTTAGTTTCCTAATTCATGGTTTAAATTCTTCAAATTTTTTGGTTGAAAACCATCTCCAACCAGGAACTGCTTACACAGTGCAGTGAAAAAGGCATGCACACTATCATTGCAGGCAGATGCTGGAACTGGGTTGGCCATGTCCTCAGAAGGGACCCAGACACCATCACCAGAACTGCTATGCTGTGGACCCCAGAAGGACGGTGAAAGAGAAGCAGACCAGAGACAACCTGGCAGAGAACAGTGGAGGCTGAGATGCAAAGCGTGAACCAGAGTTTAGGCAAGGCACAAATGATGGCCACCAACTGAGCAAAATGGGGACAGTTTGTCACTGCCCTACAAGACGCCACTAGGCGTGATGGCCACTGACTGCTTTGTCAGTCTGGGCTTAGAATCCAAGAAGAAGAATTCATGGCTTATGGGGCGTGAACATGTTAGCTGCATAGAAATGAAAAATTCAGAGAAAAAAATCTGTGTTTGGTAAAGGTAAGGCATACAGCCAGAGAATGGTAATTCAAGAGATGGGTCGGACAATATGAAGATCTGAAAGATCTAGGAAAAGAAGTAAATAGTTATGTAGAGAACTGAAGGTAATATTAATGGAACAGAGAAAGTATTCATTTAACTCCTAATGAAGAGTCCTGGTATAATTATTGACAGTTCTGTTTGAAATATAAATGCTTTCATAACCAGCACATCTTAGCACCCATTAACATCTTGATAAATTACCACATGGTTCATTCTTGTAGGCACTATAGGTAACCCTGATGAAGATCACAGTCTGGAAGTTCCTGAACCGCAGGACAGGCTCAAAAGTTCACTAAAATTCCAGGTTTGTAATTTAATACAGATCCACAACCTATTATGCAAATGTTTGGGGCAAAATTGAGAATGGTTCAAATTTCAGAACAATAATACAGTACAGGTGCCTAATATATTACAGTAATGCCTCAATGGGGCCTGTGGCATCACTCAGCAGGCAAACACAGTTTTAACTATTTGTCATTAGTTTATGGTCATCACCATCAGAGCGGGGGGCCGCGCTAGCGTAGTGGTTACAACACCGCTCTGGCGACCGGGTGATACAGGATCAAACCCGGGCGACGGCATTTGAGGATTTTTCGTTGACCGGGATTTGGACTGGATTAACTCGAGACCTGGCGAGAACATTTGAAGAAGTGTCGTCGACCAGGGACTGGCGGCTCCTGAGCCGACCCAGCTCTAATGGGTACCTCCGAAATCGGAGAGTATTTGCCTGAATGGCAAGGGACACCTGTCTCTGTACAAGAAACAAAGGGATACTCACGTAAAATCAATGTCAGGTTAAAATATTAATAATAACCTGAGATTTCGCCTCGAGTATTAGCGGGCGTACGAAAAAAAAAAAAAATCACCATCAGTGTAAAACTTCAGCATCTTGTCTTTCTGTAAGTCACATGCTGTTCAGCAAGATGCCTCACTCATGCCTCAATTAAGCTTCTGCCAATAACTCCACTTTCTGCACTATTGATATTGAGAGATCCTTCCATGTCTTCTTCTCGCTGTTCCCCATAGGGATATCAGCAACTCTTTTTGACCTCTTCATGATGATATTGCAATAGAGAATGCAGTCAGCGACCCATAGCTTGACTGCTTGCGTCAGGGTCAGCGAACCAGAGCTGACCAAGACCCTACTCCACCTCCACGTGGTGGTCCTGGAAACAGGCTGCATCACTGCAGTCTGGCTGAGAGAGTTGGGATCGAAGAGGGAAGGCAAACCCGGTCCCAAAAAATGCTGTGCTGAAGTCGGATGTGTCAGCCGAAAAGCGCAGATATCGCAGCTCCGGCGTAAACAGACACAACGCAACCAACGTCCTTTTCAGGACGAACGAGGAAGAAGAAGAAGAAGACCTCTTCATAAGGAAATTAAAATCACACAAAATACAGAAGTATCTGAGAGTCCGCATACATGTGGTTGGTAGCAGCATGAGACACAACTGACCACACTTTACTCCAACTTTTTATGACACCCTCTACTTGTCTAATTTATTACACGTGCTGCCCTTGCATTCACGAAAAATCATTCAGTTTTTAGAGCTTTTCACGGTTGAGGCCCAGCAGTGAATGTTTTTATAAAGCATTTGTGGCTTATATACATTCATAGTTTAAAGTGTCTTTTATCTTAGTCTATCATTTATAGCTCATGTGTTTACATCATTTGAGACTGCCTTGCAAATTGTTACTTATATCATTTAACAACCGATGGCTGAAGGTAAAACGTACTAATCTCAGAATTAATTTCTTTTTAACCGAATAAAAGATTTTTTTTTTCCTCCTAAATCATATACAACTTGAAAGTCAAGTCGGTCGTATTGTTTGGCTCTGAAACATGGAAAAGAGCAAAAACAACAATCAAAAAGCTACAGACATTCATAAATGGGGAGCTAGCATAGAATAAAATGGTGTGACAAGGTAACCAATGTGGAACTGATGACAGGAACCAAACAAGTGCCAGTGGAACAAGAGATGAGAAGATGATGCTGGCGATGGATAGGGCACACATTGAGGAAACCTGTTGACAGCATTGCAAGGCAGTCCTTGTTTCGGAATCCCCCGTGAAAAAGAGGCAGAAGTAGACCAAAAAACACACGGAGAAGAAAACTGGAGACAGAAGTAAAAATGATGAAGTCATGGACAGAACTTGAGCTAATGTCACGTGACAGGTGGACTTGGCATGTGTTTGTTGAAGGCATATGCTCCTTATGTTTACTGACTTTGTAAGTTGTACCTCACAACATGAGTGAATACAGCATCTGTGTTAGTGCAAATATTTTGATAATGGAATGTGTTTATGACGTGTACTCATTTGTAGTTAGGAATGTTTATCTTGTTCGTGTACTCCTTGTAGAACTCACCAGACAGGGGCCATAATCAAAGTAAACATTCTTCATCAACACAGAACGAATCTAGCAATGATGGTATGTTGGAGTTTTTATGTAATTATTCATTTCTTTTGCAGTGACTTTTTTTTTCTTTCCTTGTTTACACATCCAACCTTTGTGATTTGATATATGACCGTGGACTAAAAAAAAAAAAGCGAACATTTAAACATGTTGGATGCAACACATTTTGAGAAAGACTACTGGCGCATTCACGTCAGCACGTCCGGGAAGAGGTGGATGGACTTGGTGGGTTTAGCCAGTGGGTGGGCTTGGGCATCAATTTAGGGAAGTCAAGGGTCGTGGCGCTCAGTGTGGGCGGCCCTGGGCCCATGCCGGTGGGGAATCGGCGGCTGGTGCAGATGGACACCTTCACATGCCTGGGATGCATGGTGGCACCAGATGGCGGGGCAGGCGGGGACATCAGCGTCGAAATGAATAGGGCAAGAACGGCCTTTTTTGGCCTAGGCAGCATCTGGGGGTCCTCTCAGTGCAGCACGGGCACAGGTTAAGATTGTATCAGAGCTGTGTGCTTCTCTGTGGTGCGGGGTGCTGGAGAGTTGCAGAGGGGGAGATGTCGAGATTGTCCTCTTTTCACACGGCATGCCTGGGAAAAGTTCACCGAATCTTTTGGTCGAGTGCCATCACTGGCCGAGATCTGCTTGCTCGGAGCGGGCGGGAGGACATGCGCGCCATCATGGCTGGCGGACGCTGGGGCTGGGTTGGCTATGTCCTCAGGGGAGACCCCGGTGCCATCGCGGGAGCAGCTGTGCTTTGGACCCCTGGGGGAAGGCGAAAGAGAGGCCGACCAAAAACAACCTGGCGGAGGACTGTGGAGGCTGAGATGCGGGGAGTGAACCGAAGTTGGGGCGCTGTGCGAGGGATGGCCGCCAACCGAGCAAAGTGGAATCAATTTGTTGTTGCCCTACAAGACGCCACTAGGCGTGATGGCCACTGACTGCTTTGACTGTCGGTGGCTAAGGATCAAAGAAAAAAATTAACTTCTTAGATGAATGATATGAACCCCTTAGATGAATGCTATGAAACCCTCAGATTCTTAGATGAATGCTATGAACCCCTTAGATAAATGCTTTTAACCCCTTAGATGAATGCTATTAACCCCTTAGATTCTTAGATGAATGCTATGAACCTCAGATGAATGCTGAGAACCCCTTAGATAAATGCTATGAACCCCTCAGATTCTTAGGTAAATGCTATGAACCCCTTAGATGAATGCTATGAACCTCTTAGATGAATGCTATGAACCCCTTAGATAAATGCTAGGGACCGCTTCTTGGAAAGAAAAAAATGTACATAAAAGTATAATAAAAAATGTACATGGGACCCTTGGACCACAGGTTAGAAACCCTAACCTAGCACATTCCTGTTGTTAATGTGTGTGATTATTGTTGTTGTTGAACTAGGGCTGCTGAGCTTCTCAATTAGGGCTGCTGAGCTTCTCGCTCTTTAGCAGTCAATAACAAGTTGAAGGCTCCTTAGTATTATCTATACTGTAGATCTAGGCTTTTCCTGTGGCTTTTCTGCCATTCCGAAGCGTGTTGAGTTGAAGTCATGAGCTCCAGTTTCTCCAGCTTGGCTTGCATTTAAGAATCGTCCCATTTGGTCCCAAGCTAGAAGTAAGAAGTGTGTGGCATACAGTGCATTCCCCGCCATCCAAGGGGGCTCTCCAACTATGCAGAGCTAAAATATTGTACTCTGGTTCTGGGCTCTCCCAGGGAATTGTCACGTCCTGCACAGAGCCACTTCTCAGCTCCCCCTGCCTATCACTAGGTAACCTATGACAAGTTAGACAGAAAATACCGAAGTGATGACCATTAGAAAGTGGAGTTACTTGACAAGGTAACAGACAGAAATTATAAATCACTGCTGTTGGATGTATGTCCATTTTGTAATCGTCACCATTTCCCTTTTTGCTTCTTATGGAACTTGGAGCCACCGGTGCAACTGGTCCACTTCTGCCAAAGTGTTTATGTGCTCATGCAGTGATAAATTATGTAGCAGTATTTTTACATGGTAAGATTACCAGCACAGTGCACAATCTTCTGCTCTAGGAAGCACCCATTTAGAAATCTGCAACTTTTTGGTTTTTATTTTTTTTGTTCTCCATGTTTCAGAGCCATACAATAGGACTGACTTGACATTTGAGTTGAAGATTCTTATTTTTGTGTTTGACTTGATTTCTTGTGATTTCCACATATTTCCTAATACAGTGAAAGCTCATCTTGACTTTCATATTCTCATTTTGATATCACTGTCTCTCCCTCCAATTTTTTTTCTATATTGCTGCCAATGGAAGCTTCTCTCACCTTTATTTCTTTAAAATATTCTTTCAAATTGTTTGTTGCAGATGTTGGGCCAAGTAATGCAACATTATCTTCATCAACACCATTAGCCCTACCAAGAGACAGCAGTAGTGACCAAAAGAATGGCAGCTACAGAAGTATTCAGGGACCATCACCGTCACACAGTAGCAGCGGCATTCGTTATCAAGGCAGGGGAGGATATGGCGGCAACACCCAGGGACCAAGGGGGAGGGGTAGAGGTCGAGGACGTGGTGGTAGAGGTGGAAGCCAGGGGGAAAGGTGGCTATAGCAGTGTAAAGGCAGGAAGAGATGCACGATGCCAGTGACAGTAGTACCAGCTAAAACAGAGTGGATTCTGGGAGCAGTACTTAATGGAAATATACACAACGAACCTTGGAGGCATATAACGTAACATATTCTGTAAAACTAAGTATAAACGTGGACATTTTACTTTTTTTTTTAAAATCTGTTTTCTTTTCGCAATTTACATATTTTTTCCTAGCATATTTTATTGTCATGTCACATACTTTTGTTACAGAAACAGCTTTAAAAATATATTAAATCTCACAAAATCTGTAACAAGTCAGCATATTAAAATAGTCAGATTTTGCTGTTTTGCCATAGAGCTGTTTTATGGTGTTGGTGACCCTAGAATGTAAAAGTATAGTTGTGGGGGAGGAGGGGGCACTTCTAGGCAGGAAGGAGTCAAAGTCATATTATAGCTCCTATGCGGGAAAGAGTCAGCTCCATATAAATTCTCCAAGAACACTTCTAGGCAAGAAAGAGCCAATGCCATATAAATTCTCCATGAATGCTACTGGGTAGGAAAATCATCAACTGTACGAAAATAGGTAGGACCTGCAACATCACACTTCTAATCATCATGGCTGTGGCCTCCCACAGTCACAACCATGAGCACAAGGCTCAAAATCACATCACCAACTGCTTTCTTATATTCGGAGACTCACTGAGTCAGACATGCCTATGTCCATGAGTTTAACCTAAACGTGTGACAAGCTCAGTGACCTTTAACCACAATCACTCCATGATTCACCCATATAAAAATGTTATGTGACACTGTTTTTTTGCTTGAAAACCTAAACTAAACAGCTTGACTAAACATTTGAAGATGGTATGCCGAGATATCAAATTCAGAGGAAATCAAAGTTTGTCTACAGGCGAACACAATTCCTCAAATAAAATGGACATGTGCTAGCGTGTAGTAACATGCTACAAAATATTACCCCAAATCTATCCTTAACAACATGTATGTAAGATCATTTTTGACAGAAGTATCCTATTCCATTTGACCACAAATAACTTGTTTTATTGAATATAGATATTTGAAAGTTTATATTTTTAACCACATGAACCAAAAAAAAGGTTCTTTTTTTTTTTTTTTTTTTTTTTTTTTGCATTTTTCTGTAAATCAGATATGCCGACAAGTTACTGATTGTTGCCTGATTGCACTACATTTTATTTTTAGCGCAATAAAGGGTTATGGAAGTAAAAATAAGAAAAGTTACTTTTTATTGTCTGCTTAAAAAAAAAAAATGTCATTGTAGCAGAGATGCACTTTGTTATAATAAAATGAAAATACTATATTGAACACATTAACTACGGAATTGAAAAACGTGCAGTGGTGTAATTAATTTTTGTTCCCATTTTTCATCTGCTAGGTATCTGTACAATGTAAGGAGTAGTTTTCTTATCTTACAACAGATTTTTATGAATGCTATATTATTTTGAAGATAAATGAGTGTACTGTTATAATAAGCTAAAAAAAATGATATTTTTATATGTTATTGTAGATATTATGAATAATATAACATGATTTACAGGCAAAAAGTGTTTCATAGTTGTTTTAAATTATCACCTTACCATCACATTCTGATTTCCTAAGGCATTTAATGCCTTTATCTTGGTAAGTGTCAGGTATATCCAATAAGAAGAAAATAAAGCCCAAGAACACACAAATCGACTAATATTTATATTATAAGTAACTTATGTTATCACATCTACACCACGTCCAAAGAATCTCAAAAATCACATCTACGCCACTCCCAAAAAATAAAAATTTGAATAAATATACTTTTGAAAAAACACAACATCTGTAGCTTTTATGTCAGTGATTTATCACTAAGAGGTCATGAGCCTAAAACAATCCTTTGAATGCTCAAGGGGGCTTTTCTTCACTATCAACACAGCTTGCATTGTCATTACTATTGTTATCAGTACTTACAAAATCACTATTTGAGTCACAGTCCACTCTGTTTCACTATCGTCATCATCGCCGGACCTATCAGTCAACTGTTAATACAAGTGTTTAGTCTGTTGAGCAGTTAGACAAGTGTTTTTATGGCACTATCGTTAGTTGTGATGGTAAACAAATTTTCACACTTTAGTAACCTGAAATGTTGAAAAATCTGTATATAATATTAATTTTTCTGAGCTCGACAACAAACCACGTTTTGAAAATTACATTTCCAAAAAATCTTGAACCATATCAGAAAGTGTTTCAGTGCGTTTTTCATCCATTTTATTACTCAACATAGATTGGCAATGAGACCTACTCTTGGCCACAGTGGTGAGATTCATAAGCTGGTCCCACCAGCTTGCGATAGTTTAGATAGTTTATGTGTTAAGGAGTAAATTTATACCTTAATTGTTTTGTACTTTTGATAGATATTTTTTATAGAATATTTAGAATAATATATATTTATATTCTTAAAAAATGTTTAAAACAATATTAGTAATACAGTGCAGACCTGATAAGGAGAACTCACCAGGGACCCAAGAAATAGTTCTTCTTATCAGAAATTCCTCTTATCCAGATAAGAGTTCAAGCATATGGTAATGCAATTACAACGTACAATACAATAATGAATTAGCGTTGAATATGATAGATGTATGACACAGAAAATATGTAAATCACCAAAAAGTGTTAAAGTACAAAGCTGGCACAAATATCTAGAGAATAGCAGCACTTTTTACACTTTGAAATGAAAAAGCTGCAATTTTCCTCTGTATCTTACTTAGTACCTGTACTTGAGTTAATAAAAATGTCTTTCCATGACATCCTTAAATTCAAAGAAATGATAAATTAAATCATCTTGGCATCCAGCCTGCATTATATACATATTAGTTTTATCCATGCAATTTGAAACTTCCAACTGTGAAATAGTTTGTACCGTTAACCCACAGTCATCATTATCTTTAGAATTTGCACACTCTTAAATGATAAAGCACTCTTAAATGAAAAAGTATGTAATTTTCCTCTGTACTGCATCAATGTGACCTACAAGTTTGGACAACATTGCTGTCCTATAATGAACCTTCAGATTTTGAATAATACCTTGGTCACAAGGCTGAAGTTTGGATGTCGCATTTGGTGGTAAAAATAAAAGTTCTGTTGCTTTTAGATTTTGAACATTTATGTGGGCTGAACAGTTGTAAAGCACCAAAAGAACTTTGTGATGTTGACGTTCCATAGAATGATCAAATGCATATAGCCACTTGGTGAAAATGTATGATGTCATCCAGGCTATTGAATTAGCTGCATAATCAACACACAATTTTTTCCAACCTTTAAAACAGCGTGGATTTTTTAATTTACCGATTTCAAGTAATGGCAGTTATCTGAACCATCCATATTTGTACACACAACAATTGTGATTCTTTCTTTTCATTGCCCCCCCCCCCCACCCCCCCCCCCCCCCCCCCCCCCCCCCCCCCTCCCCCCGCCCCCACCCCCCCCCCCCCCCCCCCCCCCCCCCCCCCCCCCCACCACCACTTTTCATTTCTGAAGGAAAAAGTATTGTCAGGCAGCAATCTCCAAAACAATCCAGTTTCATCAGCATTAAACACATCAACGGAATTATACCTACTCATGGCTGGTTTTAGCACCTCCTCCGTCCATGACTCAGTAGTCGTTTCATTAACAGAATGCCTTTCCCCACACACAAAAAAAAAGGTAAAGGAACCCTTTACACGCCCATTGAGGCATATTGGGAATATGGTGTTAGGCCCATATTATCTTGACCGTCGGCACACTAGGGATGATGTGGTTGGCATCACGCCGGCCGCCTTAACCTTCACAGGGTTGCTTTGGTACCCATTTGGGGCTGGGTCGACCCAGGAGCCGTTTGTAACCTAAAAAATTCCCACCTCATCTGGGGATCGAACCATAGACTACTGCGCTAGGAAGCCAGTGCACTAACCACTATGCTACCGCGGCTTTGTAAGTAATGTGCCGTTTTTTAAAACAACCCAACCAGCCAGGACTACATTTCCAGCCAGTCCGACCTTCCAGAAGTGCTAACTCTTTTGCCTTTGCAGTTAATATAGGTCCATTTACAGGAACATTTGCTGATCTTGCAATGGTGAACCATTTTAGGAGTGCCGTGTCAACCACATCACACGTCGCTTTTCGGTTCTTCATTCTGTGACAATCAACTTGTCCACCATAAAACATTTTTCTGTACCGATCCTTATTTTTTATGATTCCTGAAAGCGTTGATTTTGGAATGTCAAATTCCTTTGCTGTTTCATTTTCTTTTTGCCACTATTTTCCAATTCTTGTACTAGCTCAATCTTTCTTTTCAAAGATATGGATTTTAACTTTCCAGCCATTTTTAGAGGGGAAATAACTCAAATTCTAACACTGACGAAGCGCGTAATTTCCGAAAAGTTGTACAAATGTCCAGGTACTGTATTTGAAAAAAAGTTCGCCTTAAGCAGATCAAATTATATAGCCGGGACACGTTTAATCGTTGGGCATATCCGAAAATTCGTGATAAACGGATTCCGCTTAACCGGACATTTTTTACAAAGACAAAGAAGAAAAATTGCCGGGGATAAACAAATTGTTCTTCACAAAAGAAATTCGCCACATCCGAGATCGCCTTAAGCGGTTTGCACTGTATGTATTGCTTTTTGGGGTACACTGCCTCAGGATAGTACAATGTGTAACTGGTGTTAAAAACTTCATGCAGCAGTTTCTTCTGCTAAATTTGGGACAGTCAATCTGTGTTATGAAATAAGATTGCTCCTTGCTCATGTTAAAAGAAAGTTATTTATTTCTTTAAGATTTGAATTTTACCATTACATAAAATCCGGTATCTATCTCTGAATACATCAAAGAGTAAAGTTTGAGAATCTTCTACCGGGTACGCAACATGGTGGCATTGCATGGAAGGCAAAAGCAGCGAGGAAGGGAACTGATCACCCCACCTGCCAAAGCTAGACCTAGTATGGTGAAGTCTCTTAACTCTCTACTCCTCTACAGCAGTATCTGTTATGGGACTACCTTTCAGCCTTATACAAAACAACACATTGCAGCATGATGAAATCTGACTGTAACCCTAGGTGGCCCTTGAATGTATAATGTGCCACAACATGCTCTGTTATACAACTCATGGGGCAGGAAGAGTTTTAAAAAAAGTTACGGTAAGCTTGTCCCAAAACACATACTGCCTTAGGGGAGTGAAGTGTTAGAGGCTCCACTATACTAGCTGCAGCTTTATGAGGTAAAGTGACCATTTCTCTTCCTTACTGCTTTTGTCTTCCCTAACTCAAGAGCAAAGTCTGGCACCCATTTACAGCTGCGTCAACTAGAGTGTGATGCTACCAGGCTTCATTTCCAGAACCCAGTATATTTCCTGCAAGAGACGTATGCTATAACTGCTGAGCTAGTCAGACGCTCATAAAGAGTTAAGGGGCAACAACAAAAAACTAGAAAGTTGTCCTCAGAAAGATTGTTTCCTCCTGATTGTTTCCCTTAGTTAACGAGATTTTTGTTTTATTACCTTTAACAAAAATTATCATGAATCACTTATAACATGTTAATTAAGGCCAGTGAATACCTATCAGAATCTTGTCATTTATCATTTATTCCCATTGATGTAACATGTTTTTTTTTTTTTCATGTACATATTTTTTTTATCTTGTTTGCGGTTGCCTTTTGTTATTTGCCTTACACTTCTGCTGCTGCAATCAATTGGTCCACTCCAGTAAATGAACTTGTGATGAGCTGTAATAATGACACGAACAATCTGATTTCCTTTTGTTTTTTTTTAAACCATTTCTACTCATGATAGAAATATTATAGTAGAACTTTGATTATCCAGAACCCTGGTTATCCAAATTTCCAGTTAACCGAATCATCAAAACCAAGGAAAGCAGGGCAGGTCTGTAAACTAAGCACCCCTCCACTCGCTGAGTCAGTTGTGGTCGTTACTTCAGTCAGTTCCCAGCTGTAGTGTAGTCAGTTTAGTGTTGTGTGTAGTTTCCTTTTCGTGGAAGCTACAAAATTTGCAGTGTAAAGAAAATGTATTATTGTGACAGTGGTGGACTGTCACACCCAATTCTACTGATGCATGCTAGAAAGGGATATCTATTGGCTACGCTGTAATGAACACTACATTTAGGCTCATGACACATGGACTAAACATTTCACAGGTAATTGAAAAGATTAAACAACTCCATGGTTCAGTCTCCAACACTACATATTGTATACACATCACACAGATAGCATTTAGGCTCATGACACATGGACTAAACATTTCACAGGTAATTGAAATGATTAAACAACTGTGTTTCAGTCTCCAACACCATATATTGTATACACATCACATGGATAGCATGGGTAATGATTCAGCTTTATATAGTTACACATCAGCTACTGGACAGACAATCTACTGTCACCCTGTCACATACCAGTTGATGTAGTGTGCAACAATGATAAAACTTATCGTGGCATCTCTCACATTTGAACAGCCATGACTTCTCCATTCAAACATCAGTGAAAATCACACAGCAGGAACCACTATTCACAAACGACCTGCCTGTCTGAAAACCAACAATCGACTTGCCCGTTCAACTCACACTTTTTTTTCTCGACCAGTGACCACTTCTCAGTTCATGCTTATTTTCTGACCAATAACTTGAACTCACAACAGACTGACTGATGATAGCTCATACACTGCTCTTGTACCACACTAAACCATATCACAGTTACTCTGAGCTGTCAGTCAACGCACAAGAGACTGACTGATGACAGCTCATACACTGCTCTTGTACCACACTAAACCATATCACAGTTACTCTGAGCTCTCAGTCAACTCACAACAACCAAATATAACCAAGCTCCCAATGGGACATCCATCATCAAACAACAATCTGTATTCTAAATACAAGCACCCTTGACATGGACATAGTGAAAATAATTAATTTGTTGCAAAAGAGGAATTCAGGGAAGGAATTCACTGACGCTATGAGGTGGGTGCGGCCACTATTTCTGACATTACCTTGTAAAAGAATAGTGAATTTATTCTTCAGGTCATCTTTGTAATAGAAAGTGAAGATAGCTCTAGCAGAGGAACAGTTTAAAAAACTGACAATTATAAAGTAAAAGAATGGTTTATACCAAAAATATATCAGCTTGACGGACAATTTCAGGACCAATTTTTTGTGAGAAAACCCTAATATTCCATAAAGATGAATTAATAAAATTTTTATTTCATGGATTAGAGAGATTTTCTTTCTTAATCCAATGTTTCAAAACTGTGATTGTCCAAACAACCCTTGTCATGAAAAAATTAGGATAATCTGAGTTTTACTGTTTTAAGAAGTGTACTTAATGCTTATTGACTATGGCATATTCAATTTTGAGACTGTTTTTCTTGCAATGCTAAAGTATTCCATATAGCCTGTGTATCTTCTTGGGGTATCCACATGTCTTTCTTCTCGGTAACCCGGTATATGTAGTGGTGGTGGTTGGGGGGCTGTGAGACTGAGAAAGTAACGTAAGTAATCAGTAAGTGAGACTGAGAAAGTAACATAAGTAATCAGTAAGTGAGACTGTTTGTCTTTTGGCAACTGCTGACAATCATTATTTCCAAAAACTTTGGTAACTTGTTCTGTTTATGTATAATAATAAAAAAAAAAGGTTGTCCCATAGCAGATACTACCGTAGGGGAGTGAAGTGTTAGAGACTTCACTATACAAGGTCCAGCATCAAGAGGTGAGGTGACCAGTTCCCTTCCTCGCTGCTTTTTCCTTCCCTAACTCAAAGTTAGGTACCCATTTACAGCTGGGTAGACTGGAACATGTCAGTACTGTGATTCGAACCTGGCACCTTTGCCATGAATGACCAGTGCTCTAACTACTCTGTCAGTCGGATGCTCATCGGTCGTGTATGTATGCACACCTTAATTCAGGGGTTCTTAACCTGTCTTGCACCATCGACCCCTTTGGTTGTGTGGTGAATACTACAGGCCCCTTTGATTGTCTGATGAAGTTACAGACCCCTTCGTAGAACAAATGTACATAAGCGCATAATGTACTTAAAATTTTTGCATACTCACAGTACATTTTAAAACAAAGACAAATCTTTAAGCTTACTTATCATTAGCCGCATTTTTCTTCTGTGTTCTCTATCGAGTAAAAGCAAAACAAATACATGTACAAACTTTGTCCATTTACCCACATGCTAGACTTTTTGTATGGGAGTCGCGGTAGCCTAATGGTTAGTGCACTGGCTTCCTAGCTCAGTGGTCTATGGTTCGATCCCCAGTTGAGGTGGGATTTTTTTTAGGCCACAAACGGCTCCTGGGTCGACCCAGCCCTAGTTGGGTACCAGAGCAACTTCTGGGAAGGTTAAGGTGGCCGGCATGATGCTGACCACATCACCCCTAGTGTGCCGATGGTCGAGAAAATATGGGTCTAACACCATATTCCCAATATGCCTCAATGGGCGTTTAACGGGATCCTTTTACACTTTTTGTTGCTAGGTTTAGACTTGCTAATATAACAGCATGGTAATGTATTAACACTAACTCTTACATCTTGTTGTAAATCAACTGTCTCATATTTATAATTTATACGAGGGAAGGTCAAAAAGTAATGCCTCCTATTTTTTATGTATGTAAATACTGCATCGGTGTGCAATTTGTAAATTTAGCAGGATTCCTCAAACACTCGTCCGCACTGTATAGCATTACCAACCTGTTTCAGTAACAGGTGGCACCACTGTAACAGTTTAAAAATGGCTGCCAAATACATTCGGTTAAAACAACGTTATGTCATAGAATTCCTCAATGCTGTAGGCGAGACCCCAATTCGCATCCACGAATGTTTGAAGAATGTTTATGAAGATTCAACAGTGGTTGTTAGCACTGTCCGACGATGGGTACATGAGATTTGGGTTCATTTTTTTTTTAGCCAGAATCCAAGAGGCAGTCAATGGAATGGCATCACACAACATCGCCAACAAGAAAGAAGTTCAAAAGTTCACCATCTGTAGGGAAAGTTATGGCCTCCGTGTTTTGGGATGAGAAGGGTGTGATTCTTCTCGACTTCTTAGAACAGGGAAACACGGTGAATGCAGACCGTTACATTGAAACTTTGAAGAAGCTTAGAGGTCGTTTTTGGCGACTTCACCCATTAAAAGATCAGAGAACTGCACTACTGTTGCACGATAATGCCACGCCACACACCGCTAAACGCACCATTGATGCGATTGCAGAATTTGGCTGGACATTATTACCACATCCCCCTTACAGTCCCGATCTTGCACCTTCTGACTTCCATCTGTTTGGACCACTGAAAGAAGATCTTCGCGGACATCACTTTGAGAACCCTTAAACGCGCCGTTCGCCAGTGGTTTAGGAAAAGACACAAATTTTTACCGTGCGGGGATACATGCCCTTGTGAGACGACGGACAAAAACTGTAACAAATAACGGAGACTACATTGAGAAATAAATTTTTGAAGTTCAGACTTGGGGCTACATTTCAATGTGAATTTTCTCTGTTTTCTTGCCTATTGAATGAAATTAAAAATTACGAGGCATTACTTTTTGACCGTCCCTCGTACATCAGGAGTTGTGCGATAAACTTTCTACTAAAGATGTTTGTTTTATATCACTTTACAGACTTTCTACTAAAGATGTTTGTTTTAGGCGGGATTGCTGTGTATCATTGTAAAGACACACTATTGGTTTACATTTCCCGTGCGTACATGGCGCGCGCAGTATGCCGCGTGAAAGAGAAATTGGCGGGAAACTGGTTCAGTTGTGTATGAAGCGGTGTCATGGACAAAACGGAGGCTCGTTGCGTAATCAAATTCCTGCACCTGCAGGGCAAATCCGCAAAGCAAATTCATGATGAAATGTTTGCCGTTTATAAGGATGTCTGCCCTTCGTATGACACTGTGAAGCGTTGGAAAAGTCACTTTCAAACGGGACACAGCAGCGTTCAAGATGAACCAAGGAGCGGCAGGCCGTCAATTGCAGATGATGCAGGCAACGTTGCAAGAGTGGAGGCCCTAGTCCTCTCAGACAAGCGCATAACCGTCGAGGAAATCATGGCTGAGTTGGGACTAAGTCATGGGACCACATTGAAGATTTTGCATGAGCAGCTTCAAGTGTCAAAGGTGTCCGCCAGGTGGGTTCCCCGCCTTCTCACACCATTCCAAAAGGAGCATCAAGCCGAAACATCCGCACAGATCTTGGACATTTGCAATGCTGATGAAGATGATTTTTTTCATAGACTGGTTACTGTGGACGAATGTTGGGTGCATTTCTATGACCCCGAGACTAAAAACCAGAGCAAACAATGGAAACATTCCTGTTCGCCACCACCAGAAAGCAAAGACGGTACCCTCTGCGGGAAAGGTCATGCTCACCGTCTTTTGGGACTGCCGCGGTGTAATACTCACCGATTACTTTCCTCGTGGCCGTACTATCAACTCCACGTACTACCAAAGCCTTCTCCAGAAGTTACGAGAAGAAAAGAAGCGCAAAAGACGCGGGATGCTGTCCAGAGGCGTTCGTCTGCTTCAGGACAATGTGCCGGCTCATGCAGCTCATGGCTCCATCATCCTTGCCCAGCAGTGCGGGTGTGAAATCATGCCCCATCCACCATACTCACCAGACTTGGCACCGAGTGACTTCTTCCTGTTTCCAAACATGAAGAATCCGCTTCATGGACGTCGTTTTTCTAACGACCAGGACTTGATTACTGAACTGGAGACGTGGTTCCGGGCCCAGACGGGGGTGTTCTACAATCAGAGCATTAGGAAGGTGAAGAAGAGATGGGAGAAGTGCATTGCCTTGAGGGGTGAATACATAGAGAAGGACTAAAGTTCACACCAATTTCCAGGTACGTGCCTTGATTCCTTCATACTAAAGTGCAAAACTTTTCTACTGCCCCTCGTATATATACATATAATCAAGAAAAATAAAGTCCAACACAGAAGTTAAGAAACTTTAACTCAGATATCAAGTCAGTCCTATTGCATGACTCCGAAACATGGAGAACAAGAAAAAACAACACCCAGAAAGCTACAAACTTTCATAAATGGATACTTGCACACTATAGAAAGATTGAAGTGATATGACAAAATCATTGACGTGGAACTGATGACAAAATCACTAATGTGGAACTGATGACAAGATCACTAACGTGGAACTGATGACAAGATCACTAATGTGGAACTGATGACAAGATCACTAATGTGGAACTGATGACAAGATCACTAACATGGAACTGATGACAAGATCACTAACGTGGAACTGATGACAAGATCACTAACGTGGAACTTATGACAAGAACCAATGGAACAAGAGATGACAAGAAGCAGACAAGTGTCAGTGGAACAAGAGATGACAAGAATCAGACAAGTGTCAGTGGAACAAGAGATGACAAGAATCAGACAAGTGTCAGTGGAACAAGAAATGACAAGAAGATTCTGGCGATGGATAGGATTTCAATGTTGGACTTGGACTTGATTTCTCTTGATCTCCACACATCATTTATAACCAAATTAAACATTGTTTGTGTATTTGTTGACATCAAATTTTCCCAGACTACATCAAAAATACATTATTGGCCAGAAATGTCATCATCATCATCTCATTTTCTTCACTCCTCCTGGAGCTTGGAGCCACTACTACAGATCACCTCTTTGAGGAAGCTTATGTCCGAGCACAAACTCTTGTAGTGGTGATTTCTGTAGCTTTTTATTGTCCATGATGAGGTTACTGGCTCCATGCACAGTCTCATATTAGAGTCACACCTTTTTACAACATGCCTGATGGAGTAGTGGTCCTATTATTTCCTTGCCTCCCTAGAGACCCGTGGGAAGTACATCAGAAATATCGGCGACATTATGTCATTGAGCATGTCAGGATTTTTTCACATTTTTAATAGGTTTTTGTTTGCCCAGTTTACTTTTTGACACAAGTCAACCCATTAATGAACCATCATTCATTAACAACTAGTATCTCTTAGCTTGCTTTTATTAACACGTTTGTTTTGTGTTGCTTGATTTCTTTGATACAAAATTATCACCCCTAGTGTGCCGACGTCAAGAAAATATGAGCCGAACATCATATTCCCAATATGCCTCAATGGGCGTGTAACGGGATCCTTTTTTTTCTTTTATTCATTGAATAGCACCGTATAGTTCCCGCACGCTCAGGCATGTTGTACAAGGCGGACTAATATGAGGTTGGCTGGCAACCTCATCATGTCAAACTATTTGCTACAGAAACCACCGCTGAGGGAGTATGTGAACATTTGGTGCAGCTACAGTGGTGGTTCTATGCTCTGTAAGGGGCAGATAGGAAAATGAATGTTATAATTCATTGTATATTTGATGCACTTGTTAAAGAAAATGTGATCTCTGCTGCTGGTCAAACGGTTGTTTTTATTCTCTTCACATTTTGTTGTCTTGTTCTCATGATCTTAAATGTAGGTTTTAGTCTAATCGGGCGTTTCACATTTTTCTGTAGCAATTCTGTAGTTCTTGAAAACATAAAACTATGTATATTTTATTGGGGTTTTTTTAAGTTAATTTTCAGTCGGTTTTTGTTTTTGTTGTTGTTTTTTTTTTTTTTGTCTGCCGAAAAAATGTTCCCAGAATTATCGTATATTCAGTACACTATTGGAAAATACAGGATGTCCCAAAATTCCGTGTGCACTTTTAAAGTTATTAAAGTTCAAAACTGCTCAAGAACTTTTGGGACAGCCTGTATATTTCTTGACAGCGTAAACTATTATTTCTATTAAATGAATGCTTGTCGTACAAATCAACTAATACGCATATGAGATTGTGCATTGGACTGGCAACATTATTATGTAAAACAAATTGCCGCAAGAAGCATCGATGCAAGAGTATGTAACTGCTTGGTGCAGGCTTCCTGTAAGGGAACCAGTTGTAGTGGTGGCTCCATGCTTCGTAAGGAGCGTAAATGAAAATGTTGATGAAATGAAATCTGTTTATAAATATGGATCAAAATGATTGTGTAATGTTTCTGGACTTGTGAGGAGTTGAAGAACTTATCAAGGATAACATTATGTGTATGTGTCATTTATTCTTTCATTAACTAACGTTCAGCTCCTTAAGAAGGATGAGCCATCAACAGTGTATGCCAAACCTTTTTTGTATTGTGCCATTCATTTAAGGTTTTTCCATGTTTTCTTTATCCCTGTCATGTCTGTCACCATTTCTCTTCCCTGTGTGTTTTTTGGTCTCTCCCTACCTCTTTTACCTCCAGAACAAGGACTGCCTTGTAATGCTATACCTCACTTTGAAAACCACAGTTCAGAAGCAAATAGATTAAATTGGTTTGCCCATGAAGAAATAATGGAAAATATTGAGACAGAAATAATATATTCAGATGCAGATGACTGGCACAAAGAAAGCATATGATGAGAAAAGAAAGAGTGGACCCCTTTAATTGTCCAGCGAAGACTACAGACCCTGTTGATTGTCCTGTGAAAACACAGATCCCTTAGAATGTCTGGTGAAGGCTACAAACCCCTTCTTGGAAAAAAATATACTTACTTACTACTTACTTAGTCGTTCCCCTTCTACCGTGAGGTGTAGAGGTTTGGAAGAGAGAGCGCCAGACTATTCTATCGGCTGTCTTCCTCCTGGCCTGGTTCCATTCTAGTCCTCGGTCCTTCAAAGATTGTCTAATGTTGTCCTCCCAGCGGACTCTGGGTCGTCCTCGGGGTCTGGATCCTTGGCTCTTTGTTTCCCATGCTTGTCGTGGTAGCCGATCTTCTCCCATTCTGCAGACATGGCCAAACCATCTTAGTTGGGACTGTTCTACTTGGGTCTGTAGGGGGTGGCATTTTAGGCCTTGACGTATCGTCTGGTTGCGTACCATGTCTCTTCTTGTTACTTCAACCACCTTCCTCAGATACCTCATTTCTGAGGTTTGGATCTGGCTTTTATGGGTTGTAGTCATTGCCCATGACTCGCATCCATATGTCAAGACTGGGACATAGGTGATCTTCGTTTTCTTACCAACCTCTCTCTTGCTGAGGAATCCTCGATTTATGGCCTGAAAAAGTCTCCCAGCTGCTGCTTTTCGAGTGGCCAACTCTTCTTTGATGCCTCCCTTTCGGTCTATATATGCTCCGAGGTATTTAAAGTGGTCGACCTGCTCCAGGACCTGTTCTCCCAGCTTCTTTCTTCTCAAAAAAAATATACATAGCCTCATAATTAAAACTTTTACATACAAATAGTATATTTTATTACAAAAGAAAATCGTTAAGCTTAGTCATACTGACATACAAAAATAATCTGTAAATAGAATATGTTTCTTTAAATGTAAAAATCTATGATAATTTTCTGAGTAAAAATGTTGGTGAAGATAAAATTCACATTTTTAGATTATATACATAGCCACCCCCTAAAATACATTCATGGACCTCCACAGGGGAACGAAGATGCAGCAAACAAGATGAATGCAGTCAGCGACTCATAGCTTGACTGCTTGCGTCAGGGTCAGCGAACCAGAGCTGACCAAGACCCTACTCCACCTCCAAGTGGTGGTCCTTGAAAGAGGCTGCATCACTGTAGTCTGGCTGAGAGAGTAGGGAACGAAGAGGAAAGGCAGACCCAGTCCCAAAAATGCCATGCTGAAAACGGATGTGTCGGGCCGAAAGGCGCAAATATCGGAGCTTGTTCATCACAGGTTGAGAAACCCTAGTCTAGAGATTATTATTGCTCATTTGTTGGCATTTTACAAATTTCAGGTTAAACCAAATACTTCATCAAAACATACCATTAAAAGTGCACGTTACTTTATCTTTTGTTAACACTTCTAAATTTAAGTAATTGAAGACTCTTTATACCGAGGGTGGCCACAAAGTCCCATTACCCCTATGTGGAATATATGTGAGAATAATGGGATTATGAATTCATCTGTTAAGAAATTGATAGGGCCAAATACTGGTCCATTTGATTATTAAACATTGTTATTTTGTATTCATCTGTATCATCACCCTTCAGCTCGCCATGGAGCATAGGCCTTCAACAAACGTATGCCAAGTCTTTCTGTCCCGTGGCATCAGCTCAAGGTCTTTCCATATGTCTTCTTTATCCCCTTCATGTATGTCTCCTGTTCTCTTCTCTGTATGTTCTTTGAGTTACCTTAATCTTTGTCCTATCCATCATCACCATCTTCAAATCATCTCTTGTTCCACTGACAATTTGTCTGGATCTTGTCATCAGTTCCACATTGGTGATCTTGTCTTTAGTTCCATATTAGTGATCTTGTCATTAGTTCCACATTGGTGATCTTGTCTTTAGTTCCATATTAGTGATCTTGTCATTAGTTCCACATTGGTGATCTTGTCATCATTCCCATATTGGTGATCTTGTCATTAGTTCCATGTTGATGATCTAGTCATCAGTTCCATGTTGGTGATCTTGTCATCAATTCCATGTTGGTGATCTTGTCATCAGTTCTACATTGGTCATTTTGTCATCAGTTCCATATTGGTCATCTTGGTCATACCACTTCAATCATTCTGTTCTACGCAACATCCATTTATGAAAGTTTGAAGCTTTATGGTTTTTTTTTTTTTTTTTGTTCTCCATATTTCAGAGCCATACTGGTCTCATTGTTAACTTGTAACGTTACTTATCTCTTATACAACATTATGCAACAGTATTGTAAATAAGATTATATCTGTTTTAATAACAGTAAACTATATTATTTGACACTGCAATCGTTAAGTCCTTTTTGACTTTTCAAATACACTGATGTGGATGTACACTTAAATATTCCTCAACATTGTCTTAATCTTGTTTGCAAATAAAGTGGTCCTCAAAATGCTAGGAAAGAAAAGAGAATTAATGAAAGAGATCAAGTTAGACAGCTAAATTATTTTGACCAATTAAAAAGACTTAACACCTTACTGAAGACCATACTGTAAGGTAAATGGGCAAGAGAAGATAACATCAAGAGACGGACAGGAAAGAGTCTATCAGAGTGCACCATCAAGACAAGAGATAGAAGATGTCGGAGATCCATTGCTGCCTACCTTTGATGTGGGGATGGCAGCTGATGATGGCAATGATAATGATGATGTTTGCATAGCTTTTACCAGTTGGGGTTCATTCATTTAATACAGGGTTTCTTAACCTGTGGTCCATGGTCAGTGGAAAGATTCAAGGGAGTCCGTGTACATAACCTAAAATGTCAAATATTACATTTTAAATTATGCTTTTGTGTACATTTTTTTACAAGGGATATATAGCCCTCATTGGACAATCAAAGGGATCTATAGCCTTCGTTGGACAATCAAAGGGATCTATAGCCTTCATTGGACAATCTAAGGGATCTATAGCCTTTATTGGGCAATCTAAGGGATCTATAGCCTTCATTGGACAATCTAAGGGATCTATAGCCTTCATTGGACAATCAAAGGGATCTATAGCCTTTATTGGACAATCTAAGGGATCTATAGCCTTCATTGGACAATCAAAGGGATCTATAGCCTTTATTGGGCAATCTAAGGGATCTATAGCCTTCATTGGACAATCAAAGGGATCTATAGCCTTTATTGGACAATCTAAGGGATCTATAGCCTTCATTGGACAATCAAAGGGATCTATAGCCTTTATTGGGCAATCTAAGGGATCTATAGCCTTTATTGGGCAATCTAAGGGATCTATAGCCTTCATTGGGCCTTGTGCTCTTTCAGTGATAGCTTCTGTAACTATTTGTTTGACATGATGATGTTGCCAGCCCCTTGTAGAACCTAATATTACTTACCTCTTACAACATACCCAAGGTAGTAGTCCTGTTCTTTCTTTTCTCATCAGAGAACCCCCCCTCCCGGGGGAACTACATGGGGCACGTTAATAAACGAGTGCACTAACATGCATGCATTATCATCATCATCATCATAACCCTCCACTCCCAAAGGTGCATAGGCCTTCAACAAACACATGCCAAGTGCTCCTGTCACGTGCCATCATCTCAAGTTCTTTCCAGGTTCTCCTCATCATTTTCACCTCTGTTTCCAGCTCTCTTCTCCATGTGCTTCTTGGTCTACCTCTGCCTCTCTTGCCCTGGGGGTTCCAGAACAAGGACTGCCTTGTAATGCTATCAACCGGTTTCCTCAGTGTGTGTCCTATCCATCGCCATCGTCTCATCTCTTGTTCCACTGGCACTTGTCTAGTTCTTTTTTCAATTTGTCCTGCATCTGATTGCGGTTGTGGGACAGAAGAGCCAAGTCATTAGCAAAATCCAGATCATCCAACTGCTTAGTCAGAGTCCACTGGATTCCATTTCTGTTGTGTGTTGTCGATGATCTCAAAACCCAGTCTATTGCTAGTAAGAAAAGAAATGGAGATAAGAGGCATCCCTGTCGCACTCCTGTTCTTATCCCAAACAGTTCTGTAAGCTGTCCTTCATGAAGAACTCTGCATGTCTCGTCTTCATATGTTTTCTTTATTAAATTAATAATCTTCAGGGGAACTCCATAATGCCTCATCAATTTCCAAAGTGATTCTCTGTCTACACTGTCAAATGCCTTTTCGTAGTCCACAAATCCGATGTATAGTGGTGAATTCCATTCCAGACTTTGTTCAACTATTATTCTCAAAGTGGCTATCTGGTCTGTACATGATCTGTTTTGTCGAAAACCTGCTTGTTCATCTCTCAGTTTCTTGTCTATGGACTCTTTTAATCTCTCAAGGATAATCCTGTTTAATACTTTTCCTGGCACTGATAGTAACATTAAAAAGTTAGTTGCTTATCCTTTACAGGACGTGGCAATCAACCCCAGCTTTTATTGGCTGTTTGTGATTTTTCTAGGCAATTTTTACGTTCAGTAGTTTGCCATTGCTTTCTGAACGGTACGGTGCTTATACCATTGTTAAAAATCCACACAAAGCGATCTGCCACCAAACCGCCTGCAGCAGGTTTCGAACCTGGTATATCTGGATTATGAAACTGCGTTCATATCCAATAGGCCACAGACGCCGACGATAGTAACATTATTCCTCTATAATTTGTGCACTCTTGTAAATTTTCCTTCTTAGGCAACTTAACCAGATATCCTTCCTTCCATTCTGCTGGTATCTCTTCCTTTTCCCAGACTTTACCAAGTAATTTATATAACATCTCTGTAGCCGTGTCGATATCTGCTTTGATGGCCTCTGCTGGAATGCCATCAGGTCCAGACGCTTTTCCATCTCTTAGAAGCTTTATGGCTTTCTTTATTTCTTCCTTCGTTGGTCTTTCACCCTTAATTTGTAGCTCTTCTTCTGCTGGCTGGATGTCCAGGGGGTTTTGTGGAGCTGGTCTATTGAGAAGGTCCTCAAAATATTCTGTCCACCTCTTCATTTGCTCTTGTATATTGCTGAGCAGTTTTCCATTCTTGTCTTTTATGAGGCAACTTGTTTGCTTGTATTTCCCTGTTAGCTTCTTTGTGCTGTTATACAGTTCTCTCATATTGCCTTTGGCTGCAGCATCTTCTGCCTCTCTTGCCAACTCCTCAATATACTTCCTCTTGTCTCTTTTGATACTTCTTTTTACTTCTTTGTTTGCTTCTGTGTACACTTCTTGAGCCTTGGCTTTGGAACTTCTGGTTTTGCTTGTGTTTAAATCTGCTTTCTTGTTTTTTCTGTCTTTTATCTTATTGATGGTTTCTGTTGTTATCCATGCTTTTTGTTGTCGTTCCCTTTTCCCTAGTATTTCTTCACATGTCTCTTTCCATACAGTTTTGATTTGCTGCCAATAGTCTTCTGTATTCTATACATCTTCCAGCTGTTGGAGCACTTGGAATTTGTTGGATATTGTGACAGCAAATTTGTCTTTTGTTTCTTGATTTCTTAGATGTCCTACATTAAATTGTTGTCTATAATTTTGCATTGTTGCATATCTCTTGAGTTTCATTTTTACTTTAGCTATCAGAAGGTGGTGATCTGATGCCACATCTGCTCCTCTATATACCTTTACATCCTGCAATGATGATCTAAACTTCTTGTTTATGCATATATGATCAATCTGATTTTCTGTTCTATGGTCTGGTGATATCCATGTTGCCTTGTGTATTCTCTTGTGTGGAAACATGCTTCCTCCTATAGCCAGTTGATTGGAAGCACAGAAGTTTGAGAACAGTTCCCCATTTTCATTCATTATTCCTAGCCCATGTTTTCCCATGACGTCTTCAAATCCGGTGTTGACTGTACCTATCTTTGCATTCATGTCACCCATCAAAATTGTGATGTCTCTTCTTTTTACCTTTTCCGTAATTTCCTGTAGTCTAGTATACAATTCTTCTTTCACAGACTCTTCTTTGTCATTAGTTGGTGCATAACATTGGATGACATTTACATTTATTTTCTTTTTAGCTGTTTTAAAAGTAGCTGTTATTATTCTGGGTCCAACAGCTTCCCATTCAATGAGTGCTTTCTGTGCTTCTTTAGATAACATAAGAGCTACCCCTTCCCTGTGGTGTGAACTTTCGTTTCATGTCCTGCAGACAGCACCAATTCACCTGTGATGAGTTTCTTCTTGTCTACCCCCTTCCACTTTGTTTCACACATTCCCAGAACCTCGATTTTATATTCCCTCATTTCTGCTGCTACTTGTGCCACTTTCCCTTGTTCGTTTAATGTCCGAACATTCCAGGTGCCAAATCTGGAAGTTTTCCTAGAAGAAAGAAGGTTAGTCAGCAACACAGATTCCTTTCGGCTTTCTCTGTGTTGCATCATACGCCTCCCTGCGAGAGGACCTTCCCCTGTCTTGGATGGCTGTGTTTTATTTTCCTTAATTGACTTGTCCATGTTTGTTGAAGTTTTTTGTGGTTTAAATTTTTTACAGGATGGGGTAACCAGCCCCATGCCCAACCCTCCTTAGTCGCTTTCTACGACATGCATGGAAGGGAACAGTGTTACTATTCTTTGCTCCCCTTTCAGGCCCCGGTAACACACGGGTGAACATGCATGCATGCTTGTCTTATACAGAAAAATAGATAGCAGACAACAAGGGCTATGGTGGGATCCTGTTCACAATTTTATGTACAACGTGACCCACTTCTGTGATCCTTTCACAGCTGTAATCTTATAAAAATATTTCTATGATTTTTTTTTTTCGGCTTTAGTTATAGTATGCCGGGACAGGTCACTCAAGATTCCTTCAAATTTTGATAGTTTAAAATGTACTATAATAGAGGGTCGTGTGTAAAATTTCATCTCTCTATGGCATCCGAAACCTAGTGAACGACGGGCTCAAAGAGTTGAAACATCCAAACAACGCTCATATCAAGTTAAATAAAAGTGTGTTTAAAAAAAAAAAAAAACAATTTAAGTATTTGTAAAAACGTCAAGGCCTAAAATCCCACCCCCTGCAGACCCAAGTAGAACAGTCCCAACTAAGATGGTTTGGCCATGTCTGCAGAATGGGAGAAGATCGGCTACCACGACAAGCATGTTTGAAGGACCGAGGACTAGAATGGAACCAGGCCAGGAGGAAGACAGCCGATAGGATAGTCTGGCGCTCTCTCTTCCAAACCTCTACACCTCACGGTAGAAGGGGAACGACTAAGTAAAAACAAGTTGAAGTAATAAATACACAAAAAGGCAGAAATTACATTCTCAATATAAAGTACTGCGTGAAATAAAAGTCGATCATTTATTAGTAATTTTATAAAAAAAAAATAAAACAAGAGTAAATGGAAGTCCACAAAGAAAAGACAGATATCGTGAGAATAAATCTGACAAATTATAGCCAGGCTGCTCGTGGAGAAACACCCTACACGACGTTGACTGTACACACATCTTGGCAGCAACGTAGACAAATCTAGAGGAACGGGACTCATTTAGACGACAACTGGAGGCAGGCATGAAGACGTTGAAACAACTTGAGCTGATGGCACGGGACAGGAAGTTAAGTTTGTTGAAGGCGTAAGCTTCCTGCGGAGCTGAAGGGTGATGATGATGCTGGGAGGAACGGACAGTGATATGAAAATAAGAGTACTGAAGACAAGAAAGGCTTTCAGTACAGTAGAAAACAAATGGAAATTACAAGAAATCAGTCCCAACACAACAACAAGAACGTCAACTCAAGTGTTGGACAGTCTTAGTATAATAGCTCTCAAACACGAAGAACAATGAAAATGGCAGCCAACAGACTTTCATAAATGGGTGATTTCGCAAAACAGACGATGAAAATGATTTTACAAGTTTCCCGGCGTGGGAGTGTTTGAAAGATAAATATGGGGTTCCAAGTGCAGCCTCCCCGGAAATGAAGATGGTGACAGATTGACAAAGGAAGGTGGAAAGCTAACTCAACTTGACACAATCATAACTCATGAAGAGGCCAAGAGTTTTATCAAGAGCAGATACAGAAGCAAGTGGGAAGCAGACGACCAAAACATATGATACATACGAGTATTACTAACTCAGCAGAAATTAACTTTTCTTTGTTCATCTTGAAAAGGACGTTGGTTGCGTTGTATCCGTTTACATTGAAGCTGCGATATTTGCGCCTTTCGGGCGACACATCCGACTTCAGCACGGCATTTTTAGGACCGGGTAAGTCTTCCCTCTTCGATCCTTACTCAGCCAGACTGCAGTGATGCAGCCTGTTTCCAGGACCACCACTTGGAGGTGGAGTAGTATCTTGGTCAGCTCTGGTTCACTGACCCTGACGCAAGCAGTCTAGCTATGGGTCGCTGACTGCATTTATCACTGTTGACGCGTCTTAGGTCCCCAGCAGAAGTGAACAAGTGGTAATCTTCAGACTTCGCACAGGCCACAACAAATTGGTATATCATCTATTTAACAAGCTAAAGATAGGAACTACTGACGAGTGTAACTGTGGCCCCGATAAAACGACTTCTGAACATCTGCTTCAAAGGTGCCCAACATATGAGGAACATGAAAAGCGCATATGACTATCACCAGTACCACTGCTGGAAAAACTACGGAGATACCAACAACCTCAAGCTGACTGCTGCTTTCTTTGAGTATATTCAAGTTGACGTCTGACCCTGAACGAAGAAGGGGATGGAGGATTAATATTGATGAAACAAGAGTTAAGATAGATACCCCGTGTATCTCCCGGAGGCTCAATACCTCTAAAGTAGATCTTCACATTTCCTGGGTTGCCTACTGCTGCTCTTTGTAGTAAGCTGAAAGATAATGATAATAAACTGTAGAGAAAATGGGCGCAGTAAAGACAGTCAACGTCAAGTTTAACAGCGTCACACACGAAAACAATTAGTATTCCATCACTTTTCTTTGCGCTCCTTATAGAGCATGGAACCACAACGGCAGCTGATCCCCCTTACAGGAAGTCTGCACCAAGTATTCACAAACTCTTGTAGCGTTTGTTTCTGCACTTGTTTGTTTTTACATGAAGAGGTTGCCTGCCTTATTCACAACCTTTATATTAGTCGCCTGAGGGTTTAGTAGTCCAATTATTTCTTTGGCTCTCCAGAGATTCCCCGGAAACTACTGACCCGATCAATTATTTGTTACGTGAGTTAAAAAAGGCACGACCATCATAATTTTTGTGTTTGCTCCTTATAGGAAGCTCATACCAACATTCATGTGCTTTTCTGGCAATTGTTTCTATAGCTATTAACTGACTGCTTTTGTTATATCGATTTAAGCAAACCGATTTTGGGTTTCTCTATATGAATGCGTTGTGCGTAAGCACTGCGAAATTGGCTCGCCGAAATTGACAACTCCCGAGTCGAGTAGAGTCGATAATAAAAATATAAAAAAATTATATAGAAAAGAGTCGAGGGTAATTTCCTATTTCTCGTACCTTTTTGCTCCACGGCGAATATGTGTAGTTAAGTGTTGTTTCGTAGCACTTAGGGTTAGGATTAGGGTTAATCATCATCATCATCAGTTGCCATCTCCACAACGAAGGTTGGCTGTAATGGATCTCCAACGTCTTCTGTCTCTTGTCTTGGTGGTACACTCTGATAGACTCTTTCCCGTCCATCTCTTGATGTTATCTTCCCACTTATAGCGCTGTCTTCCCCTTGCACGTTTGCCTTCAACTCTCCCTTCTGATATTGTCTTCTGCAAGGTGTTATGCCTTTTTATGTGGCCAAAGTATTTTAGCTGCCGAACTTTGACCTCTCTCATTAGTTCTCTTTTCATACCTAGATTTTCTAGGACCTCCTTATTTGTTTTCATCTCTTTCCATGAGATACGCCCCATTCTTCTATATATCCACATTTCAAGAGCCTCAATTCTTTCTTCCAAATGCTTATTCATCGTCCATGTTTCTGCACCATACAGAAATGCAGAATATATATAAAACTTTATGATTCTGAGTTTTAATTTATGAGATAACTGTTTGGATGTCAGTATATGTTTCATGTTGTTGAATGTAGCTTTGGCCATTCCTATTCTCTTCTTGATTTCTGTTTCACATCTGCCATCTTCTGTTATTATATGACCAAGATATACGTAGCTCTTGACCTGTTCCAGGATTTTCCCATTTACGCTTATCTTTAATGTGGGTTTATCGTCTGTTTTGCTAATTATCATAGTTTTAGTTTTCTCAATATTAATGTCGAGTCCATATTCATGACTTATACTGTTCACTTGCTTCACTAGTTCTTGTAACTCCTGTTCGCTTTCAGCTAACAACACGGTATCATCTGCATATCTAAGGTTGTTTATTGATCTTCCACTGATGTTCAGTCCTGGTATTTCCTGTATCTGTTTGAAAATTTTTTCAGTGTATAAATTAAATAGGCAGGGGGACAGCACACAACCTTGTCTGACACCTCTTTTTATGTCTATGTATGGTGAATAATTCCTTCCCGATCTTACTGTGGCAGTTTGCTCCCAATAAAGGTTACTGAGTATTCTTATATCTTTTCCATCAATACCTATGTCTTTGAGGCATTCAATTATTTTCTCATGATGTATTCTGTCAAAAGCCTTCTTATAGTCAATGAAGCACATATACATACTATTTTGGACCTCTGTATATTTTTCTGCTAATCTTCTTAGGCAAAATATTGCCTCTCTTGTTCCACTGTTCCGTCTAAAACCAAACTGTTCTTCTTGGATTTCGCTGTCTACTTTACTTTTTATTCTTTCCTGTATGATTTTGAGCAGTATCTTAATTGCATGACTCATCAGGCTGATTGTTCTGAAGTCTGAACATTCTGTTGCATTTGGTTTTTTGGGCAATGTTATAAAAACTGATGTCTTCATGTCGTGTGGTAAATATCCTGTATTGTATATATCATTGCATATTTCTGTGATTGTATCTATACCAAAGCTCTCCAGAGCTTCTATCATTTCAATGTTTATGTTATCCATGCCTGCTGATCTTCCTTTGTGTATCATATGAATGGCATTCTCTACTTCTGATCTGAGAATGTTTGGGCCTTCATTAGAATCTGGTGATGGTTTTTTACCTCTGTTGTCCTCGAATAGTTCTTTTACGTATTCTGCCCATCTGTTTGATATGTCTTTCTCATCAAGTAATATTACACCATTTTTGTTCTTGATACAGCTTCCTCCTTGTGCAAACCGCGACCGATTTGATAATTTCTTTATTTCTTCATGCATATCTCTTGTCATGTGCTTCGCTTCCAAGTCTTCTATTTCCTTACATTTTGTTTCTATCCACCGTTCTTTTGCTTCTCTACACATAGTACGTATGTCATTGTCTATTGTTTTATATTCTGGAGTGTTTTTTGCTTTCTTTCTTTCTGCCATTTTATTCAAGATGTCATCTGTCATCCAAATTTGATTTTTCTTAGACTCCTTTTTAGGTAAATTTGCATTTGCTGATTGTATGCTTGTTTTTAAGCATTCCCATTTTGCGGTTGCTTTTTCTTCTGGGTTTTCTCTTCTATACTGCTCCATGCTTTCTGTCAATAACTGTTGGTATTTATTTTTGACGTCGATTAAATATTTCTGTTTTATATCTGGTTGTTTCAGCGCTGATATTTCTATCAGGGTTAACCCAAACCCTAATTCTAGCCCTAAGTGCTACGAAACAACACATAACTACACATATTCACTGCAGAGCAAAAAGGTACGAGAAATAGAGTTGAGTCATTATGGTGACAAGTCCGACTCGAGTTGGAGTCCATTGAGTCCAGTCGAAAATACTTGCTTTCAGATGTGGCAGTACGAGAAATAAATATTCTGATTGAAAGGGGCGAGAGTTTTCTTGTAGAGCCGTTTCTTCGGACTCTGCAAGGAGGAAACAGGAATAGGAAAGGGGAGGTACGAAAGATTCCCTATTAGAAAGAGAAACTGTATAACAAGAGGATCCTAAGACAAACGGGGAACTGTATGAAAGAAGTGACAGCGAACGACGAATCTGACGACAGTGGGATTAACACGGATTTTGCAAGATTTAAACACAGGTTTCAAAAGACTATCAACACGATCACCTCTCAAGCATGTACCGTGGCACTGAAAAGACACTCGGGACATACCGTTACTTATAACTGTAAGGAAAAGGGCATTTGATTATTGTCCGGGTGAGAGATATCGTCCGGGTGAGGGATATCGTCCGGGTGAGAGATAGGGCGATGGTACATGCTACTTAGTATTTGCTTCGTCGATTACAAAATGTGCCATGTACAAGATGTAATTTTATAGCATTTTTCTCCCAAAACAGTAAGGATACACTTTTCAACTGTGATCAAATATAAAGTGATAGATTTACTAAGCAGCAAATAGTGATGTCATAATCATCATGACGTGCCATATCGACTGGCGTTTGCGATCATGTCTCTCGACTTCCAACGGTCCACTTGTCTTGAATCAGATGTAGGCTATGTTCATTTTCGTACCCATAGCCGGATTTTCAATCGATTACACAAAGTACATGCTTAGTATATCTGCCCAACAGGGTCACCAAACAAACAAAAATTCAAATTAATTGATAAAACTGGATGAATTGTATATGTCCATCTCGATCCGTATGTACGAATTTTTAATTATAGCAACACTGGTATTGTCCAACCATTTTGTGGTGATCTAATTCAATTGATTTAATAAGTGACAACGTAAGTTAAGTAATTGTGAACGAAATAAATTGTGCTGGATACTTCAGTTTATATGTGGATTCTACACCTGATATTCCATATACTGATCAAATAAGTACTGAAACTGACTTTCATGACTTAATCAAGAAAAATTGAATATTTTTGTATGAAGAATATGATGTAGTCAGTGTCACGGGTTGTCTCCCATTTTATCTGCAATGATGGTCCCAACAATGGCCAAAACCTAAAGTATCTAATGTGGATCTTCAAAGTTATCTACCTTCGCACAAGATTACTCTTGGCAGAGGTACAGATAGAAGGATGATGATGCTTCTACCGGGACCCAAAGATGCAGCAATAGAGAATGCAGTCAGCGACCCATAGCTTGACTGCTTGCATCAGGGTCACCGAACCAGAGCTGACCAAGACCCTACTCCACCTCCATGTGGTGGTCCTGGAAACAGACTGCATCACTGCAGTCTGGCTGAGAGAGTAGGGATCGCAGAGGGAAGGCAAACCCGGTCCCAAAAAATGCCATGCTGAAGTCGGATGTGTCGACCGAAAGGTGCAGATATCACAGCTCCGGCGTAAACAGACACAACGCAACCAACGTCCTTTTCAGGACGAACGAGGAAGAAGAAGAGGAGATGCTTCTACCTCGAGGGAGTTTCCACAAGATATTTCAGAAGTCAAGATCAATGCTGAATGTGTCTTAGCAATGTTAACTTTTATCTACCCGACAACTTTTGTGAAGAAATATTATTTAATTGTCACGGATTGCCTCCCCTGCTTTGCAGTAGTGGTCCAACAATGGCCAAAACTCAAGAGTATCTAAACTGGGTAATCAAAGGTTTTTACCTTCGCACAAGATTACTCTCGGCAGAGATGTAGATAGAAGTGTAATTGCGCTTCTATCCGAAGGGAGTATTTACAAGATAATTCAGAAGTCAAGAACCATGCGACATAGCGCTGGGCAATGGTTAACATGCCCAATGGGCTGATCACCCGTTGGCTTGTCACACCGATTACGGAAACAACGGCAGATGGATCTATTTATTGTTGCCCTAAAGACGCCGCTAGGCGTGATGGGAAACTACAACAGAGAAAATCAATCTGCTGTTGCCCTTAAGACGCCACAAGGCGTGATGGCCTCTGACTGCTTGGTCGGTCTTTGGCTAAGGACGGAAGAAGAAGAATGGTTAACATATCTGTCCGTCGCCTTTTGTGAAGGATTTAAGCAAGGTTTTTAACCCGTTCAAGCCCCCAGCTGAGTTAATTCAGCGAATTCCTCTTATAATGGTATAGCTCTGTTCAAATATATGTCTAGGTATATATATATGTATATATATATATATATATATATATATATATATATATATATATATATATATATATATATATATATATATATATATATATATATATATATATATATATATATATATATATATATATATATATAAGAATCTGGCTCATACGTTTGCTTTTATATATATAAAACTGGATCGACTATGATTGTTTAGTTTTAAAATAACAGGTAACAAATTTAATAATCAATTAGTATTAACAGTTTAAAATAAATAATCTGCTCGTGACTTTTATATTGGAATCAAATTTTCTCTTCACAGAGATTTAGGGTGAGGATATAGTTCCGAAAAATTATGTCCTTTTTTGCTGGTGCCTTTTTATAAGCTGTGATTTTCGTCACTGCTTGGTAATGAGGGCACTTCTTCACACAACTTGTCCGATTTAGGCGGTTGGTGTTGATTCCCTGCGTTTCACTCACAACTAGCTTCGTTCCACGAACTTTTGGACAAAATAGAAAAAACAAAATGCCTCTGCTAAGTACACTAAGTTGGAAGCTTAACATGCCCATCTTCTCGTTGTCCACCCACCAATGTTAATCTCTCAGAATTAAATTCTTGAGTATACACAGTGCAACTCAGGAAAGATGAATAAAATTCACCAATATTTCCTCTGGGTATTAACTGGGAAATTGTGTCTGGACAGCGCGAATAATGATTTGTGCCTGAACTAACATTAACAAGTTACATACATCTCACAACATGATATGATACACTAGAGGCACATGTGATGTAATCATCACTCATCACTGCTCCAGTCGGAGTCTGGGGTCACATCTGCTCTCGGGTTTTCCCGCACGACTGGCTAGAAACAATCACCAGCACTTGCTGTAGTGGTTTATGAATATACTATTTTCGTATGGTGAGGTTGCCAGCCTCATATATAACCACTTAGCAAGAAAAACATGTTAAATTCACATTTGTAAAAGAAATGTTCACAACTTACCCCAAAGTGGGTTATACACAATCTTCCTTGCACAGTTTTTAGAATGGACGCAGCTCTGTATTAGAAGCTTCGTAATCACTTAGGTCTGGAAATTAGAGTTAATTCCTCTGACGGCGGGTGTTCTGCGAAATCATTAGCCTGGGAAAACTTTTGTTTAATTCCTCTATGTCTGGGAAATTAGAGTTAATTCCTCTAATGTCGGTTGTTCTGCGAAATCACTGGGCCTGGGAAAGCTTTTGTTCAATTCCTCTATCACTTGGTCTGGGAAATTAGAGTTAATTCCTCTGATGGCGGGTGTTCTGCGAAATCACTGGGCCTGGGAAAACTTTTGTTTAATTCCTCTTGACTTGTGATCAAATTCCTAGGTTCCAGTCTTGGTAATTGAAGTCCTGGTCCTTTTAAGTTTACAGTCTTGTATTAAAAATGCAGGTTTACTTGTAAATGCCAAATGGGCCCAATACTCGGTCTGTCATTGTTAATAATGGAATTCTGGGTCCGATCCTTCTCTTTCTGGCTTTTTGGGAGTTGCTCGTATGAAGTTGTGAAGCTGTCTGTTCTGTGTCTGAGTTCGCTAGATTATATCTCTCATTCTCAGCTCAAATCATAGATCGTGTTTCCGCCGAATTTTGCAATGCAATGGAATTCATTGTATATTCCGGCTCTCAAATCAAACCAATCAAATCTATCTAGCACTACGTGGGTTGGGGTGTTTCATTTAAAATATCCCCTTGCGTGTTTTAAAATATTAATTTTAATATTCCACGTGTGACCTCTGCCTAATCATGCGGTAATATTTCCGGTGACATCTTGTGCACAACTCATAAACACCATCTGTGAACTCATTTGATGTCCAGATGCTACCTATTGCCAATATTGTCTCTCCAGACAGATTATCGTGTTAATTACACACAGGGATGGTCCCGTGAAACGATTATCTCATATCGTCTGTGATCGTGCGTTCTCCAGACAGACAATCTTGGCTACCTATCCATCCTTGTACGAGACCATATTGTGTTAAACGAGGATCGTCTCGTATCAAAGGTGGCCGGCGACTGAGTCGATTGATAAGCGTATTACCGCTGACCGGTGATAATGACTGGGTATTGTTACGATAATACCACCGTTCACCTGGCGGAACGTAAATACGTCTGAGGAGTGGTAAACAAGATAAAGACAATCCCATAGCAGATACTTCCGTAGGGGAGTGGAGTGTAAGAGACTTTCCCCTACTAGATTCAGCATAGAGAGTAATATAATGAATGAAAGGGCATAACATTTGCCAAATATGAGCGGTTGGTGAGAAAATGAAGAAAAGAAATGATACTGCCGTAGTGGCTAAAGGTGTGAGAGAGCCACCAAAAGAACACGTACAGACGTTTCGTCACATAAATTTAGCCCCCAAATGAATTAACAGTAAAATTATTATTATTGGCTCTATAGTTGTAAATATATAAATATATATTAATGATATGGATTCATACGTGTGCACTCCTATCTATAATAACTGAATCAACTAGGAATTTGTAAAACAACATATAACAAATTTAATGATCAATTATTATGTAACATTTAAAAATAAACAAGGTTATGTTTCGATGGGGTGCAAAAAGATTATGCTATCGTCATCGATACTTGATGAAAAGTAAAGGTTCGTTGCTGTGGCCTGTTTACTAAGCACTTAGCTGAAAATCGGTGAGCACTGCTGCTGTTGTTCTTCAATTCGTCTCTCTGTGATAATGGGCACATTCCGAGCGAAGGACGTAGGGGTAACCTCTCCTGTTGTCAGGGCTGAGTATCTTCACAGGCCCGTCAGATGTGGCCGTCTAGTGTCGACAATCTAGTTTTCTGAATCACAAACTCGTAGCACGAATGGTCATGTAGACTCGACTCACGAACTGGTCTCATACCACGAACTTTAGAGGAAATAAAAAAAAAACAAATGCCTCTGCTAAGTATATTGTGGTCCGAAGATTAATCAGGCGCCTTTCCCGCTGTCCGTCCACCAGTTTTTGTCTCTCGGAAATTTTATTCTCCCTGAGCATGTACAACACAACCCAGGGAGTATGATGAGAAATACTCTTTTGGTTAATTTAATGGGAAAAATGTGTCTGGACAGCGCCAGTTCAATGGTTTGTGCCTGGAGGAACATTATTAAGTTACATTCATGTCACAAAATGATAATATACACACTATTGCACATGTGATGTAATCGGGACCGGTGCCAGACCATTTTGCCCCCTAGGCACGGCTAAGTACTTGCACCCCCCTGGTTTTTCACACTTATCACTCTCTTAACACACTGACACTCTACACTCTGCGCCCCTATGAGGTCTGTGCCATAGGAGGCTGTCTAGTTGGCCTAATGGTAGCACCAGCCCTGGATGTAATTATTACTCACTTACTGCTCCATTCGGAGTCTGGTGTTACCTCGGCTTTTGATTCTCTGTACGAACTAGCATGAAACAATCACAAGCACTTGCTGTAGTGGTTTATGAATATTATCTTCTCATATCCTGAGGTTGCCAACCTCGTATGGACTTTTACGACCACTAGCAAGTACAAACGTGTCAAATTCAAAGTATAAAATATATGTTACAACTTACCCCAATACTGGTTGGGAACTCTAGACTTGTTGAGTTTGAATAGTCTCAGCAACTTGATGCAGATGCCTCGAACACGCGTCTGGGGTATTATTTATATTATAGAATCTCTCTGTGACTTGTGAGTAGGTCCTGTAGAATTCTGGATTCCGTATTAGTCTGGCGAGTTTTCTTTTCCAGTGTTCAAAAGATGCTCTAATACGTTTTTGTGTCCGGTCCTATCATTTCAGAATCATAACTTCTACTCTTTCCTGGCTTCAGTCCGAGCTGTCTCTTTGACGATTCTGGAATGCAGTGTTGTATGGCTAAAATGTTCTACGTTATATCGTAGTTCCTCTCCACATGTAAGCCTACCTTGCCGTGGTTGGAGAGCTTGAGCGCCCCAATGATCCCGGGAGCTATGCCGGCGGGAGTTTTACTCCTGGCAGGGTCACCCAAGCCGGACAGGTCCTGGGTGAGGGGCCAGACTAAATGGGCTGAGGAGTGAGTGGAACCCTATAGGTGTAGATGCAGAACCCACCGGCGAGTGGTACATGCTCTGGTCTGCAACAATTCACCCCCACTTCATGGGTTAAATGCTTTCTTGCCTCATTCTTCACTGTTTGTCGTCTATCGGGAGTAGTTTGGGACCCCATACAGTGTAGGCGCAGTGCCCACCGGCGAGTGGACCATGCTCTGGCCAGCATCAACCCAAACCCCAGGCATGGGTTAAAATCCCGGGTAGATGAAGCTCGTAAGCCTTGGAAGGCAGTTCGTCTAGGAGAAGGAAAACTCTGATTTCAAACCACCTGCTGCCTTGCAGGTAGGCTGGGGACAGTCAAGGGCTAAGGAACGCAACCCTACAGAAACGCTTGTTGAAATCGGATGCACTGGGCTACATGCTCAACGAAACAGTGCAACGTACTTCGCCTAATGAAGATGTCACGAATACAATTTAAGCGTTGTGGTGCTCATCCCGTGGAGTCCCGCCAGGCGGCGAGAGTGCCGGACCCCCCACCTCGAAGGGGTCCAACCAATACTACTGGTGGTCACCTTCCCCTGAATTGTGGAGTCAAGGTACAGAGGGAAAGGGCAAAAGCTATTGACCAAACACCAAGAACACTCAACATTCTGCAGTGGAATGCAGAAGGAGTTCTGAACAAAAAAGTCCCCCTAAAAAACCGCCTTTATGAGGATCAAATAGATGTGGCTTGCATCCAAGAAACGCATCTCAACAGCAACCATAGATTCTCAATAAGAGGATACCAGGCTTTCCGACTCGATCGAGAAGAACACAAAGGAGGTGTGCTATTACTTACCCGAAACTCAATACCAAGTAGCGAGGTATCTGTGAACTTCAACGACCAATCGGAAATTGTAGGGGTTGACATTAAAATAAAGGACACGAACATGCGTATCTACAATTTGTATGGCCCACCGAGCAAAGACCTGTCACTTGAAAGTATGGAAATAAAGAGCTCAAACTGCATAGTGGTCGGAGACTTCAACAGCCACTCGGAAAGATGAGGATATCTGGATACAGACAGTAGAGGAGAGGAAGTGGAGGACTGGGAGATAGACACAAATCTTCACCTTATCAACAGGCCAGATGATAAACCCAGTTTCTACTCTAGAAGATGGCACACCACTTCCACTCCAGACCTAGCTTTTGCCACAGGGGACATATTTCACAAAATTGACCGACAGGTACTTGGCCAGCTAGCAGGCAGCGACCACAGACCAATAAAGCTAGTGGTTAATATGGAGTATGTTCCCCATGAAGTGAAACCATTGCCCCGATGGAATTACAAAAGAGCTGACTGGGACAGTTTTGCAGTGCTAACTGACAGCCTTTGCGAAACCATCAACACACGCAACAACAGCATGAAAAATATGGTTGAAAGCTTTAATAGAGCAATACTTCAAGCAGCTATTGAGACTATTCCGAGAGGGGCAAGAAAAAACTATAAACCATATTGGAATGAAGATCTGCAAAAACTTGAAGATGAGGTAACACAAGCCAGAGACACGGCAGAAACAGAACAAACAACTGAGGCAAACATCTTGCTCAAAGCAACCACTGCAAAGTACAGAAAAACATTAAACCAAACAACACGAGACTGCTGGAAGCAAACAACAGAAAATCTCAACCTAGATAAAGAAGGGAACAAGCTGTGGAAACTAGTTAGAGCTTTGAACAACGAAGAACCTTACAAAAATCACATCACAATCAAACAAGGTGAAAATATGCTCTCGGGAAAAAAAAAGCTGCAAATGCACTCATGGAACACTATGCTGGTGCAAACCACATTGATGTCCCTATAGACAGAAGAAAGGCCATCATTGATGAACAAAGGAATCATGATAACAAAAAGCTTGCACCAGAAGAACACATGATGGCAAAGTTAACAATGCAAGAATTAGAAGAGGCAATGAGGGCGCTAAAGAAAAAGAAGTCACCCGGAAAAGATGGGATAACCAATGAAATGCTAACAAGCCTAGGAACAAAGGCAAAAAAGAAGCTTCTGGCCATCCTAAACTGCAGCTGGAAAAGAGGAATTGTACCACAGGCATGGAAAGATGCCATACTGATTCCAATACCTAAGAAAGACAAAGTTCAGACAGAACCAAATGGCTACAGACCTATCAGTCTACTTAGTTGTGTTGGAAAATTGATGGAGCGCATAATAAATACTCGACTTATGTGGCATCTAGAGGAAAAAACATCTCTTAGCCCCACAGCAAGCAGGATTCAGGAAACACAGATCCACTGAAGACCAGATCACTTATATAACTCAGAAAATTGAGGATGCTTTCCAAGAAAAAAAGCACACACTGGTGGTTTGGGTGGACCTAGAAAAAGCATTTGACAAAGTGTGGAAAGATGGACTGAAAGTCAAGCTGCAAAGAAGTGAAGTGTGTGGGAGAATGTTCAAATGGATCAGCCACTATCTTGAAAATAGAACGGCCAGAGTCCAACTACAAGGACAGACCAGTAGGAAGATGGTATTGGAGCAGGGTGTTCCCCAAGGGGGAGTCCTGTCACCCACATTGTTCCTCACATATATAAATGACATATCAGAGAATATTCCAAGAAGAACCCACAATGCCTCCTTTGCAGACGACTTAGCCCTGTGGATCTCAGAGGAATATATCTCTACGGCAAGCATTCGGATGCAGCAAGCCCTAACATCACTGGAGGAGTGGGCCAAGGCATGGCTAGTAAAGATAAATGAGGAGAAAACATCATTCACAGTGTTTTCTCTCTCTAACAAACCACAGATCTCCAAATTGGTGCTAAATGGGAAAAAAATCTACATCTGGATGAAAACCCAAACTACCTAGGCATTACCTTTGATCGCCGCTTGACTTGGAAAACCCAGATTGAGAAAAACAGGACAAGAGCAAGGCAGAGAATGGCAATCATGAAAAAACTTGCTGGCACGGGTTGGGGAGCAGACGAGAGAGTACTAAAGAATCTATATACTGGGCGAGTGAGACCAGTCTTAGAATATGGCATTGCAGCATGGTCAACAGCCGCTAAGTCGAACTTTGACAAAATAAACAGAACCCAAAACCAAGCAATGAGAATCATAACTGGGGGCATGAAATCAACACAAATAAAAGATTTGGAAAAGATTACTCACCTCCAGCCTATGGAGGATAGAAGAGATAGCAGAGCCCAGCAACAAGCCGAGAAATTCAGGAGGCTGATAGATCACCCAATGCACCAGAGGATAAATGGACTTGGAAGGGGAAGACTGAAGCGAAGCAACTTTGTAGAGACAGTCAAAACAAAGATGAGAGCAGACCCCATAAATGCAATATCAACAGCTACGCCAATATGTACTGCACTCAAGCTACCAATTTGGAAACAACAGTGCTTCCCTGAAATGATAGAAAATGTTCCTGGTATTGAGAGAAAGAACAGTCAAACTGAAACAGAAAGGAGAGTCCTAACCACAAAATATATAGAGAAACATTACCCAAGCAACAGGTCATAACAGATTGAGATACCATCTGTTCAACAAATTAAAGATAGGAACTACGGATGAGTGTGACTGTGGCACTGGTAAAATGACTGCCGAACACCTGCTTCAAAGGTGCCCAACATATGAGGAACAGAGAAGACGCATATGGCCATCACCAGTACCATTCCTGGAGAAAATCTACGGAGATATCATCAGCCTCAGGCTGACCACTGCTTTCTTTGAACTTATTCAAGTTGACATCTGAGGGTGAACGAAGAAGAAGAAGATATCGTAGTTCTCGGCCCACGCTCACGTGTGGCGTTTCCGACAAAACTTCCAATCACCGTGAATGTCTATTCGCGCCTCAAATGTCAACCAATACATTCAAAAGTTCGTATTATGATGACTTTTCTTATGGAATTTTCTGCATGACTCGTGCGTTTGTAAAATTCAAGCGGGCAATTTTCTATATTGTCTATTCTCGGTAATGTTTATTTTTTAATTTTTATCGTACACCCGCTATTACTCGAGGCGAAATCTCCGATTAGTATGCCTAACCTGAGACTGATTTTACGCGAGTATCCCTTTTCCCTGTACGCTGACAGGTGTCCTCTCGCCATTCAGGCAGATACTCGCCGTCTTCGTAGGTACCCATTAGAGCTGGGTCGGCTCAGGAGCCGTTCAGGTTATTCCAGTCCCTGGTCGACGACACTCCTTCAAATGTCTTCGCCGGGGCTCGAATTATTCCAGTCCAAGTCCCGGTCGACGACACTCTTTTAAATGTCCTCGCCCGGGCTGGAACCTGGGATCTCCCGATCACCAGCGCAGTGTGGTAACCACTACACTAGCGCGGCTCCCCGGTAATGTTTACCTTCGCAATCTCTTACATTCATCTTGCTTATAACAAGCTTGTCCGGATGTTTATTCAGGTGTGTCTGTAATATGCCACCAGATCGATAATTGATCGGCACTCCCTGTGCAAACCAACCACTGGGCGTCATTACACGAAAATGACCTTGCCGGCCAATCTGGTCTTCTTCTTCTTCGTACACTCTTAGACGTCCACTTGAATGTTCTCAAAGAAAGCAGTAGTCAGTTTGAGGCTATTTGAATCCCCGTAAAGCTTTTCCACGAAAGGAACTGGCGTCGGCCATATGCTCTTTCTCTGTACCGCATATAAGGGGCAACTTTGAAGCAGATGTTCAGCAGTCATTTTATCAGTGCCACAGTTACACTGATCGGTAGTTCCTATCTTTAGCTTGTTGAATAGATGGTATCTCAATCTGTTGTGGCCAGTGCGGAGTCTGAAGATTAAATCTTGTTCTCTTCTGTTGAGCTGGTAGTAAGCATCATTCTGTGTGTGACCTGGATGTTCTACATTCCATTTGTTTCTGTATCTGATTCTAATAAAACTCTTTGCCTCCTCTAAAGTTATGCTTACATCACCAAATTATGTGACAGTCAGTTGGTATGTTCTCAAATCTTCTGCTGTTTTTCTTTATAATGCCCTGGTGGCAGCATAGTTATATGACTGTCCTCTGCATTTCGAAAAAAAGAAAATTCTACAAACTTACCACTTGATTTGCATTTTCATCCCCTGTATGGCTTTTCAATGTGAGGAATCGTTCCATTGGGTTTTCCATCTCTGCGCGACATACATCTTATTACAATACTTATTTGATCAGTGTGTGAAATATCGGGCGTAGAATCCACATATAAACTGAAGTATCCAGCACAATTTATTTTGTTTACAGTCTAATGTGTTACCAAAGTTAGAGACTGCTCTACGCAGAGGCGTACTAAGAGGGGTGCGATGGGGCGGTCCGCCCCGGGTGACAGCCAGGATAGGGGTGCCATCGGACACTATTAAGATAGTATTTACTGTTAAAATTGTACTTGCGCGTGTTTCTTTATAGGGGCAGGGGGTGTCGAAGGTAGGACTGCCTGTAATGGAGTTACTGTGATTTAGTCTTCAACAGGCCCCATTTCGTTTTCTCTTTGTTACTATAAGAGTTACAAGGGTCTTCGTCTCTTGTTAACTATATGAGTTTGCCATTTTTGTCTTCTCTCTAGCAAAGATTGGAATATATTCTTCTTCTTTTAAATAGTGGGCGTGTTTAGTATTGGGTTGTAGGTAAAGTAATTGCGGGTTTTTTCTATAGGGAGTAATGTAAGTTAGTACTGACTGGCACCAGTCGGCCTTTTTCTAGATCAGTGGTGGCCAAGCTAAGGTTATCCGAGGGCCAGATTATGGTAAAGGGTAACACCCGAGGGCCAGACCTATAAAATCCTTAAAAAATAACGTTCTGATATTTAGTTTTACATATATAATGAACCACGTACAGAAAGCAACGGCAAACTACTGTTCTGCACATCTGCCAAGACATGTATACCAGTCTTCGAACTGAAATTACTGTAAAAAAAATATAATGAATCTGTTGTTTTAATTTGTTTTGTAATTTGTAATATGACATGTAATTATTTATTTCAAACATTCATTTGTGTGTTATTTCATTGTGAAGAGTGTGGCTTCAATCAACAATAAGAGGCCGGCCAAAACAGGTTGGCGGGCCGGTCAAAACTGGTTGGCGGGCCAGATCTGGCCCGCGGGCCGTATTTTGGCCACCGCTGTTCTAGATAATCGCGATCTTGTAATTCCAGTTTTGCTTTGGTTAAAAATTATCGCGGTCATTTTGTGTGGTAAGCTTGAGCGTGATTTAATTAACCCCTACCCACTAAATCGGGGGAAATGGCGATGAACCACTACCCAGGTAACATCCAACTTACGGGAGAGCGAATCACATTTTGTTTCTGCTCACGCATAAAGACGACGTTAGGTAACGTTACGTAGCTGGAAATACGAGCGCGTTTAAAGTAAGCAGAATACACTGGTTCTAAATTTAGAGATGAGCGCATGGAAAATTTTAGATTTATCTTTAATTCTATTGGCTGCAATGGGACGCTAGGTCGACGCATGGCTTTTGGGTCAGCGTGGGTAAAGTAAAGATATATACGAGCGCTTTTCAATTTAGCGGCCTCTTAGTCTGCAGAAATTCCTGGCCGTGCGCCCATGCAGTATTGTCTGCTTCTGTAACAGAAGAAACGCAGTAATCGCATTGGTCACGGCCTGTAGAGCGGGTTGTCAATAAATCTTGTTCCTGACAGCTGGCAAAGGTAGCCAGTCTTCTCAAGAGAGAAAAGTCGAGGAAACGCCAGAGGCGTAAGAGCTTGTACCGCGGTGGGTATCGGCTCTCAATACATTGGCCCCAGAGAGAGAGAGAGAGAGGGAGTGAGGAAGAGCAGGTCGAGGCAGCGACGCAGTCTTCATTGAAAGGGTTTTCTTAAAACCCGGAGCTCTAAGCTCATACACACCCATCGAACCCAAGCAAGCGGGTTGATGTGTCTTTTATAGCCTCGGTCATAATAATACCGACGGCCCTACACCCAAATGAGGGGTAACTGGGCAAGTGAAAATCAGCTTTTCGCCAATAGGGAAGCCTCTACAGTCTACGGCAAGTGCCTGGTCAATATTTTCAGAAGTCATCAGAAGTACGAGTCAGAACCAGGAAGAGAGGGATATCATTTCCGGGTTGTTGAAATGAAACGAGAGAAGCAAGGCAGGAGAAGTGGAGAGAGAGATGGTAAAAAATAGATCAGGGACCTGCAGAGTCTCATATTATTCTTAGAGGTTAGCCTCTGAGCCTTAGAGTTAGAAAAAGTCTATTAATTAGCAGTGCAGAGTGTGACTTAGTGGCGTATATCGCTGACAGAGTTAGCTGCTGTGCAGATAGTCTTAGGCAGTACCAGCAGAACCTTGACATTAGAAATAGTGAATTATAGAGTGGTGGCTATAGTTGACGCCCCACCAAATTAGACTGTAGTTAAGATCACTTACCAGCGGGCTGATCACCCGCTTGCCAGCCATACTGATTACGGAAACAACAATTAATTTTTTGTTGTACCAATAAACGCCATTAGGCGTAACGGAACAACAATTAGTTTCTTGTTGCCCTAAGACGCCTCTAGGCGTATTGGCTACGGACTGCTTTGTCGGTCAGTGGCTAAGGACGGAAGAAGAAGAAGAAGATCACTTATCATTTTAAATTTTGTCCCCAGCAGGGTGTATGAAGGAGTGAAAGTGGTTGGAGTTTTAATTTGGTGTGCTTATAATCAAATTGATTTTCTTTGTTTCCAGGTCGGTGCAACCTTGCACGATATATGATTTTCTTTGTTTGTTACTATGTTATGAAAATTCTGTTGATTTGTATAATAAACTTATTTAATGTTCACTGGATCAGCTTCTTCACTATTGTCACAGAGAGTTTATTGATCATAAATTGCCTATATCCTCTTCTTTTTCTTTCACCCATATCCTCTATTTTATTATCACTCTTTACCTTTTTCCTGTATTTTTCGCATCCATATTTTCTTCCCCATTCTCAACTTTACCGTTTTCTTTCTCATACTGGTAAACGCATTTATGACATAACGTGTCAGAGAGAGAGCGTTAAAATGCATTCTATTGCATTAGGTGTCAGTGGACGAAACTATGAATATATTCGTCTGGTCAGACATAGGAGCAGACATATGTCTACAACATTCCCTGCACCAGACGAAATACACTGTGAATATTCGCTTTCGCCAGACTTATAGGCGACAAAGTTGTCTGCATTTTCACCTGCCACAACGAGTTGCATCGGCTGAGCGCTCAGTGAGACGCGATAGCAGACATCTCCTCGGCGCAGTTTGAGACATTTGTCTGGAAATCCCAGCTGACAAGGCACTCACTGTTGGCCTGGTCAGCGTGAGGTGTGAAAACGCACGAGTGTCAGTTCATGGTAGTCTTCTAGTTGATGTAAGGTGTTTTAGACGGAAAGGGGAGATTATTTCGTTTGGCGAAATAAAGTTGGGACCCTTTGTCTGGTAATAGATATAACCAGATTGTTAAACTGTATTTTCATTCAGTCCTCAAAATTCGCAGTAGACAGGTTGTTCGTGAATAGAATAAGCGGTATAGCGAAGCCCTAGTTTGTTCGGAAATTTACCGAACTCTAGACTTCAAATAAATATATCAGCGTATAATTCTAAAGTGCGCGATTATCTGTAGTTCTGTGTGTTGAGGTATATATTATAATAATTATCTATATTTTGTGAAGTTTTTAAAGTGATAATCGCTTATTTCATATTTCACTAGTTAGATTTGGTGCAGAGTGCTTAATTATATAGTCTGTATTATTTTCTAGTGACGTGTTTCAGTGGAAAGCAGAATAATTATAATTTCTAGCTTAAACAACAATGTAGCTATAACGAATTTAATTTAACTGCTAAATAATCAGACGGGAACAATTTTTTTCTAAACTAACTTATAAATGCTAGATGCCTCCTGAGTGTTGACGGAATACGTATGTATTCCTAATTCATGAGGATTGATGATTTTTAAATATATAACTTATTGCACGGGAAGTTTTAAATGATAAGTCAAGCTGTACGCTTGCATTTTAAAAACGTAAGTTATATTGAGTACATAATATGTAACATATTTCATATGTGTTTTTTCTTTATTCAGTGAATACTGGGGTAACCCAAACTTTGCCGGCATTTTGTACAGAGACATACCTAATAAATGCTTATACTGGGCCTTTGAGCCAGTGCATATTTCTACACTAACTCTAATGTACATGCTGCCTTGTGGCGAGAAAAATTACAGAAATCTAAAACATTAACTTTCCGACATTGTTGACAAGTGTAGGGTGAACCAAGATTATTTGTTGAGAGAAGTTGTCCACCGGTCATCTTCATAATTAAGGGAAACCTCGTGTTCTGACATTGTGTGCTCGTTTAAGCCTAATTCTTACCTCGTGAGTCAAGTGACACTAACTTTAGTCTGAAATAACTATCGCATGAAGCAGACGCTCCCCGGATCCATTTTGATGAAACCAACAAACAAATCTGCAGAGCTGGGATCCGCTTCATTTAACGACAGTAACAGATAAAAAAAAGTGTGTGAGTGTCCCAAAGTTTGCGCCAGACGGCGAACCACAGCACGATTGTAAGTATATCCGGGCCCTGATGAAAGAACCGAGTGAAAGTAGACTGAAGGATGTTTTTTGTTTGAGTCACCCACGTTGTAACTTCCTTTATGCAAGTTATTGCTAACAATATGTACCCTTAGAATAAAGCAGAGTATCAAGTCTGTCCATACCTTAAAAGGGGGAAACCATAGACTCAATCATATGTATCTGTAACTCTATGGGGTTATCACTTTCTTCTAACGGGACTGTGAGCTATATATCCAGGGGAGGACCATACAAACGGGTCTATCACTATTGTAGCATTCCTTGATTCTTATGACTATTTGTATATGCTTTTGATGTATTTTATATGTTGTGATGTAAGTTTACTATGATAATTAAACTATACCTACATTTATTTCAGAGTGGTGGTCAGTTCGTTCCCATAATATATATATAATCATTGTTATAGTTGTTCCCACGTCTGTGTGTCTAAGTGTCGTCACTTGTATGTGCGGGCACGAGAGTGGATAGATATATATTAATATACCTATTTTTTATAGACTGTCTGACTCCTTTGGATCTGTTGTAGAAGATAGGAAGAAGGAGAGAGAGATTCTCGATTTCCGGGACAGCCTCTATAAATTTCTACCATCTCACTCGTGGAACTCTATTTCTAATATCACATCTCACTGTGGCTATCACTCATTCTAATCTATTCAGAAGGGACCGACCCAAGTCTTAATTTCCCTATCAAAAATCTACGACAACTATATAGTCCTTAACTGTTGTCTGTATAGTGGTGTCTGTAGTATTAGTTTACTCTTATCTCCTTTAGTTTGTTAACGGTAGTCAGAGGGCGGTGAGTTTATAGCAATTCTTGAAGTCACGATTTGGCGAGGAAGATTTAATCTCGGTTATCCTCCTCGAGCCAATAGACTCACCTTACTACATTCACCGTCATTTATCAACAAAATCTATTATCTTGGTCTTTTCTCACACTAGGGTCTTGTCCTACACTTGGGCATAACTCTAACTTAAATCCAACTCGTGACACTGCCCCGGGTGCCAAGTACTTTAGGGACGCTTCTGACTCTACCTTAACACTGATGATTACTAGCTGTTGTGCACTTTTTTCAGCTAAAAAGATTTTAAAACTCTGAAAATGTGCCAGTACAGACTTTTTCACTTGCTCTACTTTGTAGTGAAGCGGGCATGCTTAGTCGAACGACTGTTGATGGTCGAATTGTTGATTTAGCAATCAGAAAATCGAGGCAGCAGCTGTTTTAAATCAAACATTTAATATGATTATTTCTTCAGTTTAAATAATAGAACCATATTTTCTGCCTTACCATAGTTTTTTTAATGGGGTGGGGGGTTATATTTTCAGTGTTGAGGGTCCTATAAAGTCTTAATCTGGTGCTGTTTCTACCATACGATGTAGTTTGGTTTGGTTTTAAGGACTATTTTCATTGCACACGGACAAATTCATCAGTGTTCTAAGGAGGATCTCAGCACAGTGCACGAAGCACCGACGAGAATCCCAATGTATGCATATAGGAATCACACATTCTATAAATATGAGTAGATTTCTAATTTTTAAATGTTCCAACGTTCCACTGTCGTGGGATTTTTAACGTGCGCAACTTGCACGCGGGACCTCCTATTTTCCCTTATCTGAGAAGGCTAGGCATCCGATCTCACTACCCAGGAGACCAGTGGAGGAGTATGACATCATTAGGACCACTGGTTCTGAAAAAAAATTTCCATAAATTATATGCCATGTACTCAGGGCCGGTGCTACCATTAGGCCAACTAGGCAGCCCGCCTAGGGCGCAGACCTCAGAGTGTCAGTATGTTAAGAGAGTGAGAAGTGTGAGAAACCGGGGGGGGGGGGGGGGGGGGGGGGGGGGGGGGGAGAGTGCAAGTACTTAGCCTTGCCTAGGGCGCAAAATAATCTGGCACCTGTCCTGTTAACATGATGTACTTGGAATCGAACCAAGTACCTCTAGAACTCGAGGCGGACCTATTTTATACCTTCATCTTCAGTTGAATGTGTCAGCTGTTACTAGATGCTCTAATATGTCTACTCTCACGACGTGTCTAAAATGTTTTAATTTACTGTACTTTATCTTGCTGATTATCTTCTTCTTCTTCCTCGTTCGCCCTGAAAAGGACGTTGGTTGCGTTGTGTCTGTTTACAGCGGAGCTGCGATATCTGCGCCTTTCGGCCGGCACATCCGACTTCAGCACGGCATTTTTTGGGACCGGGTTTGCCTTCCCTCTTCGATCCCTACTCTCTCAGCCAGACTGCAGTGATGCAGCCTGTTTCCAGGGCCACCACGTGGAGGTGGAGTAGGATCTTGGTCAGCTCTGGTTCGCTGACCCTGACGCAAGCAGTCAAGCTATGGATCGCTGACTGCATTCTCTATTGCTGCGTCTTTGGGTCCCATCTTGCTGATTAAATGTGTGTGTGTGTGTGTGTTCTTGTGACATTCGACTAAACAAAGACAAATTCGTTATATATATATATATATATATATATATATATATATATATATATATATATATATATATATATATATATATATATATATATATATATATATATATATATATATATATATATATATATATATATATATATATACATACAGGACATCTGAGAAAAAAGGGGGCGGGGTGGGGGAGGGGGAGCAGCAGGGCCATTTGGCCCGGACCTCACATTCTCGGGTGGCCCTCAAATTTACACTTTTGACGTTAACTCTTAATTTGGTTATAGTTACAGACACAGAAATACAACGACAGGTTTGAAAGAAGACGACGTTCATCATACAAATGTACACAGCCTCAGTAAAGTGTAAAACAACAAACAGCAGAACTTAACCTCCATTGTTGGCTGTTGTAATATAACCCACGGGAATGCAGGACTGGAGTTTTGAAACAGACAAAAAGTATGTTAATGTTTTTCTAGTAAAGATACATAGTTACATAAAGAGTTTCAATTGACCTATTTTTACAGTATTTCTCAAAGTGTTCTGGTTATTTAATATTTTGTTTTTTATTGCAAATTTTAATGTTTAATCCCATACATTAATAGGTCACCATTCACTATGAAAAGGAGATTTGATAGTGGCGCAAGCAAGAGACGGGCTAAAAAAAGCACATGAAGCTGCAGCTAATTCATCGAGATCAATTACCTCATTTTTCAACCCATCCCACTCAATGGACAGTGCTACAATGAAACTTGTGCAAATTCAACGGATAATATTTCAATGATAGTAAATGAGTGTGAAGACGTTGTTCAAGAATGTGATACACCAGCACATGCAGCAGAAGATTTTATGTTTGATTTGGCAGAAGAAAGTACCCCAGATGACAAAAATTCAACAGCAACAGAGAATACTACACTACCAACATCTAACAATGCTGTCAGTATCGCAAGAGATATGTTATCAGTAGCATCAACAGAGTCATCAGAAGATCCCATTTGCAAATCAGAAACTCGTCAGCAACAGGAAAATCATACATATCAAGAATCATTTATCAGTACTAGCACCTCGTTTGTGAATGACATTGGAGTTATTGACAAGAACAATGCAGTTCAAATGCAGTCTTTTCTCAAAATCACAACTTTTGAAATTCCAAGTAAGTCCACATGATGCTGAAAATCATTCTTTCCCTACTCGTCTGCTGACAAAAACTCTACCCAGCGGTGAAACTTGCACCAGAGGCTGGTTATGTTGGAGTACAGTAAAACAATCTCTGTACTGTGCCATGCTTCATTTTCAATAAATGTTCCACAAATACATCATTGCTGGCCAATAAAACAGGTTGGAGCATCAACAGAGGCTGGAGGAAGTTGAAAGACAGAATACCATCACATGAGAGTTCAACATCCCACAAAGAAAACTATGTGGCATGGAAGTCAGCAAGTATAGCTTCATCTGCTGATAAGTCACTAGAGAATTTACTCTTGGCTAATCTCACAACAGAAGTCAATTCGTGGAAGAAAATTCTTGAGCGGATCCTGGATGTTATTCTGTTTCTTTCCGAGCGGGGACTGGAGTTCGTTGGTTCTAGTAACCGCATAGGTGATCACAGCAATGGAAACTTTCTAGGCATAATTGAACTGCTTAGTAAATATGATGCACTTCTCTTTGAACATGCTGAAAAGGTTCGAGAGTCAAAAAAGAATCAGAAGCGCAAGCAAGGACATTATCTCTCCACACACATCCAGAATGAATCCATTAACCTTTGTACAAAAATCTATTCTTAATGAGATCCAAAACGCCAAATATTTTTCAATAATTGTTGATACTACGCCAGATAGTTCTAACAAGGAACAAACCACTATCGTCATTCGGTATATAAAGATTTTCAATAACAGCTCAGAATTTTCAATCGAAGAAAGGTTTTTGTGTTTTGACAATTTCACAAAAAAGACTGGAAGGGAAATTGCTGCTCGAGTTCGAACAATTCTAGAAGAGTTGGGATTAGATTTTCAATACTGCATCGGCCAAGGCTATGATAATGGATCGAACATGGCTGGCAAATATAATGGTGTATAATCAATTCTCCTTGAGCATAACCCTAAATGCATGTTCTCTAGCTGTGGAAACCACACATTAAACCTTGTAGGTGTTGACTGTGCTGAATCATGTAAAGAGGCAGTCAAGTACTTTGGAAAAATACAACAAATGTACAATTTATTCAGAAGCAGTCCTCAAAGGTGGGAAATCTTAAAGCAACATCTTCCTGTTTCACTGCATGGGATGTCAAAAACTAGATGGTCTGCAAGGATTGATGGAGTAAGACCAATTGCACATCATATGGGTGAAGTAAGAACTGGAATATCTCAATCTCACTGCACAGGCTCGAATTGAACTTACTTCTATCCAGAAATACAAGGGGATTGACATAAGTCTTAGGCCTGACCATGAAGGAGTCACAGGAGGAGGATGAAACTTGGCACATTTAAAGTTCATCATATTTGCACTGAATGTGTGAAGTACGCGTTTGTTTCTTCAATGGGTTTTCCCGCTACGGTGCACGGCGCAATGTACCCGATTGACCGGATCTGCTGCTCCAAAGATTTGACAAAACAATGGAAAAGAAGGAGGTCAGAGCTGTGATAACATTTCTGATGTTTCAGGGGAAAACACCTACAGAAATACACAGGGAGATGGAACCAGTGTTTCGTGATTCTTGTCCTTCATATACTTCGGTAAAAAACTGGTGTCAACAGTTTAAGTGCAGCCGCTCAAATGTTGCTGATATGCCAAGATCTGGTAGACCAGCCTCAGAGTGCAACGATGAAAATGCAACAAGAGTGAAGAAAATCATTGACCAGGATCGAAAAATGACAATTGTGGAGATAGCTAGTAGAGTAAAACTAAATGAAAGAACAGTTTATAGAATTTTACACAACAGACTGAACATGAGAAAAGTGTGTGCACGCTGGGTTCCTCGACTGTTGACACGTGAACAGAAGCAAACGAGGGTAAATTGCTGTCAACAGTTGCTCAAAAAGTGTCAGTCAAAAAAATTTTTGGAGACCATGGTGACAGTAGATGAGACTTGGGTACACCATTATGACCCCGAATCCAAAATTGCCAGCATGCAATGGAAAACCACGGGCTCCCCAACACCTGTCAAGCCGAGAGCGCAGAAATCTGCAGGAAAAGTGATGCTGACTGTTTTTTGGGACGGCAAAGGTGTCCTTTTGAAAGATTATCTGCCTCGTGGCAATACAGTTAATGGAAAGTACTATGCAGATCTTCTCACCAAACTAAGAAAGGTTGTGACCAGGAAACGAGGGATAACGCGCACTCAAAATCTTCCTTTGCTTCAAGACAACGCGCCCTCTCACAAAGCACGGCTTGAGCAGCCAGCAGCCAACGATTTGAATATTGAAATTCTTCCACACCCACCATATTCTCCAGATTTGGCTTGTGGTGAAGTACATTGATGCAACAATAAAATCATTAATAAATTATATATATTAAAGTCAAAATAATAGCAGAAGAAATAAAATTAATAAAGTTGTAACGCGTCTTCTTTACCGCGCCAGAAAACGCATTGATTTAGGTAGGATAGAACATAGTGAGAAATCTTATCGCCGCGTTGGTACTATTAGCCTTTAAAACGCGCCCGTCAAGGGTTAACGATAAAAGTTTGAAAAAGCTACTAGCGTATTGGTTCCAGGAAAGATAGAAAGAATAAAACACACAAACGTATAAGATTGAGAGAGCGGACACCTGCTGCCGGCTTGTCAAGTGTTAGAGGTTTGAATTAGCTACTCAGGCCAACAGTGCGAGACATGCCGTTAGCTTGTGTCGAGAACGATGTCGCAAGTTTGAAAATTTAAAAATACCCCGCTAGTCCAATACATTTCTAACCACAGACACTGTGGAAAAATATATATATACACATACGCATAATTACTTCCTATCGGGAAAAAGGAAGATCTGAGGCGATTTTTATAACATTCAAGTAGTGGAAAGTTAGAAAACAACGAACACCAAAATGGAAAATATATTGAATTCTTTATTACTAGGTTTATGATTATAAAAGTTAGCTAGTCTAAGAGCTGGTCTTGTTCTGATGGGTAATATGCTTTCGAATAAAAAATCCGACAGATAGAAATAAAGTTATAGACAAAAGACGGTATTTGTTCGTACAGACAGACCAACACATGCTCGTTTGGACTTGCACTAACGGTGACTTTTTTGACGCGTCCTTGAAAAAGGCAGGAAAAGGTTACAAGTAGTCTGTTGTAGAACGGGGCAGAAAAGGGGGAGAAAAATTATGGGATGGCTTAACACAAAATATATTTAGCAGTAGAGATCTAAGAATGAGAGAGGAAAAAAACTTGGTAGTGTCCAAAAATCAAGTCTGTTTTTGCTTTTAATTTCAAAATTGTCGTTCGGTCATTGGCCAAAGCCTTTCATATTATTAAGAAAATTCAACGGCTTGACGCCATTTGTAGAAGATAGTCCCGAGAGCAGGACGTTGTGAATTTTGTGAAAAGTGATTAGCCTTATTAAAGCAAATATATATGAAAGTATAGGCATCACAGTTCAGCCAGCAGTATATCTGGAATCTGCTATTCAACGTACCTGTGTTTTTTTCATTGAATTCTGGTAAGACCGACATTATTCATATATTTTGTTTAAAAAAATGTGAGTGAGAGATGCTGCCATCACGACTAAGTAATCAGGTCCCAAGCTGATTTATGCAGGGCTTGAAGGGGAATTAAGATGAAACACATTGCCAGTTTTGTAAATGCACATGTTTTGTGAAATAAAATGTTTTCTTAGGTGACCAGAGGGACACAGCTCACCTATCCCATTGTATGGTAGAAAAGAAAGATTAATAAGATTATTGCAGATGCAGTGCCGCCTTTGTAGGAGAGACATGTGAACAACACTGGTACACTGTGGAATGGATGTGCTGGATTGGTCCATTGGATATGACCCAGCTCTTTATTTCTTATGTATGCTCTTTTGTATATAAAACACAGTCTAAATAAGATATCACCCAGGAGACATTGTTTCATTATTACAGGGTCTTATCTGGCACTAGTCTGGTGCCAGAGTTCTATGTGAAAGCTGTTGAGAAGTTTTGGAGGCCAGTAGTGGTAGGGGTCGCCAGTATCCCCCTATTACTTTTGGAGCAGTGATCATTCGGCAGAAAGAAGTCAGACAGTTCCAGTGGGCCAGATAAGTGAAATATCTGGTACCCTAACAGTACATCAGCTATAAGAGCAGCATACCCCTGTATCCAAGAAATAAAATATTTCCATAGTAAAATGAACAGTGACATTAGATGGTAAAGAGACTGGGAGTGATTAAAAAAATCCCAAACAGCCATCCAGTGTTAGAAACCAGTTATAGACACATTTTAGTAACACTATTAATATAACTTAACAGTATTTGTTTGGACACTTGTCCCTGTGGGTCTAAAATTTATATTTTGTATACATCTTGAATTCTTTTCATTTTTAAAGTCCTGACCAGAAGAATACTAGGTTCAGGACCAAATAAATAATACAGAAAATTATTAATTGTACAAAGTTATCACAAGTGTTACTTCCTTTAATCTTATACATTTAATACTTGTTTGTATGGCTGTGTATTATTGTTAAAGTACCATCACACCACACTTGCATATCCCTAGACATTAGACGTAGCTATCATTCATACTAGTCAAGAATAAGTATGCTTGAGGCCATAAGGTGGTAGCAGAAAGGTATCCTGATAACTCAACCCTAAATTTGTTAGAATCAGGAACCTTCACAGCTGGCCTCATTCAGTACATTAAGGAAAATATCAACATCATTTCATAACATCAAAACCCACCACAATAAATTGGGGTCTCTTATTCCGGGATTTGAACTTATTAGTGTTTAGAAATTTAAATATTGTAGCACTAGTGTCCCCAAAAGTTATAAAAGTATTTAAAGGGGAAAATAAAAGCTGATGAACTGTTAAGAGCCAGTAATTAGTTAATTAATTGGTTAACTAATTAATTAGTGTAGTACTCTGTTAATTAAGAGTTTGGAAAATTATATTAGATCATTTTAAAGATTGATATTATGGCAGACCTAGCAAAGTTCAGATCTGCTGCTGTGCTGGCTGCAAAAGAGATGAATATGGATGGACCAGAGTTGGTTCAGTATGTAACCTCAGAGGTTGATAAATTTATTGCAAGAGAAGATAAGAAGTTGGCTGATGAAAGAAAATTAGAATCAGATAGACTAGCTGAGGAGAAAAGAATACAGGTAGAGGCTGATAAATAAATAAAACGGTTGCAGATTGAGGCTGACAAAGAGGCTAGGGCATTGGAGGCGGACCGGGAGGCTGAAATAAAGCGGCTCCAAATTGAAGAAAAAAAGGCAGAAAGGAAAGCCGAGGAAAGAAAACAGGCTGCTGAAAGGGAAGACAAGCGATTGGCTGCAGAGAGGGAAGCAGAAGATAAGAGATTACAGAGGGAGCACAAGCTACGACTAAAAGAGTTCGAAATTCAAGGCCATGCTCCTGAAAATGGTGCCAGCCCTTCTACCTCCGATGCCACTGCTAGTCAGGGAGCCTCAACTTCAGCTATGGGGTTCCATTTAGACCATTTTGTTGAGAGGGACGATGACATTGAGATATTTTTGTCTAGATTTGAGGTTTTAGCCACCACCTATGGGTTGGAGAAGGAAAGGTGGAGTTTAAAGTTATCTCAGGGGCTGAGGGGAACTTCTTATGAAGTGTTTGCCAAGATGAGCAAAGACGACCAAGACAATTATGACATGTTAAAGCAGGCTCTTTTGCTAAGGTATGAAAAGAACGGAGAATTTTACAGGAAAAAGTTTAGGAATGCCAAACTACTGTCGGGTGAGACCTATCACCAGTTCTCTGCACGTTTAGAGACGTACTTGGAGAAGTGGACTGCTCTGGGGAAAACCCAAGATCTTAAAGAGATGATCCTTATTGAGCAATTGAGAGAGTCTATAGCTCCAGACTTGAGAAAGTTTTTCATGGAACAAGGTGCAGAGAGGCTGGGTGAGTTACTTAATGTCGCTGAGAGGTATCAGGCAGTCCAGGCAGAGGTAGCTGGCGCTAAAAAGAAACAGATTGACAATTTTAAGGCTCCACAAAACTCTAATAGGTTTGATAACAAAGATCAGGGGAACAAAGGTAAGCACAATTTTGATAGGCCACGCAATGACTTTAGAAACAAAAACCCACAATTCAATGATAGGAAATATGATGAAAGAAAACCTTTTCATCA